>JAUYWH010000012.1:8460205-8473516 GCA_034779795.1 Ctenopoma multispine | reverse complement strand
ACACACACACACACACACACACACACACACACACACACACACACACACACACACACACACACACACACAGGATGGATTCTATATTTTAACAGTGAGTTTGAACCTAACATGAATCTGGGTGCTTGTCATTCAGTTTTCAGAAGACGACAGAGAGAAAGTAAGAAATGGAATCAAAATTAAAAGTCTTGTTGTGGTGTGATTGCACAGTTAACGTAGTGTATTTGTTCTCAGTTTACACTGGAAGAAAAAAAAAAAGGTCCAATATTGAATCACACGGCTGCTTCAGACTAAAGTGACCCTATATTATACAAAATTCATATTTCTTTACTCTTCACAAAGGATTCTGAGCAAGTTTAGTCAGCTTGAGACCCGTTCTAGGGCAGCATTAAGCTAAAGTCTCCTTCAAAATACAGAGTTGTGTGATTTGTGGATGGAAACCATGCACCAGCTACTAGCGTGTGGTGTGTGATCTTCAAAGCTTCGTCTCAGCCCATTTAAGTGACATCTAAGCGCGCCGCCTTCATTCCCTTATGGTCACGTCTGCCCAGTATCCTCCATGCTACGTTAATGGCCACCTGCTACTTCTGCATGTCTAATTCACAGTTTATTCTAGCCCTACTTATGAGTGAAGTTAAAGGAAAAATCCACCTGAGGGGAAAAGATAACACCGGTAATGACGCTCATGTTTGCAGGTCTATGTCCGTGTGAAACTGACCAACTAAGAAAAACAAACAAAAAAAAGATTGATGATAAATAGGGTGAATTTTTCCTTTAAAGCTCATCTATGGGTGTATCCTGTGTATTTATGATTTTTTTATGTGCAGCAAGTCACAGAAAATATACAGTGTATGATAACCTGGGGCTACGTTTGACACATGCGGTTGTTAACGGGGCCTGACATGAGGCGTTGTGGTAAAAGTTAAGAAAGTGTCTGTTAAAAACTGGAAAACTATGAAGCCCACAAGGTTGATGTAGTTAATATGTACAAGCTGATATCCAGTACCCTGTATTTAATGGATATATTAAGAAGGTCCCTTAAAAAAAAGTCTTCACTTTAAGGAGGAGAAGGCAAACAAAGTGAAGACACAGGCAGATTTACAGGTCAAGCATTTAGAACTGGAAGAAAACTGTGGATGTGGACTAGTGTTTAATGACATGCTTGACGTGGAAATCTATCGCGGTGGCTCTAGGAGTTAATTTTACCTCGACTAAGCACAGCTACAAACAGCTACACTCACGGTGTGGCACGTACAGTATTTGCCTTCTTTAACGCAGCAACAGCCGTGTTCAGCCTCTGATCGTCCCTTCAGACTAACACGCTTTGTCACATGCTCAGCGTCTCCTCCATTCACACACGTACACGATGCAAAGTTTTACTATGACACAGAAAGATTTACCATCAACAGGCAACAGATCCCACATCCCGCAGAAGAAGCGGAGGACGACGAGGGGATCGGCTCAAAGGTACGTTGTGAGGGGTGGGGTGAGGAAAACCCGGGGGCTAATGGGAGAGTTTCTGTCATCGTAATATACTTTACTACTACTCTTAGTGGGCTTAAACAGAACACACTCCTGCCCCCATGCACACATCCACCCCTCGCTTCTTATCATGATTACAGTTCAATCCGTTGTTTGTTTGCCGGAGCAGGTGAGTGGAAGTCATTTCCTCCGGCTCAGGCTCCAGGGCTGTTCTCTTCTTCATCGTTGTCGGTCATAGTCACAATCGTCATGTGTTGGTCACTGCTCGGGTACGGGTCGTCGCGGTCAGGGGTCGACTACCAGCTCATAAGGGAGGTGCGCCCCAGAGTCATGAAGTACACCTGGCTGGCACCTCCAGGCCGCACAGATGCAAAGAAGACCTGAGAGACAAGAAACCAGGGAGAGAGAAATGAGATGGTTGCACAGAAAAACCTACAGAAAGAAAGAAAGAGATGAAGCCAGAACAAAAAAATAAAGCATATTCTCACCTTGTCATTCCTCTCACAAAGGAACTTGAGTCTCTGGGCTCTCTTGTGCATGAAGACACCGTCCAGGTGTCCTGTCTCCACAGAGCGGATCTCTATGGCCTTCTCACCCCAGCCCATGATCTGGTTTGACCTAATGTAGGCTGCAGACGCACAGGGAGAGAACATGTATCACTGGGGTGCACGGACTCACTAAAAATTATAATCCGACTGAGGTGTTTGCTTGAAAAAGCTGTAATGTATCCTTTTTATTAAGTGGCTCCGCTCACCCACTGACGTTGGCATTTCTCCCCACTGCAGAACCACATCCTTGGTGATGCGCCCGTAGGTGTTGACGTAGACGCCCTCGTCCTCGTAACACACCAGCAGCTCGATCCCGTCAGTGTTGGGCAAGATGATGATTGCGTGACACTGAATACTGGTTTGGATCTGAAGGAAGGAGTAAGAAGAGTCAGCGGGGTGTAAGAGCGTGTAAAACAAGCGCGCGGCTGGAATTCCTCTGCCGGGCTCTTACGTGTGTGGGCAGGTAGATGTCGTAGACGGCACCGGAGTCCACATCCACAGCATGGAAGCCTGAGCAAGAGCCGTAGATGACCTTTAACCTCTGACCTTCCTCCACAGTCAGGTCAACCAGTAGAGGCTTGTGCACCAGGTCACCGAAAGACTAGAAGCGACGAGGAGTCAGTCAGTAAACTAGAACAGAAACATTCATTTTTAATGTCAGACACATACGTGGAACCACGCTTACCTTAAAGGCCATGAATTTGTGGTAGGGTTTGGGTGCCCAGGCATACACCTCCACAGCGCTCTTCAAAGCCAGTACCAGGAACTTAATCCTCTCATACTTCACTGAAAGGTAGAAGTGAATCATCTGTGAGTGACAGTAAAGTGACAGCTGCATAAAGTGGAGCTTGCTAACTAGCCTTGGTCAGGTCAAACCCTTTGGGGAACCTTTGAAACTTACCGACTTTGTAGTGGACGCAGCCCTCCAGGTCGCCCACGTTGACCCAACCCTGCTTCTTCTCGACCTCTGGGTCGTTGTGCAAAATCTTGTTTCTGAGCCACGACAAGTAATAAACTCGCAGTTTATTCTTTTTACCTGCAAGAGGGAGAGTTTGATTAAGAGCACAGTTCTTTATGTATATTTTCCCAACTTTCATAAACACTTTCATTTTTAATTTAGTGTGAAAGCATTAGCAGCAACACATTTCTCCAAAGTGAAATAAAACTCCATGAAGTGACTCACCCGATATGGTGACCAGAACATTGAGTCCCTCCAGGACGTCCATCTGTTGGATGCGTCTCCGGTTGATCAGGGGGTAGACCTTCCCCTGACCACTACGGTCCAGCAGCATCAGACCGCTCTCTGTCCCCACCAGCAGATTTACCCCTGGAATTATCACAGACATACATGCAAACATAAAAAGGGGGTAAAATAGCTGGGTTTCTCTCTTTAGAGCTCTATGGTACCAAGTGTTTTTTTTTTTTTTTTAAGAAACTTACCCCACAGAGCAGCACACAGGATCTCAGAGTTGAACCTCTTCTTGTACTTGCGAATCTCGGGCGTGTCGCTTGGTGGGCGCGTGTTGACTGGGTTGACGTTGACCACCGAGCCCTTACGGGACGGGTCGGACCTCAGCGGATCCGCCAGCCGTCCGTCCTGCCCAAATGCAGCTGGAGGGGGAGGAACCAGAGGCAGGAGAGGTCAGTTATTGAGTTATTACTAAACAACCTGGTGCCTGATTCGACCACATGGAGCTGTGCGTTTACCTTCACTCATCTTTGAATGGCAGTTTAAACATTACTCGTTCTTGTTACATGACATTTTTTTAATATCCAGTCTGTACACAACGCTGCAAAAGGTTCATAACAGCGGGATCACCTCAGCGCAGTTGTTGCAACATGATGTTTAAAACGCATCTTTGGTTTTCAAATACCTTGACTGCATTCACTCACTCAGCTGTTAACTTACCCACGTTGTTGAGAGAGGTGCCGCTGGATGGGGAGACCTGGAGGAGGCGTGGGTCAATGAAGGGAGTAAAGGAAGAGGACGACTTGTGTTTTGACATGGAGCTGCTCTCCGACAGGGACTGAGAGAGATTGAAAACATTTAGAAAACAATAAAGAACCTTTAAAATGGAGAGAAAACAACTGTGACAGACATTAGGACTTTGGATGAATTCACAACACAGATTTGTAACAATTATTTCCTTCTGCTGTTAAATGAAACTACAATAGCAAATCAGCCCCCACAGTGCTGAACATGAGCTACATCTGTACCTCAGGAGGCTCATAAAACAACACGCCGCTTATCTGTTCAGTCAAGCTACATTTTTCCACACCGACAACTGGGAATACAAAGCTGGCACGTGTATAGCACATCAAATGAAAAAGATGGCATGCAGTGATGTTAGTTGTTTTGAAGGTAGTGAAGACAGACACGTTAGAGGAAAAAAGCAACGTGTTCGACAACAGGAAATGTGCTGAAGAGAATGAGAAGTGATCCAAACGCGGCCTGCTGAGAAATGTTAGAGGAAAAAGCTGCTCCTACTCAAGCACAGACAGAAGACTGTAAATCCACCACCCAAGATGCAAGATGTTTGCAACACACACTGGCTGGTTAAACAAGACTGTAGTGAATCAATCAATCTCACCCCTACAAGCTGGCACTGCGAAACATTACCAGGCATGCCATCGCCCAGCACAACACATCACCCAAGTGACTACATCGCTATGTACTACTAAGCTCCGGTTTATTTTCCTCTGTGCCATGAGCACATTCTACCACCAGGAGGTACCAGTGTTAACGGCGACGCAGTGAACTGCTTGAGGGAAGGAGGTTTGCAGCGGCTCAGAAGATTCAAACCAGGCGTCAGCCAAGCCAGAAGGGGGCAAAGGAGAGCCAGAGTGAAGGCAGGAGGTCGCACAGAGGGGGTGTGGGGTGAAAGAAATGCTCAGACCAACAATCAAGGACTGGATGGGGAGTATGTACAGACCTGGATAATCCTGATTTGAAAAAACAAAAGCATTTGCAAATTGTTTATTTTACCTAGCTTTAAAGCCAAGGAGAAGATGGAAATAGAAAAGAGATGATGTTAGAGAGTGACTGTTAACTTAAACTATGTTGAGCAGCTTAGTCTTTAAGCAGTGAATCGTGCACCATCTTGGTCTCAACCTGGATAAAACAAACATTTGCAACTGCTCTTTTACCCTGATCTGCTTACAGCATGTCTAAGCCTGTACACTGCTCCCGTCCAGCCCTCGGCTCTTCGTCTTGCCGATGTGAGGGTGACATACCTCTATGGCAGTGAGATTGTCCAGGGGGTTCTGTGGGGACACGGCAGGACTGGCATGGCTAGATGAAGAGGGGAAGGAGGAAGAGGAAGAGGAGGAAGGGATGGTCGTGGAAGAGGAAGGGGAGTGATGGCTCTGCTGGATAAGATCTGGTAGGTGGTGTATACGGCCTGGAAAGCCGTTTTTCTCTGGCAGGCTGTAGATGGGGGGTTGGGGCTGGCCGTGGCCGTGGCCGTGACCAGAGCCAGCAGAGGAGGTGGATGAGAGACTGACCAACCGCTTTATGTCAACAGTGCTCTGAAAGCAAGAACAGGCACACTTGGAGCAAAGGACGAGCTGTACGTGTGAGCTCACATCCGACAGGATCCTCTCATCCAGAGACCATACACAACACATTCCTCAAATTCATCTCTGGAGACCACCACTGATGTGGCAATCTATAACAATCTGATGCATCAGGTAAATGTGAAACAGCACGTTTATAATTACTAAACAAAAAGTTAAAAAGAGTAACATAAGAACACAGAAGAAACGATGGGTGATGAATGGATGAAGAGACAACGGAAAAGGACATTTCTATCAACGATATGTAAATGATACAGGATATCTTTAACTTGGCACAAACTTATTTTTCCTGTCTCCTCATCTTACCTGTCTGATGACCAGTGTGCCATCCTTGGAGGGCGTCGTGGCTTGATCGCTCTCTGAGTCTTCAACCAGCATGGTCTTAGCAGACTCTGTCTCCCCATTACTGAGCTTCCTGCAGAAGCCATGGGGATATCTGATGTTTGTAACAGTATTAACGGTCATGCAGAAAAGCTACGTAACACTTTGATTCTACCTACCCAGCCCTGGAGTCCTCAGTTCCTGAGGTGGACTCCTCTCCAGCCTCCTGGTCCACCTCCTCATCGTCCTCCTCATCTGTGGTGCCCGAGTCCTCGCTCGAGGAGGAGTACTCGATGACCTTGTGGGGAGGCCGCACATCGTCTACTGCACGGAGCTCCTTGGCCAGAGCAGTTAGGTCCTGAGAGGAACAGTCATTAACTTTTAGAAAGATGCAGTTCAAAATTTTGGCGCAACTCAGGTTGTCTAGAATAATCCTTTTAAAGTGTCAGTTATCCCTGTAATTTATGTTCTACTGAAGTAAAATTTTAGAATTTAGTGCCACATTAATACACAAGAAGAAGAAGAGTGAATCATTAACAGGCTGCCACATTCTAGACGATCTGAGAGGAACCTTGAAGTCATCCCTCCTCACTTCACATCAACTTTCAGTGACTTCAGGTTTAACGTTTCAATTCAGCTTCAGTCAGATTCAGTCTAGCATTCAGGATGCAGTAAATTAAGTGGAATTTCAAAGCAAATCATGAATGAATCATTTTCTGATTCCTGCAACAAATTTGTGTTACACCAAGCAGCCATCTGCTTTCTGTGCACTCTTCATAATGTAGTCTTGTTAGGTCAGTGACAAGCTAGAAAGGGAGGAGGAATACTTCACCGACATGTTTAACAAAGCAAACGGGCCACAGTTTATCCAACAACAAAGCCAGATGACATTAGGAGACATTCTGACAAGTACGAGGAAACAGGAAGAGAGTATTTGCATTCAAATGTGGCCGCATTCAAATCCAGGTTCAGTGAAGCTGCAGCAGAAGGTTAACCCTTCTAGTGCCATGTCTTTTGTTGACAACAAGCAATACACTCAGAAGAACTGTGCAGGCATAAGGAAAGATGCCAGCAGGAGGCAATGACATCACAGGCAGGCAAGTAACCAGTGGAGGAGAAACACATCTTTTTCTTTCTTTTTTTTTTTTTAAACACAAATGTCCATCATATAACGCAGTGAGTGGGGTAATGGTGCAAGCATAGCATAGATGTACTCTCATTTATGAGGCTTACCACATCACCCTAAGAGGTTTCCCAACAATCACGAACCATTGGAATCATGAGAAGTTGCACACAGCACGTGGTTGAATAATTAGAAAAACACAAGTAGAGAAAAGTTTTCACCTATTTAGCATCAAACAAGTTTAATCAGCACTTTGGTAACAGTGGACTTACAGCTGGTCGAGTAGGCCTGGCGAGGTTCTTTTCATCTTGTTTTTTGGCCACGTTTTCAGGCCGCTGGAGAGGCGATCCTTCAGATTTAGAGGAAGCTTTGAGAGAACAAAAGGAAGTAGCGTTAGTGAGGGGGAAACCAAAGCTGGCCTCTGAAAAGATGTTCAAGTGCAAGTGCCTGATGTAAAACAGCACAAAACTCACCAGAGGGAAGAGAAACGGAATGGTGTCATTATAGTAATAATCATAATGTACTAATAAGCAGTTAGAGTTAGTGAAATGTGGCCGAGTACAGTACCAGGAGACTCACAGCGTGGCCTGAAGCGGTCCCCAGAACTGGCCTGTGAGCTGGAGTTGGAGGAGCCGGAGGAGCTCCCGCTGCCTGGACGAGGCTGCAGCTTCTCCACTCGGTCCCACAGCGGCCGCTGCTCCAGATTACTGTCACAAAACAAAATCGCACATTAAGCAGTGGAAATAAAAAGCCCTCACACTCACAGGAGTTCTAGACTAACAGACTAACAACTTAACCGTAATATTATGTTCAATGTTGTCTTATCCGCTGTAAACTGTTTAAATGTGTGCAACTACCCGAAGCACAACAATTAACTACATAATCCAAATGAAAAAATCTAAAGATCTTTTTATTTACCCGCCAGCGTTCCTCTGTCCACCCTGGTTGCTGGGCTGTGATGGCAGAGGCGACTCTCGACGTGACAGTACTGGAGACCTGGATGTTGTCCTCACTGGTACCTGGAGGAGACACATTCAGACCTTCTCACACAGTGGCAGCTACGTGTGTGTTGTAGAAAATAAACGGTGTTTGCATAAAGGCTCAACGAAAAAGACCACACTGTTGCAACAATTGGGTATCAAATGTAAATCATCAATAGTTAATTAAAAGCGTAAAAGACAAATGTTCGTGTAAAGAGAAAGCTTGGCTCCTATGTAAAAGACCCTTCACAGAGTTCTGGATATTATAGGAAAACCTTTGAAGATGCAAAGTTGAGAATTTTAACCTCCTTATGTCACCTGCGATCATAGAAACGAGAGGTTTTCTACTTTTAGTTGGAATATAACTTAATAGCAGTATTGATGCAATTGTGGTGTACGTCACCACGAGGCAGACATAGTAGACATATGGCAAGTCAGACGGCTGGCATGGGAGGAAGTGAATAAGGGAGGAAGGAGTTAAGGATGGGGTAGGAAGGAGCGGCCATCATTAGCATCTTACCTTAGGAGGGACCTCCTCGTTGCTGGCCTGGTGGTCAGCCCTACTTTGGACTTGAGGGTGGTGGAAGGGAGGCTGGGGCTGGGTTTCAGTGCGTGCGGGCGATGGATGGTGGTGGTGATGGTGGGGGTCCTGGGAGCGCAGGTGGAGTTGTGCAAAGCTAGAGGTCACGCCACCGGGCTCACTGAAGGACTGGGAGCGAGAGACCACGGGTGGAGGTGGAGGAGGAGGAGGAGAGGGGGCGGCGCTGTTGCTGCTTTTTAGAGCAGCCAGGTGGGACCACTGGACCTTTTAGGGGGTGAGGGAGGAGGGGACAAGAGGAAGAGGAAGAGGAGGAGGGGCAGTGAAACAAGCAGACAACACAGTGAGACACAAGGGAAGATGTGAGTGGCTTTTCACGTACATGTGCTTTTATGTATCCATGCATAGACATAAAGCACAAGACAATGGTGTCAATGGGCTTTTAATTAATACAAATGCTTAAAGGAATATTTCAACATCAATATGTTAATATTAATAATCATTACTAATAATAATAAAATTTTTTGCCAAGCTTATTAGCACTCTCCTAAGAGATAAAGAGTTCAACCTAAAGCCTTTTGTTGTCATTACACGTATGATTTTCACATTAGGCCAGAGAGGTTGTTTTCTTTCCCTTAATAAATAAAATAATCATTTAAAAACTGCATTTTGTACTGAATCTGGTTTTCTTCAAGTAATTTTCAATTTTGTTCAATGATCTGAATCATTTAGTTCTCACAAATATGCAAGATAATAAAATCAGGAAGGGGGCAAATAATTGTCACAGCACTGTGAAAACACAGGTAATAAGTTATCTACATTTAAGATGTTGGACACCTTACATGCTTGTGTTCTGTTACACACTCCTTAAGAGAAGTATTTAAAAGTATTTAAAAAATTGAAATAAGTGAAAATGAGGATGGAGGAATTACCTGAGGCTCCATTGGCCGCTGCATGGCGGAGGCCTCGGAGGAGGGGCCACCGTTGGAGAATGATTCAGAGGAGCGGGGAGGAGGAGGGGGCTGCTTGGAAGGAGGGGCAGTCTGAGGGGAGCCCTGAATGTTCTTACGGTATCGTTCATCAGCCTGGATGGAGCGAATCGTACAGGACAAAGATGGAATGAGGGTCAGGTGAAATGTCTTCGTGACTAAAACATATTGGAGAAAATCAAGTCGAAGGGAACCACTTCTGTTACAAGTTGCCACATTGACATTTCACCGTTTTCTTTCATGTTTAAAATGGTTCCCATCTCCTTGCATTTTCTACTATTGCTGGCCCACGAAGGTCATGTCATACATTCAGCAACCTTCATATTTGACTAAAAGACAACCGGTGACAATATTAAACATGCACTGAAGCCCATTTGAGGCAGCCGTACAGACGTGGTACAGTGGAGACAGGACTCTTTACAAACAAATCAACTGCTGCATTTGAATTAACTTGAAGGAAAGATCATTGTTAATAACACAGAACAGCTCTGTTGGTGACGGAAGACACTGCTTGGTTGTCCTGCAGGTTAGTCTGGGTCTCAGCCATCCACATGCAGTGGCCCAGTCCACACACACACACAGACTCAAAACAGCCATACTGTAGAATTACACAGCTTCATCCAAGACCAACACTTGGCGGTTCTGTATTCCGCTGAGGTAAAAATCCTCTAAGACAAAATAATGGAAGATGCACTTGTTCTAATCATTACACTGTAACAAAAAAAGCCTAAAGCTAACAGAGCTTTAAAAGCATGGAAGTAAAATTATGTTTATTCTTATAAACCAAAAAAAGCAACAATTTCTTTTGCTCAACTGATGAGAATATTTCAAACACCCTAAAGGCTTCAATAGTCAAGGGGGCTTGCAACAGTCTGGACTGTTGCGTGAAGAGATAGTGGAGGAAAGCAGCTCTGTTTAATTCAGGAAATAAAAAGAGTGTTTGCTAGTTGCATTGTAAAAAAAAAATTAAATAAAATTGTTACTGCTTCGGATTAAAAATCTAGCATCCCAAACAGAAAACACGTTCTGGGCTGAAGAAAACACATTTATCCTCATCACTGTAGCTGTGTGAAGACAAGCAAGAAGCAGCTAGAAAAAGCAGGCAGAGTGGTAGACAGAGCCGAGGAGGACGTTCACCTCTCCAACAGGCTGAGGAGGATGACTGACAGGCTCGGCAGGCCTATCAGGGTCCAAACGTTCTGCCTCAGGAGCTTTAGAGTCAGTAGGGGTTTCAGTCGGAGGAGGGCTAGGGGAATTTGGGAGCGGGCTTGGACAGGTTTCATCAGAGTCTGTCTTCTCTAGCACAGCTGCCTGGGATTTAGTGTTGTCTGAGGGGATCGTCTGAGAGCCTCTGGAGGACTCATGAGAGCCTCTTGCTACAGAAACAACACTCTCAACAACCTGCGCTTGTGGGGTTGTAATGGCTCTGTCGGGGGGCAGGGTGGAGGTCTGTGGAGGTTTGCTATGGTCTGACAGGAGTTTGGTTCTGTCGCCAGGCTGTTGTTTGGAATCATGCTGAAGCGATAGCAGGTAGGTCTGCTCCGGCTGCAGGCGCTGATGGAGTCGCTCGGCCTTGCGTTGCTCCTCGAGCTCCCGCCACTTGAACTCCTATTGCAGAGTGTGGGGTTGATTAAGGTGGTGACAAGGGCTGGCAGCCTGACAAACTCAGGATGACCGTCATCTTTGAAAGCCTTTACTCAGACTTCAGCAGTGTCTCCTTTGACGATGTGTTTGAACCCTTAAGAAACTTTTATCCTGTGCTGTGTAGTTTGTAACATTTCCAATCTTCCGTACATAAAATGTGATACCAGTAAAACAGAAACAAGCTAATAAAAAATAAAATAATTAACAAGAATGCATCATTTTAAAATCACCCTTTAAAGAGAACATGTGAACACATCAGGGATGGATGCACTGGTTATTGTAATTTCAATCTATGGGCAAGTGTAACTATTGTAGATCTGGAAGCTAATGTGGGAATTATTATATTGAGGAGGTTGTTTGTGTGTGCTTGACTGACCAGTAACATAGCCTGCTCACGCAGCAGCTGCTCCTGCAGCTTCTCCAGGTGTCTCTGCTCTTCTTCCAGCTGACGTCTGATGTACTCCTGTCAATCAAACAAAAGACATCCAACAAAACACAACACAAAGTCAAGAGCAGAAACACACCATGCAGCTTCATGTCATGCATGCTTTTTCGTGCTTACAGAGCATGATCCTAAAATCCAATGTCTGCATTTTTAACCTAAACCTGCAACATCACTTTTACCACGATTTCTGAATTTAACCTTAACAAACAAATCAGTCAATTTAAAAGTTATTACGAACCAGCCCTTAACAGGTTGTAACTTCATACCCTGAGGACATTCTAAATAAAAACATTCTGAAGCTGACCTGTTCACGGTCATTCCTTCTCTTCTCGTCCTCGATCCGCCGGCGTTCTTCTTCTTCCTTACGTCTACGATCCATCTCTTCGATGCGCCTCTTCTCCTCCTGCTCACGGCGACGCTGCTCACGCTCCTGTTGCCTTCTCATCTCCCGTTCCCGTCGCTGTTGCTATGGGGGCAATACACACACAAAAAAAAATCTTAAAAATATGCACACGACAAAGACATGATTTGCAGCAGTTTGTCTTATATTTCATCTGACTGGAAGACAATCATAGTACCTCTTCCAGTCTCCTCCTCTGCTCCTTCTGCTGCTCAATGCGTTTCTGCCTCTCAGCCAGTAGTTGACGCTTGTACTCCTCCTGCTCCCGGAGCTGCTGCTCCTGGAGGAGCTGCTGGCGACGGAGTGCCTCAGATCGCTCCTTGTTCTCCTGCTGCAGGCGGATGAAGTCACGGCGCAGAGTTGACTCACCTGGCACGTTAACAATGGAGCTGGAGGTCGGGAAGAATTCAGACAGAATATAAGACTGGGCTTAATTTCGTTAACTTCGTTTTCAAAGAAGGTAGGTACACCTGTAGAAAACTGTGTGACCACTAGATCATACCTGGGCTCTCCCTCCTGCTCTGGGGGATCCTCTTCCTCCTCCTCACTGCCGCTGTACTCATACTCCGTCTCATCTGTACATTGAAAACACAAAGTCACAAAATCACTCACCAGAGGCATAAATACACCAGAAACCGGCTCGAGAGATGATATGAGGATAACTACTGTACAGTAGACAACATTTATGTTAAAAAGATTGAGAAACGCACCTTTCTCCCCCCTCTTTTTCTTGGTCCGGTCAATGTGGTCTTTGAGCTGTATACGGACTTGCCTCTCGTTGGGCTGATCCCGGATGAAGGGGTGCTTCAGCAGCTGCTCTGTCGGAGGGCGCTGTGTGTAGTTCTTCACCAGACAGCTCTCGATGAAACTGAAAAACTTTTTGGACCTGTAGGGATTCCAGAGGAAGGACAGGAAAGGTGATGCATGACATGAGAGGACGACATAAAAAAAAAAAAGACAGTGGGAGTATTTCAGAACATTTCAGCCACACAAGGACAGAGCACAATCAAGGATCCTAAGTAAAAAGGACATTTGTGCAAACAAGCTCTGATTCAAAATTATCCATCAGTTCTAACAAGACTTGGGACACTCACAGTATGACAACAGCCTCAGCGTAAATTGAGGTATATGCATGTGGACAGGCAGCATTAGGGATGGGCATCGAAAACAGGTTCTTTTTGAGAACCGGTCCCCACTGTTTCAATTCCTTGGTATTGTTTGCCATTTTTGCAAACGATTCCCCTATCGATTCCCGTCGCCTCGAATGA
>JAUYWH010000012.1:8403344-8460105 GCA_034779795.1 Ctenopoma multispine | reverse complement strand
TCGATAAAGAATCGAATCGTTAAACAGAATCGAAAATGGAATCGGAATCGTAAAAATCCTATCAATTCCCATCCCTAGGCAGCATTGAACCAGATCAAATCGCATCAACACACAGAGAGCATGAAAATTTTGAAATATGAGTCGCAGTTCAATTAAATTGTCATTACTGCTGCACCTGCTGCCATTAACAGCTCACTTCTAATTAAACATCAAAGTGCAGCAACAGAAAAAGAACTATGCACTACTTTAACATGAACCTATCACAGGAACCATCATTGCGCGTTTTTAGACACCAACACTGCACCGTTCTATTTCAAGAGATGATTAAGACAAGAGTCAATTCATCTCAGTTCTCGTTTCAGTAAAAAAAACAACAACAAAAAAAAAAAAACTCAAAGGTTGGATTTTTTTTCTGGTATGTGTCCAGTACAGCCCTGCACTGTGTGCCAGAGGGGGCTGAGCCTGTCAGAGCAGGTGTACCACAGATGTTCAGCACAGCAGTAAAGCACAGAGGAAAAGCTGAACTCTGGATTCAATCCTCTCAAATGTCTTATCTGAGGTTGGAGAAACAGGCCAAGCAGGAAACCTATAGATAATATATTACAGACTAACTTGATGTACTTATTCACGTGCACAGAACGCATCGTTGTGGGCGTTACTCACCATTTCTTAGATTTGAGCCTAGGTGGAGGGTTTCTTGGAATGAGGAAGAGCGCGCGCATAGGGTGCATGTCACAAAGCGCTGAAAGAAGATCCACACACATCCATCAGTAAGAGCGTAAAAGACTGAATGGACACAAAAATGCTAACAGTAACATAAACTGGGACTCACGTGGTGCTCCTTCAGCCATTTCAATAGCTGTGATACCACAGGACCACAGATCACTCTGCAAGAGAACACAACCCCCGTTAACCAAAACCATAACCGGCACGCATGCTCAGGCAAATCAAGGTGTTCGCAGGTACAACAGACCTGCTTTAAGTGCTTAAGACTTACTCTGTAATCGTATGTGGCGTCTGGGTTCTCGTCACAAGCAATGACCTCAGGCGCCATCCAATAAGGAGTGCCGATGAAGGTGTTTCTTCTCCCCACTGTCCGGTCCAGCTGAGCGCTGACACCAAAGTCCACTGGATGGACAAATGATATAACCAGTCAATGTGGTGTAAACTCGTGTTCCTATACTCAACTCCAGTGAATAATAATTTCATGAGAAGCTTGGGGAGCTCACCTAGTTTGACTTCAGCATTCTCAGTCAGCAGGACGTTCTGGCCCTTAATGTCTCGGTGGATGACGTGATGGGCGTGTAAGTGGGCCAGACCCTGAAGAGGAGAGAGAGAGAGAGACATACAGGACATGAGTGACCAAGAGAAAAGTGAAAAGAGGAGGAGAGGAGAAGAGAATGAACTCACTCTTAGGATCTCTCTAGAGATGTAGGCGATCCAGTCCTCCTTCAGCTGGTTCCCTTTGGTGTTCTTCACCAGGTCTGTGATCGAACCAGCACCACAGAACTCCATCACTAACTACATAACAGATACAAAACATGAGACGTCGGGTAAGTCACTGCGCCTGGCCAAACAGTAATGACGTTGTAAATACAGAACCCTGAGGAGGAGCATCACAGAACTTAACCATGGCCTTCCATGCCATCTGCTCAACCTTCATTTCTTGAGTAGATTTGAGGACTTACCCATAGCTGGTCATCGTGTCCCGGGGGGCTCTTCTTAATGAAAGCACCATAATATGTGGCTATGTTTCTGTGGTGGGAATACTTCTTCAGCATATTGATCTCCAGTTTAATTTCCTCCTCTTCATCCTACACACACACACACAAAAAAAACATAAGTTATAAGAGAATGTTTTTCCCTGTTCTAGAAAATCCTTGTGATGAAAAACAATAATCATTATGTGGGCACTGGCCTCACAGTTTGGCTTAGACTGACTTGACTTCATTTTGTCATCCAAACCAATTCAGTTTCATTTTTAGGGTTAAATTACTGTGAGTGTCAAGGTATGTCATTATAGCCTGATGCGGTTTCAGCGCAGACGCGACCTTATTCGTGTCGAGGCCTACTGAACAATGCACGATGAGTCACTGATTAACTGGCAAACATTTGCTTTGTTTGGAGATTAATCATGCATGAGTGAGTATCACTGTGAGTTGATGTGTACAGTAAACATTCTTGTCAATCTCTTGTTATAGAATCGACTAAATATATATATTAGCTGGACGGCAAATCCCTCACAGATACTTTAGTTTCAGATAGACAATATCCTGAATAGAGAAGAAAACTTTTATATAACGCACCATACTGGATATAGGATCACCTAATGGATGAGGAGGAAAAATCAGCAGCGAATGGATGCCTTTAATAATCAAATGCAATCTAAAAAGAGACAATTTCATCACATAACATGAGTCCTACAAATGCAGAATGTAATAAGGAAATGCAACGGGGACATTGGTGGGTTTATCCAATTTAGAAAATGAAAAATCAATGGCAGATGTAACTATCATGCAGTATTTAGTCTCTGTTGGAACTGGCCTTTGTTGTGAACCTGTCCAGTTTAAAGTCTTCAAAAAAAAAAGGTCATAACTAGCTGCAGTGCTATCTCTCTGCCTAACTCAGTAGCAACTTGAGAATGAGTTGTGAGAATGAGAATGAAAAGTACACTGGGAGTAGGGGGTTCAGAACTAAGGTGGGGGCGGCTGCACAGCACTATCACTGTAGAATATAATTTGTGTTGAGCCTTTTTGTTAAAAGTCCTTTTATTTCGAGTACCAACACACGGCACAGCACCGAACAGAGAACATAAAGAAACGTACCACGTGTACTCTGTTTAGTGTGCTATGCATCACTTGGAGCAAAATGGCAGTTGGCCGTCTATGCAGGCGGCCATACTGCTGCTGCATGACTCGTTTGAGTTGACGTAAGCCTTTCTGTTGTGCACGCCCTCCCTCCCTCCCCCATCTACCCCTTTTCTGCTGTGCAGCTGTGGGATTATCACACTCCCGACTGTGAAAGGCTCGCTGCCACAAGTCACATGGTGTGAAGGGGGGGGAGACAGACACAATCATATGGTGATATGTGTCAGAGAGAAGAGGAAGAAGAGGAGGAGGAGGAGTGGAGCTTTGGTCAACAGACAGCACGGAGGATATGAGAAAAAACAATATGTCGAAATTCAATACAAACAAAGTGACATTATTAATCTGTGATACTGTGTCACATAATATTCATGCATCTTGTTTGATGATTCCATATGCAATATGGAAATATGCAGTTTGTCTTCATGTATCCACCAACATTATACATTTAACTAAATGTTTATGAGACTCTGCATGAACATAGTAAAACTAGTTAGCCATGTTTTCAGTCACTGAACGCTGTGTAGTACATTTGGAATACAACTAAACCACAAGTTAAAACAAAGCCAGTATGATGTTTAGGAAGTGCTTAAATGTTGGCTACGAAACCACACAAACAAACTTAGGCTTTAACAGATTGTAAAGACGTCATGCACGGCAGACACACCAACAAGAACAAAGCCCAGGGGGCTGGGTGAGAGAAATGTGGAGCAGCTCCTCTGTCCTACAGCCAGGACGGAGGAGAGAAAATGAAGTTTGACTGGTGTTTAAAATAGTTACTTATTAATTTAGTGATGATCGAACACAGTCACATATTAAACATTCCTATGATGTCTATGAATGTAATCATGCAAACTTCACCAGTAAGTGAACTGTGTCACTAACACAGACGATACACAATGAATCATACAGCTTGAGAAAAAAAAAAAAACCTGGCTTAGTTGCAGAATGACGTATGTTGTGATAGCTGTCTGGGAAGTTTACGAGCACAGGTAAGTCAGTGTCATCCACTAGATCCAGCCTGTTCTTATTCTATATGGTAAAACAGGTTCTCCAGTTGGTACGGTTTACAAAAAGTGCTTTCATGACAGCTTCCATTCAAGAGAAGCACTGTTGTCTGTAGGTTACTACATGTCTACGAATCACACCTAGTGCATGTCACACTGCAGAGGAAACCGTTGGGTAATACTCCCTATAATGATTACACGTGATAACAAATCAGTGCGTTACTGACTCATTGTGACGTAGGCTTATGAGAGGAGCGGCAGGGTGCAAGTCCGGACATACATCGTATCTGCTGCTGCCTCTGTCAGACTCATGATGAGGATGTGTTCATATAAGGGTAGTGACGTGTGTGTGTGAAACTTACCTGATAACTTCAGACAATCGTTCACCAGCCTCCAAAAATCCCCAGTAAGGCCTGTTGTTGCTCGTGTGTGCACAGTAAGATCACGCACATATTCATGCATCCTTATTATGGTGTGTGGGTGGTTGCCCCCTCTTGGGCTTCATGTATACTCTGAAAACCTCTGCTTTGTGTTTCTGTGTATGTGCATGTGGAGTTGTGTGACTTCCCTCATTTATTCAGGGGAATTGCCTGATTGTTGATTGTATAATTAGCAATTAAAGCTTATGTTTCTGCTGCAGTCTGATGTTAACGGTGAAACAGCATACAGCTCAGTCTCACCTCTGTAACGTCCATGACCTTGATAGCAGCCAGCTGTCCGGTCTTGACATGTCGTCCCTGTGAAGAAACACAACAGAGGTGAGCTTTAGCATCGTTACATGGCAAATTCATTTTGCCACAATTCACTGTCAGCTGGGTGATGATTAATAAATTGTGGAAGCTCCTGTCTGTGTTACTGACAGATAACTGCATTCCACTCTACTGCCTGGTAAATTAAATTGTCAATTAGTATTTTTATACACAACTGCTCATTTAAGCTGAAGCAGTTAACGTTTTGCTAATTTTCTTCTTTTAATATAAATGTTAAGTGAATATCATACTTCACTGGGCAAAACAAACTATTTCAAGACTTGAACTTTCCTCACTACATCTTTTTCATAAACATAAACAATCGGTTTCATAAGAACACAGACGGATGAACTAACAATTGAAATTTCTGGTAGTTGCCACCCTGGCTGTAATAACAAATGAATACTGATTAACTACTGTTGTCGGCTGATATTTCACAGTCAACTGAATCATTTGTTTAATTGTTCTCAATGCCAAAGATCTCTGGAGACATAAATTTACTATATACAGTACAGGCCACAGATGAGCATGTTATTCCCAAGTGATACAGACCCAACATTCCCAGACTTGTCTGCACCCCACCGCCACTCCTTACATAAACAAAGGTCTGAAGCAGAGGCCTCTCTACAACCTCCCTCCCAGCCCCAACTCTGAGAAGAGATAAAACATAGGACATTTTTGGGAGCTGGCCCACATGGGTACGGGTATTCCCCTTTTTCTCTACGACCACACTGCAGTGTTAGTGCGTCTCCTCTGGTCACTGCAGCCACACATACTGTACATGGACATACGGCATGGACCTAATGCACAGCCGCAGCAGCACACTGACGCCAACTCAGACACACACGAAGACCCCATCAACACAACACCGTCAAAAGCCAGCGCACACCACAGTCAAATGAAACTGTATGGATTATAAAAGCCATGCAGGCTTAGAGGTCTTCTCTTTTCACTGGGCAGGAGACGGGGATGAAGGGGACACTTCACAATGCCTTTAATCCTCTCCACTTTGATCCCAGGGGTCGCCACAATGAAAACAACACTGACGCTTACAATATGTGTGTCAGCTCCACATGCTAGCTGCTGGTGCTGATGGAGCCCACTTTGCTGCGTTTGCAGGTCACAGGTGTATATCAAACAGGAACTCAGCAGTCCACTGCACCCCATAGCTTTCAGTAAGCATGTAGTAAACATACATACTGCTACAGCCTTAGTCTGGTACAATCAACAGTTATTTGTTGTTAATATTTATGAACTTATACTGCAGTAGAGAAAATGTTTTTGAACTTTATTTCCTGCTTTCTTATGCCTCCAGCCTACTTAGTCTCAGTCGGGTCACCCAACAACCAAACCAGCCCCCCTAACCAAAAGTCACAAATTAAACAACACATAACACCTAAACACCACATACGTTTTCTGCAGATCTAATTTTTGATAAAGGTAAACTGTAAGCATAGTGGTACAGAATAAACCCTCACTTTGTTTGTACATATAAACCCAAACGGAGTCAACACTGACTCACTGTTGTCACTTTTTCAACTTCTGACTAGGGGCAATGTTGCATAAAGCCCTCGAGCTCACACCCATAACAACGGGTGCAAACGCTGCACCTGCAGATCTTAAACGGTGTCGTGTTTTAATGCCCATATCAGATGACTGGTTTGTTTTTTACAGAGATAAAAACACGCAAAAACGAAGTGAATCTCAAAGCTAATTTTTTCCCTGCTCTCTAGTAACACTTCTCTACTGGCTCCACACACAGTGCGTGTTTGTATCACAGAGGCCATCCAGATAACTCACAATGCCATCAATGGCTTGTTTTGGCTTTTTAATAAACCAAAACTGTTCATTCTTACTATTTTACATATGAGGGTTGAAACAAATGTGTGTAAACCTTTGACAGCCTAGAAACACTGTTCGTTTACTGATGATTTAAACATGTGGTTTGGAGCAGATACTGAGAGATGAGGATGTGTGTGTGCGGATTTTGTTTTTCCATTTGTTTTGTTTAGTCACGATTGTTGTTCCTCTTTAAATCTAAAGGATTTATGGTCGTATAAAGTGAAATATCTCAGCTTATGGGTGGAGATGAGAGGCCACAGGGTTATTGCATTTTGAAACAACAAAACAACTGGGTTACACAACATTAGAGCATGAGTAATGAGATGATCGCCTGGATAACACACAAGTTCCCCGACGAGTTTTTATCTGTCTTTCAAATACAGAAACACTTCAGAAGTTACTTCTGGGGTTGACGCTACACTGCTGAAGTCATTACGAACGATGCGAATCAGCACAAATTAAACAGTTTTCAGAAAGTTGTTTTTGGAGGGATGAGCCAGCCAAGTTTGCCCAGTAGATCCTACAAATCTACTATTAACTAGGCTATTCCAGGAAAGACTGGCAAAAGCAATCGTAGAGAAAGCCAAAGTCAACATCGCTTCAAGCACTTTTCTCAGCCGAGTATTCTCAGTGCGACAGTAAATTAACCATTTTTGAAGTTTATTTTCTCCATTTATAGATTTAGCACTTAACATAGACGATTAAGCACTTAGCAAAATATCCTTAGCTGTAAATCACGTTTTGGCGACAGTAAATCTGCAGTTGGTTTTTCAGGCTGATGCAAATAAAGATATAAAAAAAAAACAATGCATGTGGATAGATTAATTTACCTTCACAAATAATAAACTAACATTTTCAATACATATATTCAACCAGGCAGTGAATCACACACACACTTAGGGCGGGTTCACACAATAACTACACTACCATATACTTTTAGTTATTAGAGACCACTTCTAGCCCTCTAAGCCATAGATTACGCGCTTCTCATTCACAAAGATGTTGAATCACCGTGTGTGACCGCACATAGAGCATAATTTGCAGCACTTAATGACCGACTTAAGAAATGGGGCATCTGGCATACTGAATTTGCAATATAAAATTCACCAAAGGCTCCTGGATGACGGAAAAAGGAACAAAATGGCAAACATGCTGTTGAAGGTTGGTCAGACATATTTATTTTGAATGAAAGAGGTGTAAGAAAATGTATAAATTTTAATGGGCAACCTCTTAATTAATTGGTGCATCTCTTATTAAGTAATCCCAGAACATGATAAGAAAGCCATAGTTACAAAAGTCAAATGTTTTAATTGACTTAAATAATTAACTAATAATAAAATTGTGATTACATTTCCCGCTAACTGACCAATCAATCAAGGGAGGGCTGCGGCTGGGGTCCTGATGGGCCCCTTGAAGCAGCCTGCTAGGCGTGGCTGTGGAGGGGTTATCTGAGGCACTGAGCTATCACTCAGCCCTCCCTGGCCTCCTCTCCACTCCTCCATCACAGCTCCTCTTAACCATGGCCAGATGTGCTGCCGGCATCTCTCCAGCTCAGCACTAAACCACTGAATGACTTAGTGCCTTCAGAGCCAGAAACATTCAGTTAAAATCTCCCTAAAACAAAATACGCTATTCTATAAAGGCTCAATAAACAATGCTGAAATCTAGCTCAAAGCAAATTCAATTCAAAGGCTGCTGAACTAAACTGACTGCTGACATAAAGGGTTTGTAGAAAGGGAACTTTGCCATTGAATAAGCATTATTTCACAGTCATAAAGTAGAAACGGTGCCCAAAGTGCCAGTTAAAGAAAACACATTTTAGGTGTCCACAGTGTTTCCCTGTTAGGGGAGGGGATGCAGATTTGTACTGTACATACATACATTAGAAACAGCTGCACAAGATCACCGTTAGGAAATCCATGATTCATGTTTTAGGGTGGATTTTTTTTTACTTAACAGAAGTGAGGAGTAATGCTCAGCAGTATCGTCAGTGGTCTGCAATCGGTGTGCACAAACGGGGAGTACCATTTCTCATACACTTTTCCACACGGCTCTTATACACTGCATCCTGATTGACTGGATTAAGGGAAGGAGAAGCCTTGGTTTGGTTTGTCAAAAGGTTACTGATGACAGTGTGTGTTTGTAACAGTGTGTTAGCTGGTAGTAATAAGGGATGGGTGACCCATATGAATATCTAAATAAACATTTCAACTGGCAGAGAGAGTAGCAGGTCACAAACTATCTACCTTGTGAAGATTTCAGACAGATATATCAACACGAAAGTACATTTTAAGTTATTCATACTTCTCTCTGTTACACACACACACCGGATAAACGGCAGGGAAAGAAATGATCAATCAGCAATAACAACAGGACATGACATGACATGAAGGGCTGTGCTTTGCCCCTGCCTCTCTATGCTCTATCCCTTTATACTGCTGCATACCAGCACAGTGACCCAATTCTCACACAAACAGGTGCACGCACACAGACACAGTCTCAGCCTTACTGCCTCAATGTACCACCATTCCCAAGAGACGCAAGGATGGAAATGGCAAAGTCAAAGATGCAAAAGAGGAGAGGTGGAGGCGAGGGGGAATTGGGTGGAGAGATGAGGGGAGAAGCTGGAACCAGAGAAGGATGAAACTGCAACGTGAATCAGAGCGAAAGGGAAGAGCGAGCACACACGGAAAGCTGAATCCTAGTCTGAAACGGTTGATGCGACGGTGCCCCTATCGATCACAGTGCAGCACTCGACTGTTATAGGGCATCAGAGATGAACAGGATTCTTTCCTCTTTACAAAACAGAAATTAACAACATTTCAACACTTTTAAAGTGTCAAAGTAAAAAATAAACGGAGAGTTTTAAGGAGGAAAGTGGCTAATGGAGTTCCCACTGTGAGAAAATAATCTTACATGGTATGATGTCAACGAAATAACATTAAAACTAGAGAACAAGCGTATTTTGGATTGTTTCCTTTATTTGCACTGAGGTGTGCGCGCCTTACATTACATGAGAAGATCAATTTGTTGCGGCACGTTAATGCAAGAGATTTCTTAAGGAAAATGAGAGCTTGAAGAGAAAATAGCTAAGTAAAGGCACTGGAGAAAGACAAGCGAGACACTGTCTTGTCTGCCAGCGCCTTTGTGTCTCATCTCAACACCAGTCGGCCCAAATGAGGTGGCTCAATGAGCTACACACACACACACACACAGACAGAAACACAGAGAGTTTTGTTCAGGCAGCATGGCCAGTCGGGGGACGCTGCGGGTCTTGTGACATCCATTTGTGAGAGGGTCACTGAGGGGGAGACTGGGACAAAAAAAGAGATGCATGCTGTGTCAGCTAGGGATGATACAAAGTGGAAGAGTATGCGTGTATGGCATTTACCGCTTTAATTTGGGCTTGAAATGTTTCATACAACTGTTCGAAAAGAGCACAGTGAATGTTCTGACAAGCCTGCTTGCTAACCTAGCGTGTCCTTAGCAGAGCATGCCACAATACGGGAATCTTGCCCTTGCTGCATAGTGGGTGACGCATTCAGCATCCCCACACTGCAAAGCCAATCAGCAGCCAGGCTCTTGGGTCCTTTACCAATGAGCCCTACACAGGAGTCATTCATTGGGAAAACAGGCAGGCCCTCCACTGCTACGAGATCCAGCGCTGACATCCTCTCCTCTGAAAGTAGCCAGTTATTCCTACATATCACATGATAATCACATTATCTCACTGCAGCCTCTAATTGAGATTTATGTAAGTGCAACCCTCCTCGATTTTCCGTTTGACAAATATGATCAATGTAGATGAAATATTCCAGCGTTAGAGCTCTACTAAACTCTTCCAGTTAATTACTGTGGATACAAAACAACCTACAGTCAATTCACACTTTGTCGCAGGCGACTTGCTTGGAATTGTAAAAAGAGGTGTGAAAACATTTCAGTTCAGTTCTGGGTTTACAGTAGCAATACTGTGGTCTACTATTTTTACCATCAATTAAATGCCTTATAAGTTTATCGATTAATTTTTCTGACACTTTCTAAAAATCCATAATCCTCCTTTTAAACATGCTTGAACAAACATAGCTGCTTTAATAACTGGCAACCACTGCACTGAGATGAGCACCAGACGCCATATGGAACTGGTAGAGATTTATCAGGTGGCACAAGTGGTTCTGTCACTCCTCAGCCCTCTGAGGACCGGGCGTCTTGTCCTGAGGGCAGAGGCGAGGCTGCCCCTAAGGTTTGAGGAGAAGAGCTCCTGGCATAGAAGAAGCCCTTGAGCTGGAAAACACATATAGCTACTCAAAACCAGCCATTGGTCATTATTGGCATTATTAGCAAGCTTATGTCTGACTGAGCATTCAGCCACATGCCCTGGCTGGTGACTGTCGTCAGGTTCTGCACAAAAAAAGAGCCCAAAGTCAATTCACCACAGGTTTTTACCGCTGGATGAAAACATGTGCATTGAACACACAGATGTGACAGTATGAAAACAGTGGTGTGCACAGCTTTGCCACACCCAAGGATGCTTAGCAGGGAGGCAGGTCAGCAGGGGCTCTTGTGCCTGAGGCCTGACTATATATGGCAATTCAGTCGAGCAGAGGGAATATTCTCTGCATACCACACACACAATTTGTTGAATTATGCATTTCTCTCCGTTATCATTACTTTCGTTTTTTTTTTTAATCCCCACATCCAGTGCAAGGCACCTGAGATAATTTACCGAGCTAACTGATAAAGACTGAAGGAGGGGGGAGAAACACAGACAATTTTTGAAATAAATAACAACCTGAGAGCAACTGTGTGCAGCAAATCTATCCAAAGTAATTCATCCATTAGATTGTTTTTTACAACAAACATAAAGGCCATAATACAGAGACAGACAGGGGCATCTACTGGTTTACAGGACAGCTCAAAGATCATTTCTGAGTGCTATTTTAAACAGAAGCGAGAAATATACAGTAGATATACAGATTGTCTATTAAATGTATGGCAAATGTATAACTCGACAGTAGATCTGTTGATAGTACTGTTCGCTGTGTTGGACTTGTATGTAGAGCCAGGCTTCCATTTCTATCAACCAGCTGGTTGAAGCTAAATGCAAGTGACTTTTTGGCTTTAACGTCATTTTCATTACGGTAGTCATAATTCTGCTGTGCTGGGTTTTTCAGAAGCTGTCTGTAATCTGGCACCTCTCCAGGGGCAACGGCTGCCCTCTTGGCAGAGAGAACCACCACAGATCCAGCAGCACAGCATGGCTACAAGAACATGGACTTAGTATTTCAGGTCTGGATAAAATGTAGAGTAAAGTATCAAGGACCCAGACAGCAGGTGATCATCACTGTGGACTGTTTGAACATTGGCATGGCAAATTCTACTAAATTCTCTCTAATATCAAATATTTAGACACAAGCACCAGTGTAAGACCTTGGTCTAATAAAACACAGTCTATATACACAGTCTATGTTTGCTAATATTATGATTTGAAACAGGAACTATCTGAGAGAACGATAGATTAACCAAGTCTACAAATATGACTGAACATCCAAAACCGTCACTGCTCTACTACCTTTTTAGTTCTGTCAAATAAAGACTTTCTGTAAAGACTTTCTTTAAAGATTTCTGTCTCATTATGCACCAGAATATCCTTAAACCTAATTCAGAAAATCTGTTTACAATGGGGTCTTTGTGGATTCATAATAAGACTGGTGGCTGTCAAAAGCAAGAAATAAATTGAATGTAATCTTGTTCAGTTTTTTATTTTTAATTCAGTTCTTATCACAAGTCACTCAGCTTCTTATAGTCTGCCTTAAAAAGCAAAAAGTCCCAAAGGGAAAGTTCTCAAAGAAATCAAAAGTCACCACGATTCAAAGAAGCCTGGTCACATTGTGTTATCCAAAAGGGTCTTTCTAAACTGTGACCAAGTGCCTGACAAAGCAGAAATGGCCTCAGAGGGAGAAGAAACTCCACCCCGTTTTCAGTTGGGGGGCTGTTGTGATTATTCAGTCGGTTGGGAGTTTGAAATTCTGCAGACAAACACCTCCTTTTTGTGGATCCAACTGACTGACGGACTGAAGAGATCCAAAAAAAAAAAAAAAAAAAAGGAGAGAGGAGAGTGAGGAGACAAACTCAGCTTTGTGAGAGTGGTGGGCAGGTTCTGTCTGAAACTGGACAGCTGCTCTTCTACAAGTTGCAGCCACCCCCTCCTCTGCCACCAAACTCTGCTACCACACATGCCCGCTGAACTGGTTAATGTGACATGCAATGCAGCGATCGGCAGCTGACTGGGAGGAAGCTACTGCAGCAAGCTCCTGGCTAGAGTAAGCTAAGACTTGCAGGCTGTTACCACTGTGCCTTTGTGTCAACTGCTGGCTAATCTGACAGCCCTCTCTTGTACAAGCTCCATTTCTGCACAGCAGCACTTGCAAATAGAATTAACGCCGGACAGTGAATGGAGCGAGAGATTAAAAGGACAAAAAGATGGGAGAAGCAGTAATTCTCCGTCCCGTACGCCCAGCTCAAAACCATCTGGTGAGAAGATAGAGAAGCATCACGCTTCCTGGTGAGAGTCATTCGGCCCTTATATCTACACTGCACAAGGCCGATTTCAGATTTGCTGATCACACGAGCACATGCACAGAGATGGGTTTGCTCTGCGAGTTGAGGCGGGGGGGGGATCCTGAGAGTTAGGGGATTGAATGCAGGTCACTGGAGCACTGTGGGCTGTCAGATTTAAATACTCAGCTTAGCTTGCTGCTTAGTGCTCAAGTAAATTGATGTTTTTTTGGCTTTCCTGCTAGCCTATTAGCAGTCTGAGCTGTGCTTAACAAACTAGCTGTGGGCTTAGCATATAGAGTAGACATGTCATCTAACATTAGGCAACAAAATGGAGCCTCCACTGACTTACTAGTTGCAACAATAACAACACAAGGCGGCTCATTACATCATTACCTCAGGACAGATGATTCTCCAATCCAAGGCCACCCCCCCCCTCCAAAGACACAACTGCCATATCTTTGACTTCAACACCTGCACTTGCTGTCCTTCGCCCTCCTTGCAAATGTCTTTCAACAGCCGCAATGTTAATTTTCAACAGAGAAACGTGAGACCAAGAACAGATGGCCCGGCGAGTGGGATTCCCAGCCACTGATGTGGAAAAGCCCTGATTTAAACAGGACATGAAATTTGGTTTCCTTAAAAAAAAATGACAATAAGATGAGCAGGCTGCAGACAGAGATACGAGCCTCAAGATCATTTTTCCATCCTTGCCTCCTCATATACCTTTCCGTGAAG
This sequence comes from Ctenopoma multispine, assembly GCA_034779795.1. Taxonomy (NCBI): domain Eukaryota; kingdom Metazoa; phylum Chordata; class Actinopteri; order Anabantiformes; family Anabantidae; genus Ctenopoma; species Ctenopoma multispine. The sequence continues at coordinate 8,446,350 of JAUYWH010000012.1, read as the reverse complement.
GAGGTGATGTAAGATACAGCATGTGCTGCATCAGACTGATTCTGGCTCTTCACAAACCGAAGGCTGGACAGTGATCAACAATAATGCAAACACGCTGACACCAAAACAAACTACTATCATTACAAAGTCTGGTATTACACTTTAAACTCCACTACAAGTGGTGTGGTGGAGCAGCAACATCTGAAAACGTGTCTTTCTTTTTTTTTTTTTTTTAGTTGTGACTTCATGCGTTCCCAGACTTGATAAGGAAAGAAAAACACACTGGCTCTGCAGAGCCTCCACTGTGAAAATAGGACAGGCCATGCTCTGCGCCTCCAACCAACCTTGTATACTTGTCCATAGGTGCCGTTTCCAACTACCTCCACCAATTCAAAGATCCCAGCTGGGTCCTGGAAAGACAAACACAGAAATGCGCTCAGTTTAAACACAAAAGCGACGGTGATATTTTTTCATTTCCAAACAGCAGTGAGCGGTGTGAGCCAGCTGTTGCGCTACATGCCAAATGCACCTTCGAACAAAGGAAAAGCAGACAGTGGCAACACCTCGCTACGGCTCAGCGGTCATTTTCAGCGAGAAGGGGGACGATGAAGAACAGCTCAAAACGTGCTTCACATGAACCACGGCGACACATGTGCGTTTATTCTCGAGCAGGATGAAATAAAAGACAGCGGGGGAACAAACAAACAAGAGGCTCGGTTCGGCACCACTCACCCGCAGTGAAGCCAAGTCTATGTCTACTAGACTTTTAGCCGGAGAGTCGTTCGCCATCTTTCAACTAAAAAGCCGAGCTTTCCTTTGCGTTTACAGAAGATGTGTGCTGCTGTATCATTTGCGGGGTGCTCGGCTGTTAATATCAGTACAGGCCGTCGCGTAGTCCTCTCCGTGGGAGCCGCTTTTCGAGCAGTAAATGCGGGGATGTCGCTACTCCATGTTGAGGTGGCAGCAGCGGGCTCCCTGTTCGCTCTCTCCCAGCTCGTGCCGCCGGAGTCAAGAGGGCCGCAAAACTCTGACTTCCGGCGAGTGTTTCAACATAAAAGACCGAAAAGACTTATGAGGCAGATAGATTAGATTAGATTAGATTACAAAGACAGAATTCAAATAGGACTTAAAACAATACAGTAATTGTTTAGGTTATATTCAGAGCCATCATCATCATACACTTACTGATCATGGGTCTATACATTTCAGAAACTGTCTGAAAACTGAATTGCATTTTTATGCATTGCTGATGTTTATTAAGTATCTACAGTTATTATGTTACAGTTGCACTTAACTTCATAATATAACACTTTTATCCAAAGTGACTAGTTAGATTTATTCACACCAACAGACATCAGGACAACATCAGTATCTTACTCGAGGACATAGCGACATCACACGCCTAACTCCTGAGCCACAGCTGGCCTACATATATTTATCTTCTCACCTACTTGCTGCTATATAATAGTCATAACTTTATAATTATGTATCTTCACTAAGCTTGTTGTCTTTTATGCTCCAAGTATCCATGTGTATCTTTGTGAATACTGCTATTGGTCCTGTGTTGGAGAATAAAGCGGATTCTGATTTGACTTTAGTAGAAGTCAGATGTATTGTATTAAAGTAAAAGTATTATCAGCTAAGTATTTGAATATATTTTGTATAAGAATGGGCTACTTCAAATCGTTTACACGTTAATACGTGGATAAAAATTATTGATGAATCCATGTGTATTAATGTTACAGCTGGTGTTTGTGCCTGGTAAAGGTGGATGTGAATTTGACCTATGTCACATATAATTTAACCTACTATATATTTAATGTGAAAAATGGAATGTGTCCCCCAGAGATAAGGAAGAGTGGGAGTTACCATGTTTTTTTAAAATCAGATTTATTTTATGTTGAAAGTGAAAACGCCTAATTTCCGCTTTTATCCTACCTGCTTCAGCCTAACTTGACGCCGTTTTGATTGAGACCTGCACAAACACAGGAAGCCGGTTCGCTCCACACAGAAAGAAAAAGGGCTGGGCCTCAATAAATCAAAGCGAGGATACAGACATGATTTTAACGCACTGACCACACGTTACAACTCTTACATCAACTTGATTGTTAGTATATTTACAACAGGCATAAACAGGCCAGGTGAGATTAACTGCGGACCCCCCACCACCACACAGCATCCTTGTGGACATGCGCATGTGAGACTTCACTGTCAATATTGGAAATTTTGGGTGTGGCAAGTGAGCAATCTCAGGAGTGATGCTGTGTCTGTTAGTGCAGTGGACTCAAGCCGGTATGAGGTGATTTACAATCTGGCTAAAAGAACAACAGTTGATCACAGCTTGTTCCTCATTTCAGTGGTTTATTTACATATTTTGCCAGTGTTGTTTTGCAGGGCTATTACATTTGTCTTATACAAATAACTTCCTTTATCATACAAAAGAACTGTTCACGCAAGCAGTTTGTATTGTGTCTGTGTTGCAGCCACAGCTTCCAGTCACAGCAAATCAACACACTGAAAGATAAGACTTCTTAGCAATGCACCCAAAGGTGGTACAGCTAAAAAGCACAGTCACCTCAATGCCCTCAATTCACTTATGCTCAGTTTACTCAGGGCATGATATAACTATTGTACGTTTACTACTATTGTGTTGTGTATAGTGGCTAAAGGAGTTACATAAACAAAAAATGTTCAGCCACAGCGTTACTTCCAGACAAAGCTAATCTGCTGGTTAAACAAACTTCATCCAATCATTCAAATGAGAGGGCAGGATGAACCAGTTAGACAGGATGAGAGCAGTAACCCGGCAGAGTGGAGACACACATATACAAGCATGTTAGCACAAAGCCTGAACAAAGACTTAAGACACTTAACTTGTGCTCAGGCTGTATAAGTGAACTTAATTCAATTTGCAGGTAGGCTTGTACTGATGACACAGATAATAGAAATCCCAATCCACTCCCTGCTGGATTAAAACCTTTGTTGCTGACATGTGAAGTCACTGTTTTGCCCTCATTGCCATGGTTCAAGTGTCAGTTTGACAGTTACATGCTGACATTTAGCCCTTGGGTTCAACAAGGTTTACAGGTTCTTATACTGAGCATGCTTTCAATGCTGTACTGTCACCTTGTGGTTATAGGATATTACTGCATGGCCGTACACAGGACATGTCTATGGTGACTGCATCTAAACCGTGACATAATAATAACCCCTGTTCAGCAAAGAAAGAGGATCTCCTTCCATTTCACACAGAACTTTATTACAAACTAGATTTATTACAACCACCTGTCTAAAAGTTGACCAGGTGTTTGCAGCGGAGGCAGTACCGTCTTACAGCTGACGCACTCTTTGTCCCACTAATCAGCAGGTTAATAATATTATAAATAGGAACATGTAATACAAATGTCGAGTTGCAAGTCAGGTTAAGAACATTTACACAGTACATTTCTGATAGAAAGATTATACTTTATAGTCCAGTGCCGACAACCTTCAACGTCCCAGAGCAGCTAACAGCTCAACAAATGGAGTCAAAAAGGCAGAACAACTAGAACAATAGCTACGGTATAGATCGGGACACGAGCATCGACTTTGTTTCATTGTCAAACACCTGCTTTTGACCGTTTTGCTATTGCTATTTTGTGACAGCATTACACAGTACATCCCTTTGATATATGAGGATAATTCAGTGAGAAACATTAAATACAAGATAACAAATGTGTTCTCAGTTTGTTCTGTACCTGTACGTGAGCTGTAGATTGACCCTTCATCACCACAACATCAACAAACTAATAAATCTTACTGTGTGCCTGTGTTGCCTGTACTCACATCTCAATTTTGCAGCAACTTGTTTTCCCTCTTCACTGCATCGTGACACTAGAGCCTTGCTGAAAGTCAGTTTGTCAGCTACAGCTCCTCTCGCCATAAAAACACTGTTAAAAGTATGAAAATTAGGCAGCACTTGTTAGTCATTGTAAATACACCCAACATAGCAACAACCCTGCAGTTATTCCAACAAAAGTGACTAAAATAAGAATAAAGACATTACAGTGTGCCATCTGCAGCATACCAGCCTTTAAGGTCTGTGGCACACAGTCAGCTACGAAACACCTGTCATGTAAACAAACATGGTGAGACGATTTTAATAACACACTCAAGAGAGTGTTATTTATTATTTTAGTTCACTTTACTTTTACTTCACTTGACAGACGCTTTTATTCAAAGCGACTTACAAGAGAAGACACAAGCAATTACTATTCGGTTTCTGTAAATTCAGAATTCAGTTTAGTAAGAAGTCTGGACTTAGGTAGCCGAACAGATGGAAGTCACCCTGGTAACGGGCGTATAGACGCTTGATGTCTCTCTTGCTAATGCCTGAGAAGTAGTGCTCCACCTTGGTCCTGTTGTAGCGGGTGATCCCTGGAGGAATGGCTGGGTAGGACACCAGATGGTCAATGCCTGCCGCTTTGAGGATGTGGGGGGCATCTTTCTCCAGTGTTTCATGGTGGCCAACCACATTATAGTGCACTTCACATGGCGCACACAGCTCTGCGTAAGTCACCCAGTGAATAATGTGCTCACCGAACTGTCGGTCCATACGCCGACGGCCTTCTCCATCACCAAGGTAACGGACAAAGTCCTCAAAGTGCAGGCCGGAGGCGGTGAGGTCATTGTTACGGTGGCTCTTGCGGTACTTCCGGATGATGGCTGGAGCGATGTCATGCTTGTACCAAGGCTCGAAGCGTGGGTTCTTCACAAACTTGTCCTTGAATGCAGAAATGAGGCGCTCAAAGGGATCTCTTACGATGAAAAACTTAAAGTATGTGCTCAATCTGTTGAGGAACATAAAAAGGATTAGGAGTTCAGGAATTGTAGGTGGATTTAAGGTAAAAAATTATTATCTATCAGTTACTGGTTAGCTAAAATTCAGCACAATTTAACTGCTGTATTCATCATTTGTTATGAGGATTTCCGCATTATAATTTTGCATGCCACTTGGTCTGGACAAGCCCACATTTATTAACATACCTGTGAGTTATTTCTTGTGGAGTCAATGACGAGAGGCGGGGTAAGCCGTTTTTCTCATGGTCATGAACAAGGTTTTCTGGGATTTCCTCCACAGTGGAGAATGCTCCTGCCAACAACACATGCAAAAAAAATCATCTCTTAAACTAATTAAACAAACATTCCTCAAGTCATAAAGTGTAATTTAACTTTCTGAATATTTTTGTCATGCTTCACCAATTTGTGTTAAACTCGAAAAATGACAACTGGTATTTATGAGCCCCTCCTTCTATTATAGCAAACGTGCATTGTTATTACCTTCATCTGGTTCATACTTACCATTGAGCACAATGAGGACTTTCTTCCATTGCGTGTTGCCCACTTTAGGCGTCTGGCAGAATAAGATCTTGTGTTTGTCGCAAACAAAGATGCGGTCCAGGACAAACTTGGTGATGGCGACGTGAGTCAAGTTCCTGAGGCTGCTGTTCTTACATACGGCTGAGAGCAGTTCGATTCTCTTATCAGTGACTGCCTGCCAGTCTGCTGCTGTAGGTACCACTGTGGGCTGAGACAGGCATATAACACATTGGCATTGTTTATAAGCTGAAAACGAAACAACTGAGAGGCTTTATTTCAAATGACACATTTAGATGCATTAATCACCCAGTCAGATGACTTTTGGTCAGGTTTTTCTGGAGTGGAAACAACGATGGGTTTAACCACCTTGGTGGCCGGCACTGTCCACATCTGACCGCCAATCCTCTCTCCATAATCTGAAAATAACATTTTTAAAGACGGCTGATCAGGTTCACCCCTACAACTGTTTTGCCTGTAGTAGAAAACTGAGAAACAGCAGCTTACCGTCCACAGCTCTGAAGCTGATGAACTTGCTGACAAACATCAGGATGAGCAGCATCCAGCCGCAAGCCCCGAGGAGCAGCCAGTGGTGCCGCATCGCTTCATACATCAGCCGACGGCCATGGAAACACTGAGCAACGAACCTACCTCGACACACAGACTGAAGTGTATTTAATTAGCTAGCTAGCTTAGCTGTTAGCTTACACATCTGTAGGCATCTCTAACCTTACTGCCAATACTAACATTAACGCTCAATGTCTGTGTGATAAGTTACATACGTTAGCTGGGGAGGTCTTTATGTTTAGCTAGCTACTACATAGATATATGTGAGCAGGAGCTGAGGTTTTCTGCTTTGAGTTTGTGATATCCACTAACCCAAACACTTAAGGTAACGTTAATGATAACAACGTTTAAGCTAGCTAACGGGTCAGTCACTTAGCCAAGCAGCTAGCCACACCTGTCCTCCCAGACACTGACCAGGCAACAACCCTAACCTCGTTGAGGTTAATTTAACATATCAAACCCAACAAAACACCACAGCAACCTTGTATCTTACCTTATTGTTGAGTTAAAGCTACTTCACTGCTGTACAAACTCTGGAGAAGGTGTTCAACGATGCCATTGCGTCTGGTTTAGCCTGCTGCTGCGTCCCTGCTCTTCACACCCGACTGCTAGCAAAGAGAAGTAGCTCCCTCTAGCGACAAAGCAACTTCACCACTAATTGCTAAGCAGTTACTTTTCAGAAAATGACCACAGTCCAGCTTTAATGTGCGAATTTGACCTGGTATCTATATAGTGATAATTCTTTTTACAGACAAATACATCTGCTGCTACTGCTCTATGACAAAAAAAAAGATTTTACAGGGATATGGTCCATTACCAAATTCATAGTTCACTTGCTTCAATTAATTTGGGACGATATACATACATGTATGTATACATACATATACACACACACACACACACACGTATATATACACATATGTGTATATACATACATATACACATACATATGTGTGCACTGTACTTTCCTAAGACCATGGAATAGCACCTCTTAATTAGTTTTCCACTTTAATTCTGTGCCCTGTACAATTTTAGCAGGCAGCATAGCCAGTTGAAATGTTTATGCGCATCTCTCGAATATATTGTCCACATCTTACTGAGCACTTGCACCATATTTGTATTTTGGCAAAAAAAATATTCCCCAGTACCTAACCTTAAGATGTTGAAGAACAAAATATTTTTTCGCTTCAGGAAAAGCATGCATCAGCATCACTGAAACACTTTTTCGTTTGTGATAGAATTGATCTTATGTTACCATAATTTAGTATGAGAAGGTTATGGTCTAAAAGACATCCTAGTCTATTATTGCATATCTCACTTTATCACAGAACACCCAAAACAACCATTAACCTGAATATATTACATCACAAATAAAACCTTCAGTTTGGAAAAAAAACAAAAACAAATGAAGACAATAAACAAGAGCAACTTTTAAGTCATTTATTCCACTCGCAGAGGGGACAACTTAGTTTTCATCAACATTAACTGTCTGAAGACCTGTTGGTAGAAAGAAAAAAAAAAAAGATGGAGAAATGAAATTACATGTCTTTATTGCTTCATAAACTCAAAACCATTTTAAAGTGAACAACATATTTACCTTTGCATGTGGTGACAGGAACGTATGTGACCAGGGTGTACAGTTTGTTGGGGGAGTCCTCGTCCTCATTACGCTTCCTGGACAGCCGTACGCGGATCCTGTACGGCACGTTCCTGCACGACACACGTGGTTACAATCTTCACTAAATCCAAGCTATTTATGCACTGGTTACATAAACCAGCAAATGTGTCATGTCTCTAACTCCATGTGAACCATTTCAATCACTGTACAAAAATTTATTTTGCCATCCGAGTTGGTGCCAACCATAACAGTGTGCTACAGACTGTCAATACAATGTCTTATGTACAATTTTTCCTCCATCCCTTGCCAACAGTACTGAACCAGAAAACGTCACTCACAGTACATCATCACCAACTCCCTAAACCATGCTATATTCACTAAAAAGAACATTTGAAGCATGTTCAGTTCCTGTAAGTCTGTGAAATCATCAGCTACACTTGCTTCATAATTGTATGTGCATACAAAGTACTTCATGTGTGAGCTGACAGTAGACTGACTGAACAATTTCAACATATAACAGCCGTGATTAAAAGGAAATGAAAAAAGTTAATTCAGGAAAGTTTAGCTTTACGAGATCCAAACTTAGAATACAGTCGTAATATGTTTGTTGGTGGAAGCCACTAATTATCAAGCAGTGAAACATTTAGGTTACTCGTACACAAAATTAAACATTACTGATTAAAGCTAAAGCAATGGCTGCATCAGACAAAAAAAAAACAATCATAGCATCCCTCACAAATCCAACACAAGCAACATCCCTGCTGCACCAAGCAGTACACCACACTGTGCAGTAAAAGTAAATTTAAACATGTGGGCTGTTATTACTTTAGTTTTACTTAAATTAATACATTATTTATAATCAAAATATTGTCCAAGACAGCAGTGTTTTTTCCACCCCGATGTGGACCAACTCACCTGACACCCTTGCTCCACACTGCCTTGTTGAGGCGAGTGTCAATGCGCACATCAGGAGTTCCCATCTCTTTCACGGCAAACTTGCGGATCTCCTTGATGGCGCGAGGAGCCCTCTTCTTGAAGCTCCTGCAAGATGTCAAAATCAGAATTGCAGAAACATCCACCTGCCATGTGTTTTGTGTACAGGTTTTACTAAACAATTAGAAATCGATTAATTAAAACTATACCTATGACAGCAACTTGCACCTGCAGCCCTGCTAACCACAATGTCACTGAAAATATTCTTATTTCAAGCAGCGCTCCTGAGTGTTCATCCAATGAACACTATCTGCTGTGCATTAATAAATATCAAAAGCCTGCTGTGTCTTTGAGTTAAAGTTACTCACACTCCATGGATGCGCTTGTGGACGTTGATGGTGTACTCTCTGGTCACCACCTCGTTGATGGCTGAACGCCCCTTCTTTTTCTCTCCTTTCTTAGTTGGAGCCATCTATAAACAACACGCTTACGTCAGTGTTGGGAAATGTCAATGATTAAAAAAAACGTAAACATATTCTCTTCATCGTTTCACTTGAAAATGAGACCACCAGCTTCACTATTTCAATGATAAAACGTTTTTACAAACTTTTACTCCATTTTACGACAACCCCCAAAAAACACGTTAGGTTAGCATACATCGGGCTGCTCCAATGTAACTTATTAGCGCAAGCTAACCTACGTCTCAAATAATTAAATTAACAGCACTTATGTTAAAAGTGGGAAACAAATGCTATTTACATTATCAGTGCTTTATACCTACGGCTTTTTCATGTTATATTGCTGCAACAGTAGTGGAAGCTACTCCGGCTAACTGAGTGACTAAGTGTCACCATTCACCGGTTTTATTCGTCTTTTGAGATGTTCATCTACCTCAAAGCCTCATATAAAACACAAAATATCCCTATTGTGAACATATATAATAGATATGGGGTCAAATAAAGCTTTAATATGACTGGATGATGTTAGATTGCAGAAATACATTTTCCGAAGAAAATACTCACATCGACTTGGAGTTGAGACGGAAGTCGGAAGGACGGGCCAAACGCCGAGGATTGTGGGTAAAGGAAACCGGCCCGTTTAAAATGACGTCCGTCAACCACAATGGTACAAGCGAAGGTTCCTAGCATGTAACCACGCATTGTCCTACACGTTCAACAACGTTTATATTTGCAATGACAAACATGGTAGATGTTGCCAGAATGCAAGATAAAGGAATTAAAATATTCAACACAAACTAGTAGTTGTTTTTAAAAGCGATTTTCTTCTTTTGAAAAGCTTGAATTGATGAGGACTCAGTGGGGTGCACATGTATTATCAGACTAGACGAACTATAAATGACTGTAAATAGTAAATGACTGTAGTGCGTATGTAGTAGGTGTCTATTCTCCATATTAAGACTCTTTTGTTTTAAAACATTTGCAGTATGTGGTAGTGGAATGCAGTAATGGTTGTATTGTTTTAACTGATTCCTTGTATATAGATTTTAAACCAGTTGAAGATAGAACACAAGAGGATTTTAACTTTTTACAACATGACAGATTATTTTATTTTGCGGTAGGATTATGTGGTCTGCGGCAAGATGACAGAGCTGCTCTGTTGTTGTTGGTCATCAAACCATAAAAAAACTATAAAACATACTGTCAAAGTTAAAAAAAAAACCTAAATGTAACAATTTTTATTAAAAGAGTAATTTAAAACATAACCTTTAGATTACATCTAACCATAAGCACATCATACATAAATGACACACTTACCTCAAAATGTCAAAGTGTCTGTCTGATCAGCTGTTGGTACAGAAATCTTGACAAGCTAGCAATACATTTGAAACCAATCAGATCCCCAACTGTCCCCATTGCAACTTAAAAATACCATTATGCATTTATTTTGCAGTAGAAATACAAAGTTAAACTAAATATCATTACTTGCACATGTCAGAATTGACCTTGAATCTTAAGACATATGTAACATATAAAAAGAAATGTTTTCAAGCATCATATAGTTGTGCTCAGAATCGAAGACCGTGAGCCACAACGTAAGAGCCCAGTCTCTCCATATCTGCAGTGTCATTCAGATATCAAGTCACAGTGGGAAAGTTGTTAGGAGGTGTCATGTTGAATCCAGAGCTCTATTTCTATTCAGTTCTTTAAACTGTTCAGTGCAACAAGCTTGTTTGTCCATTTGTGCCCCAGCACTCACAACATGTAGTGTGCTACTAATAGTGCTAAAGCCATATCCCAGGGCTTCCAGTTTATCCACCTGTACAAGTCTTTTTATAATGAGTCTGGATGTTCAACCATTTGAACACAGAAACAAAACATAAGTTCAAATTATGTATGTTTACAGTCATTTTATCTATGCAGTCTAGCGTCTCTTCCTATAGGAAAAACTTTGGCTCCTTTTTGGACGATTTGGGCTGGTGAACACTAAGGAGAGAAGTTCCACATGGCAATGTTGAAGCTCTGGTACTCTGCAGTCTATTGTGTGCTCTGCACTCATTTTAGTTCGTTTCAGGGAGACATTGCCAAACCATTCAAAACAAATACATTAACCAAAAACCAATGTTTCCACAGACTAACAAATGGAACAAATTACATTCAGTGGAGGAATAGTTTGGCAGTGCTTTTTTTTTCCCATGAGAAACTTCATTCAAGTCTCTGCAGGATGCTTCAGTAACACTCTACAGCAAATGCTATAGATTTGCTCTGCAGATATTTTGTGATGAGATGTAAACATAAACAGCAATAACATCGGGTGTCACAGCATTTGAAGGCTGAACAGTCACTTCATACAAAGCAAAAGACCCATTACAAAATCAGCATCTAACCATTTTAATGCACAGTTGTGGTAACCAATGTACAATAAACAAAAACAAAACATTTTACTGATCTATCTCTTACTTTCATTTCATTTAAACTTGGTTAGGCAGGTGAAACTGTGACAATTAAAAAGCTGCTCTAAAACACTGTAATGCACAACAAAACATGAAGTAGGTGTGTTTTATGTTTCTCATACATGGTTTGATACACACCTCCATAGACTAGAATGTCCAGTAGTCTATGGCACAGAACTTGCAGATCATCCAAAACATGTTAAGCGTAACTGAGAAATTCACATTTTGCTGTGTTTTATTTGTTGTCATTACTAAAAAGACAATATATGTAATAAAATGGGACAGAGAGAGATGAGAAGTTTTGGGCTGGAAGAAGTAAATGCTTAGAATCACTAAGTCCACTTCTCTCAAGACACACACAACTCAGGCTGTGCTGAGCTGAGCTTACTACTACCAGCTGCAGCAACTTCAGCTGCTGGTGTTGACACACTGTCAGGCCGTTCTGGGGCCAAAGCCTGGCCGGCCATGGTCCTTCTGAAGAGCCGCATGCTCATCTGCAGCAGCTCGTTGTCTACTACAGGGGTAGTAGGGTACTGTTTTGTTAGACCCTGTAAAGGATAAAGTGTACTGAGATGTAAACACGTTATATTAAAACTGGGTCAAAGTCTAACCCCATGAGAATATAAAAAATAAAAAAAACAGAGCGAGGGCTAGTAGTAAATTCATTTGTGTCAGCAATGATGCATGATGTCTACCTTGTCATTTTTTAACAGTTGCCGGCGGATGGCAAAGTCCCTGCGGGCACACAGGGCCTTGCAGCAAGGCCCCAGATTGCTCAGTAAACCTGCCCTCTCCACTCTCCTGTTCAGGGCTGCCATGTTCAGGGCCCCCAGGTCATGCTCAAACAGCTTGTCAGCATCTGACAAGATGGAGATGAAAGCGAGTTATAAATACATAGGTTACACAAAACATACTCAACAAACACACAAAATCAAATTATGGAAGCTACTAACGTCACAATATAATTTAGTCAAAAAGTGAAAAAAGTAATAATTTTAAAAATAAATTTCACAAAAGGGAAGCAAATAATGGACAAGCAATGATGTTCAAATAAAATTTAAAACTAATAAGTCAAGTCAAAACAATGAAAATGATAAAAATGTGATTTTGGATTGATGATTTTAAGATTCTCACCTCTGGGGTCGTCCAGCTCAGACTTGCACACCTCTTTGACTTGCTCCATGAGCTCAGGCCCAGCAAGTCGCTTGCTGATGCCTGCCCTGAGAAGCACAGCCCCTGGAGTGAACCGGAGCAGTGCCGCTCCCGCTGCCCGCGGTTCTTGCTTCTGTTTGGGCATTAGGCTGGGCCAGTCCACATCGATCACATCCAGAGGACCTGTCAGGACAGGAGTGTTCGAGGTTCAGTTTTACAAGGAACATCTGATGTTTTTTATCTTTATTTGGTCAATAAATATGAATATTTCTGATGACAATCTCTCAAGCAAAAGCAGATGCTATTTTCCAATTAAATACAGATAAAAACAATTAATTTGCATTATAGTCTGATGTTCTCCATGAAGGGATGTCCTGGTACCTGTAATTTTCTCATCATCCTGCTGATCCTCCTTCTTCTGGCTGTCAGCAAGGATTTCATCCAGCTCATCATCGCTGATTGGTTCATACTCCTCTCCTACGGATGTGACGGACTGACCATCTTCTTCCTTTCCATCATCGTCTCCTGTGAGCACAACCGACACGGATTTCTTTAAATCCAGCCCAGTAATATGTGAAAAGTTGCAAAAACACAAACATGCTTTTATCTTCTTACCGTCAATGCTGTCTGCTTTCTCAAGCTCCCTCTGCTCTCCCATGAGATGGTGACTGTTGCTTGGTTTCTCAGGTTCTGGAGGGCTGAAAGCTTCTCTTGGCAGCAGGGGCTCATAGTCGCTCCTCTCCTGCCTCAACATGTCCCCACGCATGTCTCCTCTCATTTCACCCCTCAGGTCTCCCCGTACTGGAGCTCTGGGTTCTCCATGTGGCGGCAGGTCCATCATCATCATCCTCTCCCTCTCTCGATCGCCACCTCTTTCAACTCTGCTGTCTCTCTCGCGCTCCCTTTCCCGCTCCCGGTCGTGCTGTTGGATGAATCCTTCAGAGAGTAAGCGTTCCCTGTCCCTAATGTCCCGTTCTCTTAGGAGAGGTTCACGGGCAGGGCGCATCAGCAGGGGCTCGCGCCCCCTGTTAGGCCAGTCCCTAGGTTCAGGCTCCCAGTCTCTCTGTTGTTGTAGGGGCTGCTGAAGGAGCATGGATTGCTGCTGCTGTTGCTGCTGCTGAGGCCGGAGATCTTTTCGGTCTCGATCCCGCTCGAATGGCTCCCTCTCTCTTTCCCGTTCTCGACTGTCATAGGAGCCAGCGCGGGATCTGGACCTGGCCTGCCTCTCAGAGTCAGGGGAGCTGCGTCTGGAGCTGTGGCTGCGAGAATCCTGCCGGTCTGGAAGACAACAGAGAATAAGTGAGTTAGTACAGGCAGGGCCAGAGTTCAACGTTTTATTAAGCAGCACTTCTCCTTGATAGATGTGTGTGTGTGTGTGTGTATTTACCTGATGAGGTGCTGCGGCTGGGCTCTCCTCTCCTCAATTGGTCAATTCGAGACTTCCTCTCTGCTCCTGGAGGATCATTCACCCCTGGCCTTTCTCTCTCCCGCTCTCTCTCCCTTTCTCGCTCTCGTTCTCTCTCTCTGTCCCGCTCACGGGAGTTGGTGCCCTGCAGCCTGCCTCGACGGGATCGCGGACCTTGGGGATCGTCTCGGTGTGCTGATTCGTTGGAGGGTGATCGGGGGCGGCGGGATGACGTACGGCTCTGGTTGCTCCCCATGCTGCTGCTTCGTGTCTGCTCTGGGGGAGGTTTGCGGAGCAGGGGTTTGGACATGAGAGGCTGTGGAGTCAGTGTCTGCAGCAGTATTGGAGGTTCCTGAGAAAGCAGGGGGGCAATGCCAGGGGGGTTACACCTCTCCCTGTCCCTGCCCACCCTGGGGCCACCACCTCTCCTAAGGGGCTCAGCAGGAGCCCTCTCAGAAGGAGCCAGGGGAGCTTGTGCTTCCAGTGCTCCTCCCCCTCGGTCTGTGACTTCCTCATCTGACCAGTCACTGAAGTTGTCCACCTTGGACAGTGGAGACAGTTCCGTGGTACCTCCAGTACCGCGGTGATTGGGCCTCATTGAAGGTGGTGGAGTTCTGGGACCTCTTTTCCTCTTATTATGTGGCTGAAGAGCTGCGGTATCCTCCTCAGACACATCAGAGTCTCCTCCTCGTGAGCGTTTCCTCTTACGCTCAAGTGCCTTTTTCTTGGCTACTTTCCTGGGGGAGTGTAAGGTTGGAGGTCCATCTGCAGAAGCACCTGTTTGGGGTTCGGAGTTGAAACGGTCAGCCGCAGGAGCCAGGCGGTTGCCACCAGCAAGCTCCTCTTCTTTGCGACCCTTCTTGAGCCCCTTCTTCTGTGACTTTGTCTTCTTTTTGCCCTCCTCGTGGGACTGGGCACAAACGATCTCTCTGTCTTCCCCACCTGTGGCGAGCGCTGAAGGAGGTGGAGTGGACTCCCGCTGGTCTCTACCTCTGCTACGAGAATCGGGCGGGGTGCCTGAAAGGTGATCTCGTCTGTTGCCTCCTCTGCTGCGATCCCCGCGAGCCTCCAGCTCCTCGTGACGACTGCGTGCTTCCCTTTTGTCCCCGGATCCTCTACGCTCCTCATCCTTCCAGTGACTGTGTTTGTCATCAGATGGAACAGCCCTCGGGGGAGAACGTAACAAGGGTTCCTGGGGCCGCACCACTTGGCTCAGCAGACGATGCTTGTCACCACCTGTACATGCACACAAAACAGTCACATACCTATAATCAGTACTTGTTAAGCATCAGTCAAATAAGTTTTATTTTAACCTGGTAAGTCAAATCAAGAGTAATTAATTAAAGTAAGTAATTAAATTTTTTTTTGATACATTTAGAAAATATGCAAAGTGCAATGTTAAATGGAAATGACTAGATTTGGAGGAAAAATTAATCCATAGCATCCCTGTCATTTAAAAGTAGTGATACATATGGGATAGTCAATACTGGAATGTGTAAAATCAAAGACATAACCAAGACAATTCAATAAGCTTACTGTATAATCATTTAAATAACTAACAGTACATTCCCTTAGACAAAGCGTACATTTGAACTTTATAAGCAGTGCATTCCCCATTAAACAGGAGTGTGTCCTTTTAAAAAGAATTTCCCTACTTTCAGATGAAGTCGGACACACTGGGCTGGGGAGGAGGGGTTGAGAGTGGAGCTTGGCCTGTCCTCGGCCAATCGGGCGCTCACTTTTGTCCTCTGGACTGTTGTAACCGTCACTATCTGCCGGACTCTGGTCCCGTGTCGTTCGCTTAGGTGAGGGTCGGGGGCTAGGGCTGCTCTCCACTCTCGGTCTCTTACGACTAGAAGGAGAATAGACAAGGGTTGTTATAGAAATATATAAAAATGTAAATATTGAATCAGTATCAGGACTCACACAGTCTTGGCTCCATAACTATTAGAGAAAATGCAGTTGTCAATGTGTTTTCATAGAGAGATTAATTTGAGAATTAATTGCAGAGTTACTCAAGTCCATTTCTAGGGACGTGTTCGTTACATGGGCGAATAAATAATCTCTGCCTTTTTAAAAGGTTTGTCATCTGCAAATAACATTTTTTCATTTACTGAACATCATCAGCTTCACCATAACCGAATATGAACAAGACAGAACTAGCGAAACTAGTTTTACTTTTTCACGCTTATCTTTGTTTTTTTCTTGTAAAATAAGACAAATAGTTATTCTTACTTTTCTGTTGACCTGAATATAACCCAAGATTTATCTTTGACAATGGAATACACGCTGACATTACATCATTTTAATAGATTATATTAATAAAAAAAAAAAGTTTGATGCACATTTGAATGATACTTTAAAGGTGTATGAAACTCTACTACATATTATGCAGATTGTTACCAAACTCTGATCTTAAAACAGTAACTGATGATGGACCCGACTGCCTATAGTAATTCCATTAAAATATAAATCTAAATATAACAATAAAAAGCTCCCCAGAACTTTTAAGACATTGTTGACACCATTTAAATCAATGTCAATATATAAATAAATAGGAAAGTAAATAGGTAGATACGTGCCTTGACTTTCGATCATCCCGGGTGTCTCGGACAGACCGATCGTCCCTGGAGTCCTCCCTCCTCTCCCGCCTCTCCTCCCTTCCTCTTTCTCGCTCCTCCCATTCCCGCTGCCTCTCTCGCTCGCGTTGCTCCCTCTCTCTCTCCCTCTCCCGTTCCCGCTCCTTCCTTTCTCTCTCTCGTTCCTCCCTCTCCCTCTCCCGCTCCTCGCGTTCCCTCTCTCTCTCCCGCTCCCTCTCCCTCTCTCGTTCCCTCTCCCGCTCCCTTTCTCTGGCCCGCTCCCTCTCAGCCTCCCTCTCCTTTTCTCGTTCCTTTTCTCTCTCCCGCTCTCTGTCCTTCTCTTTCTCCCTCTCCCTCTCTCTCTCTCGCTCCCGGTCGCGGGTCCGGTCGTCCCGTCTCTCCTCCGCTCTGTCTGTCCTGCGCTCCTCCCTCCTTTCATCCCGCTCAGACTCCTCCGATCTCCCCTGGTGTCTGTTTGGGGAAGCTGGGGGGAAAAAAACCCACATATGATTCAGACTACGGGCTTTTTTTATAAGCCATGTTTTTCTTTTTGGTCACAGTTCATATTTTATACAGACTTAAAACTAACCAGACCCCAACCCTCACCTCTCTCTCTGTTGTCTCTACGATCCCGCTCTGCGTGCCCTCCTCTCCTGTCATAGGAAGAGTCTCGGGCCTGCTCTCCTCTTCTATCACTCTCATAACGATCTCTGTCTGAGCCCCTCTCTGAGCTCCGTTCAGTGGCACTGCGATCCGTACTTCTCTCGACACTCCGCTCACGCACCACACTGCTCTGTGACTCCCAATTATCATGGCTACTTTCCAGCTGAGAGCCCCGGGAGTTTCTGTTTGACCCTGCCAAAAGAAATAAAAAGTGAGAAAATTACTTTAAAAGGAAAAACAACGGCACATAAAGAGTGTAACCATCCCCTAATATGCTTATTGTTGGGCTGAATTTTTCTTTTAGCAACAAATTAAATAAAAGCCAAATGTAATGTTAGTTCTCACCTTTTTCAGAGGTCTCATTCACACGTCCTCTCCCTCGTCCATTCCTCTCAGTTCTGTCTGTCCTCCCTTCAGCTCTCCCTCCATCTTCGCGTCCGTGACTTCTCCCATAACTCCTGTCATCCTGTGCTGGCTCCTCCTTCCTGTAGCTGTCAGCCCTGTCTCTCTCTTTCTCACGTTCTCTGTCCTTGTCCCTCTCTTTCTCCCGATCTCTCTCTCGCTCCCGTTCACGGTCACGCCGTTCCAGGGATTCCCTACTGGACCGGGTCTCTGTCTTGCTCTCTCTGGAGTCCTTTATGTCCCTGTTGTCTCGATGGTCACGAGACTCTCGGGTAGTTTCCCTTCCTCGATCGCGAGCATCTCGTCGATCACGAGCCTCTCTGGTGTCCCTGTCATCACGAGTGTCCCGTGATGAGACCTGTTCAGAGTCATAGTCCCGGTCGTTGCGGACACTGTCTTTCTCTCTCTTGTTGCGGCTATCTGTTTGCAAAGGATACGTATAGCTTAAGATGAACAGGTTATTTTAACATACATCTTACCAGTCATAAGGAATAATTTACTGATACCAGTAGGGATGTCAAGGAGAAAGCAACAATGACTTAAACACTCCATTTTCCAAAATACCTATATATCGTAAAATAAAAATAAATCAAATAAAATCAATATATTTAGTAGTTCTGACAGTATAGAATCGGAAAATACCATCTCTGCGCTCATGTCTGCGTTCCTGGACAGGTGGACTCCTCTCTCTGTCACCACGACTCCTTTCTCGACCCCTGGAGTGGCGTCGGCTGGGGCTCGATCGGTCAGATCGGCGGTGGGGTGAGGAGGTGTCGTGTGACGCAGGAGGTGATCGGGAGCGCCTAGAGCTCTGAGGTGAGGAGGTGGAGGCCTGAGCACTCCGGTGGTAGGTGGGAGAGGACGAGCGACGCCGCCGTGGAGAGGGAGAGTGCCGCTGGGCAGAGGAACCTGAGTGGGAGGAAGGAGAGTGGTGGCGGGAAGGAGTGGGAGTGCGCTGGTGGCGTGGAGGAGAGGGAGACCTGCATTGACAGAAGGAATCATGTTACCTTTCTGTTTTTGTCAACAACTGTCCAATAATTCTGTGGTGACTTGAGCACTGAGCAGAATATTTTGCCTTGTGGGTTACATGTGCTTACCTGCAAGGAGGTGAGTCCAGTGCAGGGGTCTTATGTGATGAGACTTTAGGAGAGGGTGACTTCTTCCTGGCTGAGGGTGATGTAGCTCTGGAGGGAGATGACACACTACCAGAGCGCTCCTCTGATGTGATTGATCGCTTGGCCTTGTGTGAACTGTCTGATCGGTCCCTGTAAACGATATGATTATATTCAAAGTGATTACATGTTGAAGAGGGTATGGGTAACTGGGTAGAGAACTACCACAGTTACTGAGGTTGTCATCTTAATGATTAGAGCGTAAACATATTGTATGATAAGCAGGAGGAGATCTTTATGTTGTATCACAGGTTTATATTGTACCTCCGCTTTTCCTTCTTCTCTTTGTGTTTTTCGGTGTCTCGACCACGATCTTTCCCTTCCTTCTGCTTCTCCTCAGACTTCTCCTTGTTTTTATGCTTGCCTTTGTGTTTCTTCCCAGTCACAGGAATGTCCAGAGGGACTGGCGGAGGAGGACTGGGAGTTCGTGGCCCTTTCTTCTTACTGTGGCTACCTTTCGAAGGCCTGGTTGGGAGAAGATGGAAACATATTACCATCAAATACAAAAATAGTGAAATGACAAGGTTTTCACCAAATATCACTAAACTAGAGTATTTTTTGATATGTCTTGGTAATGAACAGATTAAAAGTCAAAAACCTGCTCTTGCAAACAACAAATAAGCCAACTAAAGACTCCTACCTGGCAGTTTCTGAAACGGGTGAGGAGGACACCAACGTCTTCTTCTCTTTCTTCCCAGAGCCTGGTCCTTTGGCTCCACTTTTGGTTGCACATTTATGTTTTGGGGATCCACTAGATTTCCTAGATGACGGTGAATCTTTGGAGCTTAACTGCTCAGGGGAGGCCTGGGGGACAAGGATGACAAATCAGAATAAAATGATAGTCAAAGTCCTTCAGTAAATGAAAAGAGATGCTTGTGGTACAAACACTAAAACTCATTTTGGTTTAGAAGCTAGAACTATCAACAAAGCACGCTGTTCCTTACCTTTGGCAAGGCATTGGTTCTTGTTTTGGTGGGGGTCTCATCTTTTTTGATGACAATCTCCTCTCTCTTTTCTAAGTTCTCCTGCTCCAGTTTCATCAGCTCACGTTGAATTTTCTGGCGCTTCATCTCTAGAGATAGCTCGTAGTCGTAATCTCCAATATCTGAGTCTGAAAGTTCAGAAAATCACATATAGAAATCATTTTTCCAAAGCCACATATCATAAAATCAAGAATCATAATGAGATTTACAAGTACTGAGGTTGCTTGTCCTTTAAACTTGAATTTAAAAACCAAACAAACACAAAAAGCTAATGAACCTTCACGGTTGGTTTCCCACTCTGTGGGCTCTTCTTCACTAGCTGGGGTACGTTCTTTTGTGATCTTTATATCCTCCTTCTCCCTGTGTCGGCCTCTGGAGGAGTCTCTCTGCTGTAAATGTTGACACACACACAGACATGTTATAATCACACCTACATGGTGAATCACCTTCTGTGTTTCTTCTTATTTTATATAGACTAAATGTGTTATGACGTCAGGCTGGAGAAATGTTTCACAGTGTAAATCAAAATAAGCTTTGCCAAGAGATTACTAGTTTTAAAAACAGAAAGTAAAGGAGCAGAGACTCACTCTTGTTGTGGGGGATGTAGGCTCGTCTAGGTCTCGCTTTAGGTTTTCTGGGTCAACATCCTGTCTTTTATTCTTCATCCTCTCCCGCAGATCACCTGTGGGTCTCTCGGTTGACCTGTTTCATTTAGATATACACAAACATAAATACAATAATATGCATCAATAACAATAATAAAAAAAATTGGGTCAAGACCTTAAAATTATATCCCTAAATAGCAAAAGCATTTCAATCCTGATCAAAATAATTTAAAACTTAGACAAGCTGCTTACCGATTAAAGCTAAATCCTTTGCCTCGTGGCTGAGTTCCATGTGTGTAGCGACAAGTGTTGCCGTAGCTGCAATTACCAGTTTTCAACCAATTTCTACAGTGACTCTGGAAGGAAACAAATGATACTGATTAGATACAGCAAAATCTGCTAAAATCAAACAGCCTTGACAGTCTACTATGAAAACGAGACTATGAGAATATCAGGTTCAGTATAAGACACAAAAAATACTGTATTTTACCAGATTACTAAAAAGATTATTCCAGTTAAGGACCCTTCAATACAAGATAATAAATAACTAACAGGTGTGTCACTGCAATTCAATTAAGAGAGTCAATACAATTAGCATTTGCCAATTCAATCTTTAAAGCAATACTGACCTCAATGTTAACAGTTAGTAAGTATTTTGGAATTTAGGAAATTACATACATCAGCAGCATTACTGCCAGTGCTGGGGCCAAGTCTTTCAAACACACTGGGCCTGCGGGAGGGGGCGGCGGGGTTGCTGCTGCTGCTAGTGGTAGTGCTGCTGCTGCTGTCAGATATTGTTTTTGAATTCTCCACTGTTACCTTCCGCCTGATCTTGGACATTCTGCAGGACTAGAAAATATGAAATATAATAATATATATGAAATCCAGTAATCAATCAATCAAAAGTATCTGCATCATCACACCTACACACTCCAAGACGTGTAAATGAATTCATTCCGAGTGAAGGGTTCCAATGAATGAGACCTGCATTCATTCACTAAGTTACCGATTTTAGCATCTTAAGTCGACTTTCCTACTTTCCTAAAAAAGTAGACCGTACAATGGGCTGCTCACAGCTTTAGTTTGCCTGTCGGTGACGGCACATCCAAAACACAAACATATGCAAATGTCTCACTTTGTTGCTTTCTGCGCCGCTGCTGTGCGCTAACTTCTAGTTAGCAGTCCAACATGCTAGCTTGAGGTTAACTAAGGTTCCAAGATAACTTTATTGCTGTTGTTTAAATAACTTACACTCATACACGTGTAGCGTTATGCGATATTAAAACGTTTATCTAATTAATGAGTAACATACACGAAAAAAACAAGCAAATATCGTTAGAGGCTAATGACTTCATGTTTTATGTTAGCGAGGGGCCTATAGCTAAGCCGCCTTCAGTACCGTGCCTGCTAGACAGCGTGTAGACAAAAGACCGTCTCACCCAAGATATTAATTCGGTGTCGCATCTACTTTAGTCCAGTTAGTGGATTCAGCACTTGTAGAAATAGCCAGGCTTATTCTTTAAAATCAAAGGCAGAAACTGCCCTGGGTGCCTTCATATTGGCGGAGGGTGCGCATCACAGGTCCCGTTCTTCTTCTGTGGTTTTTAGAGGCGGTTTGATGTTCCGTTACCGCCAACTGTCGAATAACAGTTTTAACAAAGAAGTTATTTCTTTTCTCTACATTTTATAGTGCCTCCCTTCCTACAGTCTTATTTGACAAAAACTGCTGCATTACAATAGTCAGTATTTAGCCCAGTTCACACAGCTTGGATAGCTTTTTCGCTTTTTTAAACTTTTTTACCGGAAGCGAAAATTCACTTTCACTCAGTTATGTTCAAGACAGAAAACTCATCATCATCATCAGGGCAGTTCCTAACAATACAGGTATTATGACGTTATTTATATTAAATGTAATTATAGTCATTATTACACATTGTTAATGATGTATACATATTACACGCATGCGCATAATGTATCTATAACTGATGTTAGAAGCACTAATAACTATTTAATGATAACATACACTTACAAAACATTAATAGGCTATTATTAGTACTATTAAGTTCATGATGTCAGTGTTATTTAGGTATACTGTTATTATGAAACATCATAAAAATATGTATTAAGTATATCTGTATATGGACGCATGTATATTCTACCACAAGAATGAGAATAATAAGAATACATCAACACAGTTCGTGTTAATAATAATAAAAAGTCAAAAACAGTATACGTAATGTGTCATTTTAATCAGTTATATCTTTCATTCAGTTTTTAAGGCTGCACATTTTATCTACTTTTCTGTACTATGTCTATGCATGTGTTTACTGGATACAGTCAAAAGAATCTATGCAAAATGGACAATAATATATGTTAAAAATATTACATCAAAAAATACCATTAGCTATGACTAACATGCTAAGTGATTTCTTAGTGATATTACAAAGTCTTTGTGTTAACAGGCTTCATTCACAAAAATAGCTTACATTGTTGAACTCTCAGCTTGTATGGCAAATGTAACTGCTTAAGAACTTTGAGGAGAATTTTTTTTCACTTCTGTTTTCTCCACAACCTTGAGAGCAATAGTCTTCACAGCAGTCAGAGCTTCGTTGCAGGCCTTGGAAATTTGAGACGGTGGCAGGAGGAAACCGTACTGACCACGGTCCTGGAGCTCAAATGTGAAGGCGTATTTGATGCCAAGATCGTACGCCCAATCATCAGAACCGCCAGGAGCCAGGTCTGGATAACAGAGAAATGCCACTTATGTGTACATCTAGAGCAACTGAATTAGCCATGCTTAAAAAAAATCAAAATCACTACTTACATATTGTTTTGGCTCCAGAACCATATCTGTAGGTGTTTCTATAATATCTTTTGATTTTCTGAGCAGCTTCTTGGGCCATCTCAAGCTTGTAAGGAAAAGTGCATTTAAACAAATGTGTAGAAAGACCAACACATCCCCATGTCTCAGATGTTTTATGCACATTGATAAACTGGATTGTTTGACTGATCAGTCTAAACTACTCACCAAGTCTTTGTGGTTCTCTACTTCATCTAAAGAGCAGGAGTATGGGAAGAGCAGCATCTGAGAATACGAGTGGATGCTGAGGTAGAGCTGAACTGAATCCTTGTGACTGCGCAGGAAGTCGGCGACGGCCTGTGACTCTGGTTCTGACTCGGGAAAGGCACCACAGTAGATCTCGGTGCAGGGCTCAGGAGAGGCTCCCTCCGCTGCAAAGGACAGTAAAATTTTACTTTGCTGATGATACTCTCATCTACATATATGGTCACATGATAAACAGGACGTACTGCACCAATTGGCATCAAAGTTTCTGTTGAGATCAGCTCCGACGCAGGCACTAGTCTTGCTGATGGAGCGGTTCTTCCTCCACATCCTGTCCTGCAGGGACAAATCATGACTCCAGCTGCAATAACTTCCTTTAAAATAACACTTCTGTGTTGAGCGTTCTTACTGTTGTCCATGTGTAATGGTATCCATCTGGGTTCATAACAGGCAGGACATAGACATCCATGTTGTCTAGGATTTTGGTAATGTCTTGGTTTTGAGTGTAAAATGACAAAGACTGTGGGAAAAAGGAGAATTATTTTAGTGTCAGACAAAAATGAAATTGTCACCCTTCCATTCTGCATATGTAAATGTACTCACATGTTTTACAAACCATAAGCAGAAAGCAGGAGAGATCCACTCTCTGGCATGTATCCCACAGTCAATCCACATAGCTTTCTTACCCGGTCTGTTATTTAGAGACAGCTGAGATAGACAGATCAAGACGTGGGTGTTAGACGTAGGTGTCTGTATCATTACAGTTTGTTAGGTGAAGGGTGTCTGTACCTTTAGAACATATAGTGGTCGCTTCTCAAATGAGGAGCCAATAAGAATGACTTTGACCGTGGCTGGGTTGTCCTGTAAGGTCCTGTTTATCCACTCATAGATCTACAGTGGAGACAGTGTGTTTGGGTTGAAAACTGTAATACATTCATTACATCTAAACAGTCCATTGTAATCCGATTACTGGAATCTGCTAGTTAAAGAGGAAAATCATACATCCTCCAGGCTGTGATATCTCTCATAGAAAGTCGAGGTGCTTCGTGGGTCTGTGGTGTTTATCCTTGTCTGCATTTCAATCAGCTCATTGGTGTTGGCCAATAAAACCCTAAAGGTAATTTAAATAATAATTTAAGTAAATAAATATCATTAAATTATATAATCCTTGGTGAGCTGTATAACTTTGTTAAAGACACAACCTACCCATGTGTTACGGTGTGTTTCTTTAGCAGATCCTTTACAGTCTTTGAGCTATTTGCAGGAACAAACAAGTGGACTTGAGTTTCTTGTTTGATGTAATGATGTGAAACCGGCTGCCATAACGCTGTCTGAGAGAAATAATGTTAGCTATTGATTCACACAAGGAAAAACAAACAGGAAGACAATCAGTGACAAAGAAAACCATTATTTCTACCTGATATTGAGTGGATACATTTCTCACAATGTCAACTTCTTCTTGTGTTTTCGGGATGATTGATAGTACTTGGTCACTGAGTAAAAACAAAACAAACATGCAAAAAGTACATGTATATTAATGTTTTAAAACTTCAGAAAGTATCTCTCCACTTTGATTTGAAAAATATCAATCAATCAATCATTTTATTTCAAACAAACATATCAAGCATATTTTTGACTTTCATCGTCATTCATACATTCAAAGTCCATTTCATTCGTTTGAAAAGGAGTAGGCTGTTTTAACTTATATAACCCTACCCCTTTCATACTTTGTATCACTTACTTATTATATATATATTATACTTACAAACTATATACAACGTTTAATCAAAAAACAAAAAATAATTTGACAATATAAAACACCCAAAAGATAAAAAAAGAAAAATCAATATCTTTCAACAAAATCAAAAACAGAAAAGCACAATGTACATTTATCAAAAGAATAGACAAAGCAAAAAACAAACAAAAAAAATCATATTTTTTCCTCCGTGTACTGTATTAAAATTTGTTTTTTATATCGCATTTTGAACTGGTTTATGGTTTTGCTTCCTTTTACTTCTTCTTCTAGACTGTTCCATAATTTAACCCCTGAAATTGTAATACCCATACTCTTTAAAGTTGTTCTTACACTATGTATCTTCAAGTTCAGTCTTCCTCTCAATTTGTATCCCCCTTCTCTGTCTGTAAACAATTTCTGTAATGGGTCAGGTAGTAATTTATTTCTTGCTTTATATATGATCTGTGCTGTTTTATATTTAACCAAGTCTTGGAATTTTACCACCTGTGTTCTAATCAAAAGTTCGTTTGTGTGGTCCATATATCCAGCGTTATTTATTAGTCTGATGGCCTTTTTCTGCATTATTGTTATTGATTGTATGTTACTTTTGTATGTGTTTCCCCAGACCTCTACACAATAACTCAGATATGGTAGTAGTAGGGTATTGTATAGTATATAAAGTGCTTTCTTATTTAAGATTTTCGTAGTTTTTCCCAGTACAGCAATGCCCCGTGCCAACTTCCCCCTTACGTATTTAATATGTGGTTTCCAACAAATTTTGTCATCTATGATCACACCAAGAAATTTTATTTCATTTACTCTTTCAATATTTACTTTGTCAATACATATTTTTACTACATTAAGTCTCTTTTGGTTTCCAAATAACCGTTTTTTTAATTTATGTATTTCTGTTGTGATCACTTCCAAAATCTGTTGCAGTTCTACCCCAGAACAAAATATATTTGTATCATCTGCAAACAATACAAATTTGAACATCTTTGAAACTTTGCAAATGTCATTTATATACAGAATAAAATGTTTTGGGCCTAAAACAGATCCTTGAAGTACCCCACATGCTATATTCATTAATACAGATTTTTGCTGATGTATTTATACAAATTGTTGCCTATTAAATATGTAGCTTTTTATCCTGTCCAATACTATTCCCCTGAAACCATATTTCTCCATTTTTCTTAATAATATGTCATGATTAACTGTGTCGAACGCCTTCTTTAGATCTAAGAACAGTAGGGCATACTTCTTATTATCAATACATTCTGTTATTTCTTCAATCAGATCTATAAGTGCCAAAGCTGTTGACCTGTTGTTCCTAAAGCCATACTGACTGTCTGTCAGCAACTCATATTTGTCAATAAAACAATCTAGTCGTTTGATAAACAGTTTTTCTAATATTTTAGAAAACTGGGAGAGTATTGACATAGGTCTATAATTAGTAAAGTGGTGCTTATCTCCTGATTTGTAAGTAGGAATAACCTTTGCTACTTTCATTTTATTTGGAAAAACCCCATTTTAAAACGACAGATTAAAGATATATGTTAATGGTTGTGTATGTATGTTATTTATGAAATATTCTCGCTTACAATTTCTTATTATATTGGTTAATTTGTTTTTATATTTTTTATATTCAGTTTCTGCTTATGTGGTTCTATTTTTTATGAATTCACAGTATAGGGTGTTCTTCTTTTTGCTTGCATTTTGTAATCCTTTGGTCATCCATGGTTTTCCTATGTAAATATTCTTCCTGATATTTTTAACCACTGGGCAGTTTTTCTCAAATAGTGTTTTAAATATACTTAAAACATTTTCATATGCTTTATTCACTTCATTTTGTATATAAACAATATTTCAGAGTTGCTTTAGTAACTCATTCTTAAGACTCTTTAATCTCTGATCTGTTTTCATTCTTTTATACATATAGATGTTTTCCTCTCTGTTATTTTTATAATGGCAATTATAGGAGGCAAAAACTGGTAGATGGTCACTTATATCATTGATTAGCAGTCCACATTTTATGTTTTCATCCATTAAGTTCGTAAATATGTTATCTATTAAAGTAGCACAATGTACTGTAATTCTATTGTAAAAATATGACAATGACAACATCTGGAGGAGTTTTTCTCATCATTTCAGATGATTTTCAAACTAGAAGCAAAGAGTTATTTTATTGGGAAGACAGATTGATGTTTTATGCCATTCAAATAGTACTTAACAAACTGGAACTAAAGGAAGCAAGTTCTTTAAGTTTATTTGTGAGAACACCACAACACAAACAGTATGCATACAAATGCGTGTGCTCATTTTTTTTCTGTGGTACACAGTAAATCTCTGTGTCTTTCCCAGGTACTGTTAGTTTCCTTGATAAATTCCCCAAATCAACTTAATCAACTTACTGTATTTCTGTGCTGGATCCCTTGTCAAAATAAATGATAACAAACAAAATCAAAAGGGTCTTCATGATGTCAGGATCTAAAATGAAAATGGCAGAAGTTTGCTCAAACCATGGGAGTAGGGAGAAATTATTGATTGACACAATGTTTATTTAGAAGTTAAACTTTGGTTTTTGGAGAAAAAAACGGGGGCATTGATCAGTCAGTGTGGCTGATTGGGAGCAGGGTAGTATATTTCTGGTGATATGTCTTCACAATTTCACCATTTCAACTTCAGTAAAACTTTTTTTTTTTAAATAATTCTCAAAGATTATAATTCACAATTTCACGTATCAATACAAGCTGGAAAACACTGTGCAGTTATACCTCTCCGCCGGCAGGTGGCGCTACGTAGTTGTCAGTGACAGCAGGAGACAGGAAGAAAAGTGACGTGGAGTTGGTGATGTGATGTGATGTGTTGTTAAATTTCTGTTGACAAGAAAGATGTCAGGCCACGATCAGCTGGTCTACTGTTTGTGTGAACTGACAAGGTATGCTTTATTATGTTTTAAAACCAGAAGATAAAATGCTAAGTGCTAAGTTTGAAGCCGTGGTTAGCTTGTTTTAGTTCATTGCATGTTGGCTGCTCTTCTGTTAGCAGTAGTAGCTAAACAACAACACTTAATATAACAACATTTCATGTATTTTTGCGAACAGTAAACTAGTTTGTTGGTCTTTAGATAAATATAATGAGGTTTTTTTTGTCTGTTGTAACTAAGGAGCTTAACATTTAGCTAAAGTCGAGCATCTTCATCGTCAGTTTTCTTATACAGGAAGTAATATTCATTTAGACTTCCGTACATTGTGACTAAATGTATGCATTTCTCTATCTACAACAAGTAGTATGTAGTAGTCGTTTATGCTGATATATACAACTTCTAAATATTCCTAAAATATAATAGTCACACTGATGTTTAGCATGTTTAAAAGGGCTCATATTTTTAAGCTTTCTCCCATTGTTATATGGTGCTTGATTTCATATTTTATATTATTTATGTTTTCTGTTTTTGCTATGACGATATTGCTCGTTATTTCTGTTAGCTTAAAGTCATTGTGTATTATGTTGTTTTAGATTGCTGTGGAACTTGCTGCTGCCCCTGTTGTTTCTGTGTGTGCTGCTGTTCGCTGTCCTGGTCCTGCTGGTGCTGGCAGTGCGTTTCTGGCTGCAGGGCAAAAGGAACGCCCGGTGGGCAAGAGATGGCCGGCCAGCGGTGGCCTTCTTCCACCCCTACTGCAATGCTGGTGGTGGGGGAGAGAGGGTGCTCTGGTGTGCTATCAGGGCATTGCAAAACAGGTACAGTATATCTGCTGACTACTGCTAGTTGTTGATTTACTCAGAATCGAGTAGAGAGGAAAAGTCATCAGGACTGTTTGTCAGGAATATCTAAGCCAAGGGTGGGCAATTCTGGTTGGAAAAGTGGACAATGGCCCTCAAGGACCAAGAATGGCCACTCCTGATCTAAACAAATCAAAATACCTTCTATTTATAGGAAATGTTGTTTAAACTCAATCCACATGTCCACAGGTTTGCAGAAATCGATTTTGTGGTGTACACGGGGGACCTAGATGTGACAGGCCAGCAGATTCTGAACGGAGCACGGCGTCGTTTCAACATTGTGCTCCCCCGGCCGGTTCAGTTTGTGTTCCTGAGGCACCGGCTGCTTGTGGAGCCCGGCCTGTTTCCCCACTTCACCCTGCTGGGACAGAGTGTGGGCTCCATCTTCCTGGGATGGGAGGCACTGACAGAGTTTGTCCCAGATCTTTACATCGATTCCATGGGCTACGCGTTCACTCTGCCATTGTTCCGCTATCTGGGAGGATGCAGTGTGGGGAGTTATGTTCACTACCCCACCATCAGCACTGACATGCTGTCTGTAGTAAGAGAGAGGAACCCAAGGTAATTAGTGTGTCTTTACCAAAGAAAATTGGGTCACAATGGCATCATGCAGGTGTTTTTGAGACTCAGCCATAGTTCAACGGACTATAAGAGTTTATAAATCTTTATGCTAAATACATTTGCTTATGTCTTTTCATACAGCATACAATCAAATTAGTGTTGTCCTCTCAGTTTAAAACAAATTGTTAATGTTTTAGGTTCAACAATCAAGACCACATCTCCAACAGTCTGTTCCTGAGTGCCTTCAAGGTGATCTACTACTGCATGTTCGCCCTGCTCTACGGCATGGCTGGCTCCTGCAGTGACCTCATCATGGTTAACTCCTCCTGGACACTTAATCATATCCTGTCACTGTGGCGTGCCCCCAACCGCACCACCGTGGTCTACCCGCCCTGCGACGTCAGCGCCTTTTTAGACATCCCGATGGAAGACGGCGGGGACAGGAAGTGCCACTCCATTATTTCTGTTGGGCAATTCAGACCCGAGAAGGACCACCGGCTGCAGATCAGAGCTTTTAAGACGGTGTTAGATCGAATGAGGGACAGTGTGGGTGGCAGGGAGACACTTAAACTGGTTCTGATTGGTGGGTGCCGGAACCAAGAAGATGAGGATAGGGTGCTCATGCTCAGGGGGCTGTGCCAGCAGCTGGGTATAGCTGACAGGGTGGAGTTTAAACTGAACATACCGTTTGAGGAGCTTAAGAGAGAGTTGGGAGATGCCACCATAGGGCTGCATACCATGTGGAACGAGCACTTTGGAATAGGTAATGTGTTAAACTGAGATTATGTTTTAAATTTTTTAACTGTTTTCAGATGATGAAAAATGCATTATTATGTTTCTTTTTCCCATCCAGGCATTGTGGAGTGTATGGCAGCAGGGAAGATCATCGTGGCTCATAAATCTGGCGGACCCAAGCTGGACATCGTGGTTCCTTTCGAAGGGGGCCAGACAGGCTTCCTGGCTGATGACGAGCACAGCTACGCGGAGGCGATGGAGAGGATCCTGGCTCTTCCGCCTGCAAGCCGGTTGCAGATCAGACGCAATGCCCGTCAGTCTGTGGCTCGCTTCTCAGACGAGGAGTTTGAAGCCTGCTTTGTCGCTGCTATGGAGCCTCTCATGAGTACACTCCATCGATGACAACATGACTCGTTTGTGTAGATTGGTGTCTGCCAACACATGCTACGGATTGTGAACGTAGGTGTTGGCCTATATCAGATAAATATCTATCTATCTATTAAGTCATTCGACGTAGGCAACACATTTCATGCAGCTATGTTGTAGCCTGTAGCTGTGCTGGAGTTTTACTTGTAAATACTATAGTTCATAGTATCCTGTCAAATGACAGTCAAAACACTTACTGTATTTTTGCAAGAGACATTTCTTTGTCAGTTATTCCAGTTTCGTTTAAACAGATTAAAATGGTAAAGACAAAAAGGGGAGCAAACAAGTCAAGGATTTAATATACTAAAATACTTATTTTAAAAAAACTTGTAATATTTGTTGTGAACTATTTTTGATATTAATGATGAATGTAATAAAGATATGGGAGAACAACATTGTTGCGTCGATGTAATTTGCTTAGAAAGACAAAGACAACCTATGACCGGATTTCAAATAAACCTCTGGTAATCTGGATCAGAGGGAAAGGCCATTTGTTTTGTGTGTTCGGAGCGCCAGTGGTTTATCACGTCTAAGCAGCTGGATGTAGTCATTATCTCCTCATTTTAAACAGGATTATTTTCAGAGGTGACAGATGGGGCTTCGCTTCACTCCACGTCGATTATCACTCATGAGCTTTCGGGTTGCGTTCGTTTCTGTAACGCTGAGACGGCTGTGGCTGCTGCTGGATTGAAGCCCCAAATGATGATGCCAGCCTCCTGCAGCAGGTCTTAAAAATAGAACTGAAAGCTGTTGAAGTTCGATCAATACATATGTTCAGAAAAACAACTCAATCTGGGAACTGTGTGCATTGCAATCTACCTCTCCCTCCATTTTGTTTTACATCTACTCTTTTATATGTGGAAAAAGACATTGGACTGCTGGTAACACTAGTGATGGAGGGCTCCTTGTGCCTGCAGCTACCTTTTATTATCTTCTTAATTTACTTATTTATAGCTGCTCGTATAAGCACAATAAACTTAATAAAATACTTTTCAACAGCCTGAATGGAACAGTGATTTCTTATCATCGTCCCTTTTCATTTGGCACATCACACTGGGATCAATAGTGCTGAACAAAGGTTACGAGCTATTGCAAACAGGAAGCTGCGCAGACTACAGGGGTGGGAGTTTTTGTTTTGAGGTTATGGAGGGTAAGAGGCGGCGCAAAGGGATGTTAGGACAACAGCTGGCAATATTTAGACGGAGGTAAGTGAAGCATTTTTGTTTGGTGCTTGTCAAGATGAAGTCGTGCGTGCTTCTCTTGGCCCTGCTGCAGTCTCTGGGATGCTCAGGTGAGTGACTTTCTGTACTTGATATAGAAATACTGTACAGTCATTGTTACTTGTTTTCACATCCCTCTCCTTTGAAAACACAGGCATCCCGCAGTATTACTCTGAGCTGGAATCTATGGGAGACAGGGGTTTTCGAGCAGCTGTGGCACAGATCAACTCTGTGTATGCTGTGAGCCACCTTTACAGGGCGACTCAAGGTCAAGTCAAAAAGGTGAGTTTGCATGTGCTATTCTTCAATCTTTAGTACATATTAACACTGTCTGTCCAAAGCCACAAACTAAAGCTGCTTTTTTTTATATACATTGGTGCTGCAGGTAACAATAGACGTTATGCGTTATTGTGTCAAATATATTTGCCAGGTTATCCCTGTGGGCCCGAACACTGTTGACCTGCTGATGAAGTTTAACATTAAAGAAACGGAGTGCACAAAGGCTTCTGGGAGCGACCTGCAGACATGCGCCTTCAAACCCGGCTTCTTTGTGGTGAGTCATTTAATGTGATATGGGGTAAAAGAAACAAAAAAAATAAATACTGTGGTTTATTTTGAGCGTGTTGTGGTTGCAATCACAAGCAAATGTGTCAGGGGGCTCAATGTTTTTTTAAAAATAAAGGAACCGCTTACATACTAATTTCTAAAAGTCTTTTAAGAGGCCACAAACCAAAACTTACTGGACTAAAGCAATTATATAATTCTAATGAAATGAATAGATGAAAGCTGGGATGTCATGCTGGATGTGAACATTGTCACTGTAGCTGTATACTCCTGTTGGACACTGTGAAGGCCTGATATCTCAGTTCTGGGTAGGACAAATGTTGACACACTACTGCAGGTCACTGTTTCCAGAGCATTATCTCCTGGGACAGAATCGTTTAGTCAGATCAGTTCTGTGTGACAGATGTTGAGCATATAACAAATACTGAGACAATCAGCTCATACAAGCTATTAAAACTTATTTCCTCATTTCCCTTTTTTTTTCTCTTCAGCCCTCCTTCTCCTGCTCTAGTCGGGTGAGAATGAGCGCCACCTCAACCCAGGTGGTCTCTGTGACATGTGGCCATGACAGCAGCTCCAGCTCAGAGTCCAGTGAAGAGGTGAGTACACAGATAGGAACGTGAGGTGGGGCTTCCTAGAAGAGAAGACAAGGGGATCCCCAAGCTCATTTCCCATCTTCCTGATTTTCAAATAAGATAATAACTATTCTGAACTTAACATAACATGTGAATGACGACGTCTTCAATCTGCAGATTTTCTCAAGAGGAAGACACACGTTCAAGTCCACAAGTCCTGCAAACGGAGGTAAAACACTTTGAGACAAGCTATAGACAAATGCCGTCAGTGTGATATTCAGTATATGCAGCTAACACCAGACTCAACTTTCTACAGTCCCGACTCCTTTTGAAACTCCTTCACCTCCACCTGTCCAACACAGCCAGTCCCCCCACAGCGAGACAGCGGGAGTCCGTCCCAGAGGAGACACTTTCAGCAACCTCCTTGAGTTAAGGTTCTACCCTTTGTATTTTTAAGAGCTACTCAGAAATAAAACTTGAATAAAATAAAGAATTTCTACATTATAATTTTTTTTAAATCTCTTTATTCCTGACATTTATAACCACATTATAAAAAACACTTTTGTAGAAATTGCAGATGAAATGAATCCAAATAATTTAACTTATTCTATTTAACTATAAAATGCTTAAAAATGCTGTTACTCACTGAAAAATAAAAGTTGGTGCACTGTTCAGCATGATCAAACCACTAGAGGGAGTCTGACGCCCACTTACCAAATAAATGTTTCCATTTCAAGTGTTTGTAAAGACGCTTGATGTATTATTACATTATGCAGCTGACCAGTATAGATCTTCCCAGCTAACTAAACCATTCAACAAATGAGCACTCCGACACAGGTTGAAGTCTGGTTTGAACATTTATATTGTGATTTTTCAGTTTATATGCAAGAGGACACGTTTACTCTTATCTGCAATCACTTTTCTTCATGTCATTTAGCCCCACATGTTCACATCAGCACGTCAATAACTTACATACTGCACTGTAAGGATGATGATATTCAGTTATAAGAAACGGCACCCCGCCTACAGGTGGCAATCGCACCACTGTGGCTGAGTGGGACAGAAAGATAGCACGTTAACCAGGCTTTGTATGGAATCAAGCACCACTGTGGTTTCTTCATGATCAGACAAATGGACTGAAGTAATGGTCTCCTCTTAACCGGATCATGTAAACGTCCATGGCATACATTTCCTGACTAAATCTATTTTAAGACATGAATGATATGTCATCCTGGCACACAGGGGCATGTTGAGAATAGGTTATTCGAAGCGTAGAGCTAGCACCCTAAAAGTGAAGGCAGTGCTGCTCAAAATTAAAAACCCTTCATGATCCATTCTATAGATACAAAATCAAGAGTTAACCTTGTGCACTAAGGGCTGAAGCAGTAATGGCACCATGAAGAAACAAGATAGACACACACAAAGCAACATTCAGTCTTATGCCAGTCAGATTTCTGTTATCGACTACATGATTTAATGCTCTGTACACTAACGAGACAAATGCATCTTTTTCCAATGGTGTCACCTCGTGTAGATGAGTTAAGTATACTTCACATGGCCTGAAAGCCAAACTGTACTGTCTACTTCCTGGATCATGAGATATGTGACTTCAAGAAGGCGGCGGGGACCATGAAATAAAGGAGCAGCAGCTGCAACTGTACAGATACAAACTGAAGGGTAAGGTCCAAAATCAAGCCAACGCACAGGGAACTCAAACAGTCCACGAAGATACGGCACCGCAATCCTCCTCTTCATTTACAGAAGTCCACTACATGTTTGCATTAAATTAAAGTTTAAAGAAAGTTTCCAGTTGCACACTTCAGACTCTGCTCAGACTTTGGAAGAACTCTCCTTTCTGCTTTGACTTCTGTGCAAGACTTTGGGAATAAGGCTTCCTTCTAAATTTGCATTTGCCAAGTGGTGAAACAGTCTAGAAATGTGTGAAACTGTTTTGTACAGAATCTTTAACCTTCATATTTTTTTTTCCCGTATACATTCCATTGTGCCTCAATGTTTTGTTCCTCTCTAGATTCTGTTAGCCAGCTTTTAAGAGACAGACTTGTAAAAAATAAAATAAAATCAATATTAAATAATTTAATATAAAAGCAAACCGCTCCGCGAAGGCCTCCCCTAATGATTAAATACTTCACCACCATACAATCATGCATCCATGTGTGCACACAATGCATGTATGCATATTCAGTCTTAGTTTCTCTCTCACACATGCACACACACCGGAACAGCTTCATCTTTTACAGCTTGTTGTTGTTGTTACATGAGTCCATGCAGTACCGAAGCACAAAGATCCTGATGTGTATTTGTTGCCTTTTTTTTTTCTTGCCTCCAGTACGTCGCACAAATACAGTATATGGCAGATACAAGCAGTTACATGGTTTGGCTCAGACCTGGATCCAGTAATATTTGCACGATTCTTGTTAGTGTTCATTTAAATCTGCTTGTTGTACCAGAGAGGCGGGGCTTACCATAGACGACAATGCAATTTATTCCAGAGAGTTTAGACAATCACAGAAAATGTAAACCATCTTACTTTTCCTGTGATCTCAAACTTACCTGCTCCAGTCTTTATTGTCCCAATATTGTAAACCTCACTGATCCAGCGTGCCAAGCATGTTTAAAAAATACAAAAATTAGCAAACACTAATTGAGCATGGTCTGGTTTTTTAGTATATACACACAGTCACACAGCCATTTATTACTGTGATCCCAAGAGACTAGAAGGAATTCAGAAATTCACTCCCAGTTCACTTCCATATATTCTTTCATTGTCTACTCATCCATCTTCGCTGTGTCCTGATCTCCAAGTTCAACACTCCCCAGTAAGTTTGGTGGCATCACCCCGTTTAGGTGGTGCAGGTGGGGGTCCTCGTCTTAATGTTGCATAGCCTGAGATGTTTCCGGACATATAGCTACCGTTTCCTCCATTGCTTTGCTTTCCTTGGTCCAGGAGCAGCTCAGGCGGCGGTGGAGGGAGTGCCATGTCATCCATGGTCCCTGTAGGGTCCAATTTGCCTGTGAGACCAGTTGAGTTGACAGAACCCTGGCGACCCACTGATTTTCGCTTCAGCGTCCTGTTGAGATCTTCTAGGAAATTGGGCTGGCCTGAACTGCCTTTTGGGGATGTGGGTGGAGGTGATGAGAGTGGAGGGGGCTCGGGTGTGGTGTTACTACGCCGCCCAAGTGTGGGTGGAGGAGTCTTTTTCAGTGAGCTCTTTCCCCATGTTGAGTTGCTGACGAGAGAGACGGGAGGTGGAGGAGGGGGGGCCTGTGGCTGTGGGTTGACCACAGCTACCCTAGGAGGTCCTCCATTATGAGTGTCACTACCAGGAGGTGGAGGAGGGGGGAACAGCTCGGAGGCTGGGGGAGGAGGTGGGAAATAGGCGCACTCAGGTGGTGGAGATGGGAATTCACCACTGGTTTGCTTCACCTGACTCACTTTGGCCTGAAGCGCCAAAGGCAGGTTGGCCAGATTGAGCTTGCCTGGTTTCGGGGGAGCAGGGGGTCCCGCTGGCTGGTCCTTGGAAGGCGATCCAGTGGAGGAGTAAATAGGGCAGTGGGAGGAAGGTGGGGTGTTGCTCTGGGGAGCAAATTTGCTGAGCAAATTCCTCCTGGATTCCTCATAGGAGGCTGAGGAGTTGGACTTGATGCTGGAGTTCCTCTGTGGGGTGGGGGGAGGTTTTTTGCCTCCAAAATTGGAGGAGCCAGAGGGTGATGTCTTCATGGGGGAGCCCAGGTTTCCAGGGGGGAGGGGAGGAGGAGGTGGTGTCGCACCTGTGACAGGTGCAGGTGCTGGGGGAGGTGGCGGGGGAGGAGGCGGAGGGGCAGGGAATCCAGCGTTGCCGTCTGGAGGAGGAGGAGGGAAATCTGGAGACTGTAGCTGTGGGCCACCCCCAGGCTGCCATTTTGGTTTGGTCTTGACTGCAGGTGGGGAGAGGGGAGCTTTTGAGATCTCTGAGTAAGTGGCTCCTTGGGATGAAGCTCCTGGAAACTGACTTGCCAACTGTTTGACCAATGACATGGTAGGAGGGGCTCCTGTAGAAACAGACGGTGGCTTAGACAGGCTGTGCTGCTTGGGCAGAGTTGGAGGGGGTTGGCTGGAGGTGTGGCTTGTTTGGAGGCTGAACTGCTTCTTGACGGGTGCAGGTGGAGGAGGAGGCGGAGGTGGTGGTGGTGCTGGGCCGCCCAAGCCAGCAGATGGTGGTGCAGGAGGAAACGGGGTGACTGGTGACACAGGCTTGGGGGCAGTATGAGGGAGAAAGCCTGGGTTAAAGGTTTTAGGTGGCGCCGGTGGAGGTGGTGGGAATTGAGCTGGCACAGGGAACTGCTGGGGGGGAGGAGGAGGGGGTGGTGGAGGGGGAGGGGGAGGAGGTGGCGGTGGTGGAGCAGGGGCAGGAGGTGGGGACTCCTCAAGGTCTCCATTAGGAGACAAGAGGTCCCGTGGCGGGCTGGGAAACCTTTCCTTCAGTGCCTGCTTCAGCCCATTGGGTAAAACAGGCAGGCTCATAGGAGCAGGCGCAGGTGGTGGTGGAGGAGGAGGAGGAGGAGGGGGAGGAAATGCTACTCCATTGGTCTGATGAGCAGGTGGAGGTACTGGGGGTGGAGGAATGAAGGCAGGCGGAGCAGCTGGGCTGGGAGGGCCCAGCCTCAACACAGCCATGGCTG
Organism: Ctenopoma multispine; assembly: GCA_034779795.1. Lineage (NCBI taxonomy): Eukaryota > Metazoa > Chordata > Actinopteri > Anabantiformes > Anabantidae > Ctenopoma > Ctenopoma multispine. Next base: position 8,408,683 of record JAUYWH010000012.1, on the reverse strand, counting down.
ATCCAGGGGTTGGCATGGATGGTGGAGGCGGAGGAGGAGGTGGAGGCGGGACATTAGTCCTTGCCGCAATGTGATTCACATTGGGTCTAATGGACACCTGAGCTGCAGGTGGTGTCGCAGCTGTGGGTAGAACCTGCTGAGCTGTTGCATGGAGGTGAATGGGCAACTTGTGGTGACTGGCAGCCTGGGAGGCGTTCTGGTTCTGCAGCCTGGTGATTGTGCTGTACTTGTACATCGTGAGAGCCGGCGAGTGGTGCGACACCATCTGAGCCGGGGGCAGAGGTGGGGGAGGGGGTGGCGGAGGAGGAGGTGGGGGTGGAGGAGACACCTGTTGCTGCTGTTGGACCACACGGTTGTGGTTGCCAATGGTCTGCCGCTCTTGCTGCTGCTGCTGCTGCTGCTGCTGCTGCTGCGGAGACTGTGGTGGCTGCTGAGGGCACTGAGGAGACTGGGGCGGCTGCTGAGGAGACTGGGGCGGTGGTTGTGGGATCTGCTGAGGAGACAGAGGCTGGGGAGACAGGTTCTGGTGTTGGGGATGGGTCGGTGTCTGGGGCTGCACTGATGGGAGATGTTGGTAGTGCTGGGACTGAGGTTGTGGGGGATACTGTTGGAAGGGCTGGTACTGAGGCTGGAATTGGAGCTGAGAGTGAGACTGGGGCTGAGGCTGCGGTGGGTGTTGCTGGTGAGGCTGTGGTGGATGTTGCTGGGGCTGGGGCTGGGGCTGAGGCTGAGGCTGGGACTGAGGCCGTGGTGGGTGTTGTTGGTGGGGCTGAGGCTGCACCTGTGGCTGGGGAGGGGGCGTCAGGGCTACATGGTCAACTGAATGCTGGCTGTGATGCCTGTGACTGTGGGAACCATGTGGCAGTGTGGCCCCTCTGGATGCCTCCATTCTCATCTGCTGGAAAGAGACTTTGTTTTAGCTTAGTAATGAGAATAAGACCGTGAAACAAATTAGTAACAAACTGTTTTTGAAAGGAAGCTGTACCTTTGAGTTCTCCTCGATCTGTGTACCTCTCTTCCAGGCCTCAGAGAAAATAGAGCTCACTACACTCTGGGACCGGCCATGAGAGGAGCCTGTGTCCACTCCGCTGTCTGAGTGGCCTGAATGATTAGACTGGGACTCTGAGAAACACAACACAAACAATACTAAGGCGTTCTGAGAACTACTAGTGCAGTAAAGGTAAAATATATGCAACATATGAAAGGGTAAAATATTAAGTATATACTGTATCCACAAATCACATCACAGCTGTTTTGTGGTTGGAAATAACCGCAAACCTAAACCACAGATTTGAACATGAACAGTTGTGTGATCAGATAATATATCAGATGTCAGTTACCTGGTATGCTAGCAGAGCTGGAGCCTGATCGAATGCTGGAGGTAGAGAGAGAGGACCAATCATAGGCCGCCTCTGTTCTCTTCATGGCTTCCTGGTAGTTCACATATAGCTGCTTCCCATACTACACACAAACGCACAAAGTAAGAAACAGTAGTTCCATAAGATCAATTTAGATACGACTATTTTTGTTGATGAAACAGAATCAAAGCCGGAAGTCCGGTCTAAACCAACCTTGGCAATGCGAATTCCGTTCACCCACTGGTGCAGAGTCCTGACATCGTCACAGCACAGATACTTGATATACTGGGACTTCTTCTGGATTTGTGGATGCTGCAAAAAGCAAAAAAATTTGCCTTTTATTATCAACGAGTCCCCCGAGTGTGCAGTGAAAATGACAAAATCTCCATGATAATAAAAACATTTCACGTGATATCTAATGATCTGATAATTAAATAACATTAGACATATCTATTTGTCTTATTTAGAAGATTTATTTATTTACTTTTTATTAACAATTTCACACCTCTTTTTCCATAAATACACAAGACAGACTAGAAATTCACACGTCATTGTTTTTTGATCTTGACAAGGGGTTTTCTTCAGCAGGGAAACAATTCTGTTGTCATCTATCACCGTATTTTCTCCATGATCTTCAAGCCTTTTGATGTTCCTGAGCTCATTGTGTGTTTTTTTAAGAATGAATTCTTTGCCCTTTTTCAGTGAAAAACAACAACAGGTTTTCAAATGCAACACTCTTAACAATAGAGCTTCACCTTCAGGGCCAGGCAGTAGTCAGTAGGAGCCTTGTATTTGCTGCGGTAGTCCTGGCCGTAATACACGTTAACGTGGTCCAACTGCAGGAAGCACACGAGATCTCTGGACGCCTGCAGATAGAGAGACACACACACACAGTTTAAGTGAAGCTGTGTGCAGAAGCTGAGATTAATCTGCTCCTGGTTTCCTCATTTTGATGACCATTTCAACTGACTAGACATACAGACCCACACACATATTCATGTTCAGAAAGTATTTCTGGAGCAAATGCGGTTTCTGTGCTTGAGCAAAGTTGCTCTAATTTTTCTTTAAATAATTATGCTATGAGAATTGAGTCACACAGTAGTCTATTTTTTATGTGTACATGTTTTTGAGGGTAATTATGGATATGCCTAATGTGCTGTAGGTCTCCACTAACTTGCCATGAGGCTGGGGGATTTAAATAAGGCAACAAAAACATCAACGTCACCTAAGATTGAACAAATGTGTCTGAAAATGACTGTGGAGGATGGTACTGCTAAAAATAGACCACATGCAAAACAAATCTCAGGCAAAAAAATTAAAAAAAAGCATGTGCATTTTTTGTTGCATTCAAAGTGATCAGGCTCAAAACAGGAAATACCATAAAGCAGATGGCGAATCTGGTTCTCATAACCCCAACCCACACTTCAGCTCCCCATCTTCATTTTGTCTGAGTAGTGTGACTGTGTGTCTGCAGTATGCCATGTCAAGTCTCACTGACCTTGGCTTTGCCCTTTGGGACGTAGTAGATCCCTGAAGCCCTGAGGAGGAAGTAACGCTTCTTCCATGACTTCTTCCCATCCTCTTTGAGCCACAGGATGCCCTCAATCTCTGGCACAGACACCGTGCCGCCGCAGAAACACTCCTAGATACACACACAGTAATAAAACAGCAGATTAACATTCATCTAGTCCTCCTGATCAGTAGAAACACAGACTGAAGGAGTAATCTCACCTCCAATAAAGCCTCTTTATTCCTGTCAGCCATTTCTGATGTCTCCTTCCTCCCTAACAAATAGTTCTGGAAATGAAAAAACAGTGAAGTGAGTATACAACAAGGGTGGGGGGTTTGTAAAGTTGGCGGCTCACCTCGTCTTACATTAAATAAATTATTCACCTTTACTTGCTTTAGAGCTTTGACCTACTTCCAACTCTCCCACAAAAACACACTGCCTTGTTCTCCGGCTCTGTGGGCTGTGCAGGCACCGAGCATGCATAAGCAATGTGTTTGTGTGTCAGGAATAAGCTTTCAGCATTTACAGGGCACAGAGACGATGATCAGCACTCGCTCTGCTGCATGTGTGTGTGGAGGTGTAACGGACGCTCACCTGAGGGTTCTTGAAAAGAGCGTATTTTTCGATGCGTTCAATGAACATGAGCTTATTGTGGCTGTCCCGGGTCCAGTTTAACAGGTTCTCCACCAAGTTCTCATGATCCTCAAAAATACGCTCTGAGAGAAAAGGAGATAAAGGGCATGAGAGAGAAGGAGGAATGAAGATGATATGCAAGATATGCAGTTTTTCTGCTGACCTGAAAATATGCACTTAATGTGCTCCCTCTAGAGATTTCTGTTTTTTGGGTGGGGCAGATCCTTTGACTGTAAGCCTGGCTATTAGCCTAAAGTCACAAGCTGTGACTATTCTTAGATCGCAGATAATTATACAGCACATGATTAACACTTACACAGACCTACATCCTTTACTAAAGCAAACTGTAAACAATGGTTATTTGACTGAGGTGTGGTGGAACCTGTCTGAGCTCCACTCTTACCCATCTGTAGCTCTGTGATGGTTTCCACCAGAGACCAGTCGGGGCTGTAGCCACAGTGCGACTTGTCCAGCAGGCTGTCCAGCACCTGTCTGACTGTCTGCCGCTCATCCACCATCATGGTCTTGGAGCTCTCGTCTGACATGTGGACCCGGATCACCAGCTGAGGAAGAGGAAGAGAAGAAGCTAAATCATTTTATTTAATCCTTAATGACTGATTTAGGTTCAATTAACAAGGTTTGTCAAATGAACAGTTATCTCTTATCAGCTTGACCAAAAGAGCAATAACCTCAAATGTTCCTAAAATGCTAAATTTTCTTGGAACCATATTTATTAAATTTATTTTAAGGCACAATGCCATCATGTTTTTCCAGCAGAGCACCACAAATCTAGGTCCAGAATCTGGTCGGCAATACACAGCTTCAGTGTGCTGTAGGAATGAAATCTGGTCATGTGCATGTAAATCTAGTTTTAAATACATCTAACTCTTTATGTGTTTATGGGTCACTAGACTCTCAGCATCACAACACTAAAATCCAATAATCTAGTTAAAGCTTTGCATCTACAGGCAACCAACCGTAAACTAAGCCTAACGTGACACAAACACACAATCGTAGCCTACATAAGATTTGTCCTGGTGTGAAGCTAAATAAAGCCTTTACAATTCCTTGACATGCTGCATGTCCCCTCCCACTGAGACCCCAACTTCTGATCAGCAAGTGGGTGCAGTTGATTGGACGGAGACTTGCTGGGAGACATCGGTCTGAGCTACAGTCTGACCTACATTTCTCCCAGGAGAGACCCCTAAAACCCTCTTAGTCTGTCAGAAAAAAAACAAACAACCGAAATCCCAGAAGGGAAGGTTCCGATTCATCTGTGCGATCGTAATCAAACTATAGCACCTCACAGCTGTGATGCATAGCTAGATGTAGAAAATGCTGACAATCACAGCACTAATAATGTAGCACATGGCAGCAGCAAGGTTTTTTATTCAACTCTTCGTTGTGCCACAGGGAACTCAGACGGCTACCTCTGTTCGCTGACACACTACTGGGTCTCAACCATTCACTGCATATAAAGGGACACTATACTGCATTGCTCTCCTTTACATATACAGTTTGTTCACTGAGGTACACACTGGTAAAAATGGCCTGTCTGTGGAGTCCCATGCCGACATCCCACCGAAGATACAGATGCATGCGATGGCTTTCAATGGAGCATGGCGCTCCAGTTGTTTGGTTCTCGTTTGGTTGTGTGGTTTAAATAAGACGCTTTGTGTGAAATGTGTCGGCATTGTCTTGCAACACACAACCCGTCTTTTTCTTTTTTTTTCTGAAGCCTCTTTCTGATTTCCCTCCCCAGCTCTCACACACACACACACACACACACACACACACACACACACACACACACACACACACACACACACACACACACA
>JAUYWH010000012.1:8389369-8403244 GCA_034779795.1 Ctenopoma multispine | reverse complement strand
ACACACACACACACACACACACACACACACACACACACACACACACACACACACACACACACACACACACAGCAATGACCTATTTTCTGTGCACTTCACCGCCTCTCTGTGAATGAAGTTCATAAAGAAATGCAGCGTGCAGTGAATATGACAAGACAGCAATTATTAAATGAGGCAGGATTTAGAAGAGAAACTGAGTCAGTGAATGGAAGTGCATGTGTACAAAGCAAAGAACTAGCTATACCTTTTTGACCTGTGCTTCCTTGATTTTCTCCAAGGCAACTCTGATCTTCTCTGCCTTCAATTTGGCAGCTTGCTCCTCCTAGATGGACACAAAAGATCATGGTTAACATAGCTGTCATTGGCACAAAACTACACACATTCACCCTCGCCAAAAAAACAACAACAAAAAAAACGGTTTTCAATTGCACAGCCTTGCCTCATCCTCGTCACCCATGTCTTTCACAATTCCTCTGGCAGGAATAAGACGTCATGCATACACAACTTCATTAAATAGTAAGCAGCCTTCTAAAACCATTTAAATGCACAAACCTCGGGGCATGATGCCGCATGGCGTCATGTGCAAACCTAGTTTTGCTTTGGGTGGCTTACCTGCCCCCGCCAACACGATGCCATCACCTCCATTCCGCGGGTTGTGTGCGCTTCCACGTGTGCGAGTGGGTGTGTTTTATCAAAATGTGTGTGAATATTTGAGCAGAAAATGAACACCGTGACGTTAAAATACTGCTATTGCAACATTCTGGTGGTCTGGTGTTCCCTCAAATGTGGCGCCCTGTTTGCCGTCTATGGTTCCATATTGGATTCATATGGAGCTGCAGCAGTTTCCTTTGATCTTGCAGAAGGGAAACAATAGTAGAGGATCCCCGAAGGGCGAGAGGCTGCGGATGAGTGTACGATCAGTTCAGAAAGCCTCTGTGCTGTCTAATCAGAGACACAATGATGTCCTACAAAGATAATATTTTTTTTAAATTACACAGTCAAAAAAATACGTCTCCATAATTGAGTAGAAAAAGATTAATGCTCAATCGTTGCTTAGCAAAACTGAAGCAACAAAAAAACCCAACAAATTTTTCCCCCACTTGACACCTTTCACAGTACGCTACTGCTCTAACAAAACTTATTCCACCACGGTCCTCAGCAGGCGAGCCCCGCATCCACATCTTCCATCACTCAAAGACGACAGCAGTCAGGCTAGCTCGGGCTGTGCTGAGCAGACACTTGCAGTGACAGGTTCACTGACACGCACACATGTGCACCCGCGACGATCGCAACCTGACTAAAACCCTAAGTAAGGGAGGTGGAGAGGACGAAGCCCCTCCCCCTCCTCTCTTCCTGCTTCCTCTTCTCTCTCTCTCTCTTCCCCCCCCCTCTCGCTCTCAAACAGATGCAAGGTTTTGGGAGCGTGCCCAATCGATGGTGCATAATCCCCACAAAAATAGTACAATGACAGTTCAGCTAACCAGTGAGCCCCATTTGCAAGATTCTCTACCCTTTAGCCAACTGAGACGAAGGGGGAATACCGTGTCCAACGCCGGGCCTGGAGATAAACTACAGTGACAAGGATGGAGAGTAGAACTCGGGTGAATGTGATGCTGAAGTACTGAATATTTGAACGTGTGTATACACATGTTCAAATATTTCTGTATTAATAATTTTGTATATTTTTGGTGTTAAAAACTGCTCACCAAGCCTCTTATCTCAAGAACTGCCCCTTGCTTCTTGACCCAGACTACCTTTTCCACATGACCAGCTCCAGGGGACATACACGTTAATGCAATAAAGCTAACTCTGTTTGGCCAACACATAGTGGCAGGCTTTTAGTCAGCCAAGTGTGAGTGTGTGTCAGAAACCGCAAAGGAGGCGAGGTCACGGAGGCTGTGCAGATTACAGTCCAGAGTCAATCTGAGTCACACTGTGGGTTTAGCCCCCGAAATGTCAGTGTAACCCCTCCACATCTCCCTCTCTCCTCCAGTATCCCGTCTCCACATGACACCACATGGGCTCTTTCACACTCAGCCCCACCAGAGCACGTTTTAAAAGGCTCTTCGGGCTAGTCTGGAATTTTTATTTTTTTAAATCTTGGCACCCTCTTTCTTTGATGTCTTCCCACTCTCTCCCTCCTCACTTGTTACTAAACACCCCACGCTTATTCAGTATTCTGATTAGTGAGTGAGTAGAGGGAGAGAATTTTGCGAGTGGAGGCGATAGACGCTCGCCCTCTTCCATTGTGTGGTGGAAAGTGTAACACTAATACATAAACTCCCTCATAGTCTGTACGCTGCGGGCTATCTATCTTCTCCCCCTCTGTTAACGCTGTTCACATGCTTTCTGCATACCCGGACACACTGGGTGTTCAGATGCCAGAAGCCAATAGCATTGCAACACAGAACTAATTTCATTGTTTTCCAACTGTCCTCGAAGGTTTTGGCTACACAATCCGACGGCAGACGAACTGTGTGGATGCAGGAGACCACCAGCTTCACTTATATATTATTATATTATATTCAACTAAACGGCAACAGCTGAACTCACTGCCAACAGCCACTAATGGAGATTTTTCAGTTTACCCTTAAGTAAAAAGTGAAAGTTCTCTTTTGTTTTGTCCTAAAAATAACCTCTTTCTTTACCAATTGTAGGATAAATCACAATCGACGTCAGCCAGCTTGAAACCACAAATCTGCACACATCTGATCAGCATAAGCTTTCCACAGGAGCAAAATGCTGCTACCAATACCTTTGCTCCAGTACAGTAAAACAGAGTGTTGGAAACTTGGGAGCAACGCATGGTGATGAACAATGGAGAACAGATGATTCTTAAGTGAGAAAGCTTCACGCTCAACCTTGCACGTGTCACTGTGTCTGACTGACCACTGTAGAGATTATTTCATTCGTGATGTCCAACAGAAAAGCTGCAAATCCTCAGTAATTATTTATCAACCAAATGCTGATAAATAATTAATCAGTTATTTGCCAGTTCAGTTTCTGACCAATAACTTATCAATTAATCATTGTGGGTCTAATAACATCAAGTTTCCTTTCTTAATAAAGGCGGAGTGCAAATCAACAGTCAGCTTTGTATAGAAAAAGATAAACATGGAAAGAAAATAGGGAAAAAAGCCACATGCCAGTGATGGATAAATGTGGAATAACGTTAGAAAAAACTATCAAGCGTAATCACTCTATGAGCATGGTAAATGATGAGGAGGAAAAATCCATTCTTCAACTTGTTCATTTAATTGTTATTGGTCGTGATGTGGTCATTTTTTGGCATGCCAGATTTCTCCTCACTTGACTTGTGTTGTGTGTGAAGGTGCTTCTCCATTTGAGAAGAGCAGCAGAAAAGTGATCTTTGACACTTGGCCAAGTAGGTAAGTAAATAAATGAGTTGGATTACAGGCAGCTGTTTCTTATCAAGATGGATTTTTCCTACTAAAAGACATGCAAAGCAGCAGAGAGGTGCAGTGTACACACACAGACACAAACACACACGAGAGCAGGAAGAAAATAAAGAAGTTGGTTCATGAAGAAGTCACCTTGGTCAGGAGGTGAGAAGGCTTTCCAGCTATGCTTTTCAGAATGAGCGAGGTTTCTCGGTCCAGATAGGAGTGCTTGGGTGAATAAAGGAGAGGGGATAAAAAAAAGAAGAGCAGAGGAACAGACAAAAAATAGAGAAGTCAGTGCCAGATGATTCTTGAAGGCTTATTAATCGCAGGTGTTTTGATCTTTTTTTTTTTTTTTTTTTTGTATAAAGAAGCGTGGAAGCGAGAGAAGGTTCCATAAATGAAGCGCTCAGCAGTTCATGGTGTTCATTAGCTGCAGCTGTGGGTAAAGAAGCAATGGTTGTGAGAGGCACTGTAGATACGCACAGAGCAAACACGACTGCAATAAACTGGAGTGTGTGAATAGATAGTACGGTATATTTTGGCCAACAACGAATCCTCTTTCACACCATGTTTATGGCTACACGTGTATGCATACACACAAACCAAAAGCTAGAGCTAAAATGTTGATTCTCATATTCAGCAGAGTAAAAACTTAATTAAATTTTTTCAGTTTCTGTTGCAATTAGTTTATTTTGTGTTTGAATCAATATCTCAACAGGCAAACTAAATGTGTGATGTTAAAATACAGTCTTACGTGAACAAACGCCTGTAAGGAATGTGTGCACACATGCAAGCTCACATACATGCACTTACAGTGGCCCGATCCAATTCACCCTCTCGAGAGGTGAAGTCAAGCTGCCGCCTGGCCGGCTTACCGTTGGCCCATCTCAGTGTGACATGCTGGGAAAATCAAGAGGTGCAGGCAAGGTGTGTGTGGACAGAGGCCACGGATATAGGAAAGGATGCAAACACAAATCAAGTGAACATACTGTATGCAGGGAGACAGTGAGCATGCAAGATAGTGTGTTAAAGTTTCTTCTGAATTGAAATGCTATTATATCACTGTGAATCCAAAAAAAGCATATCTGTCTGAAACGGGTTAAACTCATCTCAGACACACTTCAGGAGATGTTAGACTTCCAGCGTGCTTGGTGAGTAAACACAGAAATTAAGAAATGGCAGATGATAACATTGTAATCCCAATCACACTTTTAATAGTTTAATATGAGATTACAATGTATTCATGAACACATCTTCCAATCCACAATGCACAGGCTCTATTGTGGATTGTCTCTCAGTACACTTCAGCCATGCAGTTTCTTCCAAACGTCATGCTGTGTGGTTTAACATGCAGGATTCTGATGTGGTGTATCGGGCTTTGGATTTTCTATGAAATTAAAAAGGTATTTTATTGTTAATTACTGTGTTACATGTCCTTTATGTCTTCAGTGGCTAAACAGAAGACCCTTAGACACACACACACACACACCCACACCCACACCCTTTTGAATACCCTTGCTGTGTGTCTGTGTGTACCTCTGTGCTGGTCTGGTTGTGTCCTTGTGTGCTATGGCCCTCCACTTCTCCCCCCGTCGTAACTTTATCAATGTCCAGGGAGTCCATGCTGGACGCTGAGGCACATGCTGAATTTACACTGGACCGCTGCGACGGAGCTTCCTGCTCGCTGACTGTGCCCACGGAGCCCGTCCTGCGGTGCTGACCGCTGCTGGATGAGCCAGACGAAGGGCGCCGGAGAGTGGTGGAGGAGAATGAAGACGAGGAGGAAGAAGAAGATGAGGTTGTCTGACGAGCTGCTTCGTCCATGCTGAGAGACGCCTTCTCCAGCTGAGAGGTGATGTCATCCAGGGAGATGTTGGAGGCCGCGGGGCGGGTGTTGATGCTGCCGCCTCGTACGGTGCTGGCTGGTGACGCCCGGGTACTGCTACTGGTGCTTCCTGTTGGGAAGTTGATGGAGGACACAGGATGAAGGAAGAAAAGTCTAGATTGATCACATCACTTTTTTTTACCATTATTATTATTATTATTAATAATAACATTAGTACTTAATATGATGAGTAATATCACATTCTGCAGTCAACTCTCATAAGATTATACAGTGCTGTGAATTTTTTCCATCTTACAACATAAATGTTGCATATTTGTCATTAAAATAAATTTTAATATTATTTAATATTATACAAAATAACCTGAGTAAATACAAAATGCTGCTTTTAAATGAGGATTTCATTTATTGAGGGAAATAAGTTGAAACAGGCCCAACAAAGAGAGTTTTATTTGCAACAACATGACTGTGTGGGTGTTAGTGCAGCAATTATTCAGAAAGTGATGTTAAAACACTATCGTAAATGAATATAATTCAACTGGACTACCTCCGCTACTTCCCCCTCCGCTTGTGCCTGTGTGCTTGGCACTAGCACTGCGGCCTCCAGGGGCGCCCTGCTGCCCTTTGCCCTGGCCGCGAGATGTGGAGTTTGGTTTGGAAATGGTGCTGAGCTCTTGTTCAATGGAGCACAGGTCGGCCATCAGGGCATCCAAGTCTACAGTTTCTCCCTGGTTCAACGCCTCTGTGGAGAGATAAAGGATAATGGGAGATCAGAGAACAGGGTAATGTAAGCTGTGGGTGTAGACAATCACTGTTTCTGACCTTTTTCTCAAGCGTTTATCTCACCATTTATGTTGTACATTGAGAATCGGTAGGAGAAGTTGGCTATGTTTGTCTCCTGCCTGAGAGGAGGCTTCTGCAGTGTCTTCTGTGGCCTGCCATCATCCAGACTCTGCAGAGCAGACACACATAGAAGCAATATGATAAGTGCACATGTGCAAAAAGCACATACATTCTGACATTACAGTCACAGCACAGGATCTAAGCAACCATGTCTATGCGTGTTACTCACACACAGACCTGCACAAATACACATTACAAAGTGGTGGTGTGAGGGGAGTTGCTAGGATACAGCATAAGGAGAGGGGATTAGCAGTGTTGAGGTTGCTATGGATACAGCCCCTTCCCTTTTCTCTGCTCTTCTACCTGTGCGAGTCTGTATCACTGCAAACAACCATCCTTACTGCGTGACTGCGCTTGTGTGTGTGTAGTAACCTGTGTGAGCTTGTCCAGCTCTCCCAGCCAGGCTCCAAACATCTTATCCAGGTCCTGGTCCTCCTTATCGCTGTCCTCCTCTGCTCCATGGTCCAACTCGTCATCTGATACCTGCTCCATCTGCACACACACATACACACACACACACAAACAGAAACAGAATATAACAGAGAGAAACTGTTAGATGATTCCACACAAACTCACATGCTATCAGATCACACCCACACAGCAGGGATGATCTAAAGGAAGAAAAAAAAAGTTCAGCTCAGCTCATGCCAACCTCACTGCCTGTTACCATGACAACTGCTCGTGGACCCCTAGTGGGCACCCTATGCAGTCTAGTCGACGAAATGCCCTGTAGTGTCTAGTGTGCTGTTCACCACTGACACACCCTACAACTCTGCTCCCACCTAAGTACCGAAAAGAGAGGGATGACGATAAAGGGAAGGAGGAGAACACTAAGCAGCATGATCTAAAGGGACGTACTGACGTACTACTCTACAAACCTGCAGTGAATCGCTAAACCAGTCATGTGCCCATGGAGCAGATGTCAATCAAACCATTTTAACAACACCAGCAAGTGGTATTAGTGGCTATTTAGCCCAGTGTAAGTGGGGGAAGGTTGGTTCTGGAGCCCTGCTATTAGAGCTGATCATAGAGCTCCCTCTACTGGACACAAAAGAAAGAGTGACTGCTTGACTCCATTCCAGCAGCTCATACTGTATACTAAATAGTTATGCAACAGAAAAAGTGTATGACGATGTGTAATGATGTTCAATAAGCAGTAGAAGCTTATGAACAACCAAATAGGAGACAGTCTGAAGATCTTTAGTAAATGCTCATGCAACATTTTACAAATGCAAATAAACCTTTCTCAGTGTAATCAAGGACAGTCACACCGAGTCCCTCCTGCCTCTTCATATAAATTCTAGGTCAGTTTGGGCAATCCGACTGTTTATTCATCCTCCTAGTTGGGAAATATGACACTGTCTAAACACCCACACATGCCAGCGTGCAGTGAGGAAGAATGTCATGTAAGCTGGTGATGTGTGTGTTAATGAAAGGGAGGCATGGATAAGCACAGGAGCAGTCACACCTGGTCAGCTGCAAGAGGAAGTGCCCTGCATATGTCCCAGTCTCACATTTTACACTGAAGCAACTCGCTAAATGAGACAGTACAACATGACCCCATGTTGGTATCCACGCTCTGCACCACACTACATTAACCCCTCTGATGACCCCTGTTCTTTTGATCTTAGCATTTATGGTTATATTGAGAAGCACTCTGAAAGTCATTCTGTGTTATTAGAAGGTGATAAAAGTGGGCGATAAAATAAGCAGTAGGTGCGAGGCAATAAAACAGGTGGTGTTTGGCAAAGCAAACAGAAATATGACACACAGCAGTTAATGGGTGCTTGTTTCAGATGAGAAGCAGTCACACTGCAGACGGCACACACCTGTTCTGCTCCTTTAAGTCACTGCATGTACAAATATACTCCCACAGTAGCAGCAACTTCCCATCTCATCTAATCCTCTGGTCTCTAATGTGTGTGCGCACATTAAAGTGCTGATGACGGATGGTTTCCTGCTTTGGCAAGCATATCAAACACGCAGGGAACTTGTCATGTTGTCAAGAGCAAAGACGGAGTCTGAGTATGTAAACAAAAACAACCAAGTGTGTGTGTGTGTGTGTGTGTGTGCGCGTGCATGTGCGTAATTCATCTAAATACATCCATGCACTCGCGAACATGTGTGGGAGTCAGGACAGGAAATGCCCGAGATGAGCAGAATTCCCGATTTCCCTTGTGACTAGCTTTTTGACAGGAAACGCCAGCTGTCCTTCAGTCTATCCACGACACGCACTGGGGACAGGAGGGACATGTGGGTGGAAGGAGGACCCTCCCATTCGCCCTCTGTATCCTGGAACACAACCCAGTGGTTTACCAGAAAAATGACAAAAACTTACAACCGTTAGTCCTCATTTTCATTTGCATGGTACCATACTACAGCAAACAAACTATTTATCTGCTTATGTATGGGGCACTTTGGTCACAGACATACAGTATCTGTATTTGGGGGTTCCCCAGCATGAAAAAGGTTGCGTATCCTTGCTGTTAGGCACAATAGCTGGCTGGAGGCAGACAGGAAGAGGAAATGAGGAAATGACTGAAATCAAATGAGCTTGCATTGTGTTTGCCAATATTCTCTAAGGTGCTTCCACATTCAAATACCCAAGCAAGAAATGAGATTTAACAGCTGTGTTTAAACAGCAATCAGCCTGTGGCCCTTCAAAATAAGTTAACATATCTGCAGCTGCAAAAAAAAGAATAAAAATCCATACAGAATAAAATCAGAAGGAGGGGGGGGGGTAAAAATGATGCACACACAAAAACAAACAGCACTTTGAATTTAGCTCTGCTGCTGTCATTTTAATGGAATCATAGAGCCAATAGCAGATGCTGCTGCAGGTTTAAGTGAATTACCACCTGAGGCCCTGCTTTTAAGCTTATGGAGCATGACCATGGAGAGACAGGAATAGGAGGAAGCTGTCTCTCTCTGTCTCTCTCTCTCTCTCTGTGTGTGTGTAAGTGTGTAAGTGTGTAAATGTACCCCTATAGGCCTCACTGCAAACCAAACACCAGCCATGGCCTTCCCCCCCCCTCCTGATAATGCACGACCATCACTCATCTGTCTCCTGTGACTGCTGGTTAGCTTAGAGTTTCCAGGGTGAAAGGTCAGAGGTCAAAGCTCTTCCCAATGGAGTCTCCCCCTGCCTTTCCTTTTTTTTAGGGGGGGGGGGGACCACGTAAGCACTGTGAGTAGCCGCTGATGCTGCTGCAGTGCTGGTGAAGGGAAGAGAAGATGAAAAGTATTTTCTGTGAAAACGACTGTCTCTAAATCTAGGAAAGCACGGTGAGCATCCGGCGCTGAGGAGGATGAAGAGGTGGAGGAGGCGGTGGAGTTGAGGGAGGATATGCCTATCTTTAGACTAAAAAGTCCTTCATATCAGAGTGTGTCAAGAGGATTGGAAAAGGGAGCAGGATGAAGACTAGGTGCTAAGTCGTACAAAGAGGAGAAGTCGTAACAAACTCAGAGACTATACTTATATCTGACTGATGGTTAATATAATTCAGGCTATAGGTTTCAAACCAGCATCTCTCTGTGTAATCAGGCTAAATCATTTTTTACATTGAGTGAACAGACCTATTTTCACACCAATCAAAGGTAGTCATGCCAAGTTATGCCAGGTTAAGTTACATTAGGTAAAGAAAGTCTTATGATGCATTTGATGTAGCCTAAATATTAAGGTCAAGGGTAAAGGCCCAGATCTCGACACAGATACGTTTGGGACTTGGCTGAAACCCTGGCAGCTAAATAAAAGCCATGAGAACATGAGGAGACTACACAACTCTCCAAAGACGAGAGCCAAGTGAGGAAAGCCTGAAACTTCCTTTCTTTCTTTAGACACAAATTAGAAAGAAAGGAAGAAGAGAAAAAGAAAGTCACACAAGCAGTTGGGTGTGACACAGAGAGAGGGAAAGTGCAACGTGACATCATAGGTTAGATCAGGTCTCCACGGCTGACTCCTTAATTCAGTTTGCATGATGGGACAGAGAAGGATTGTTCGTTTGGGTCACACTAAACTGCATATGAGACGGACAAACAAATGTTGCACTTGTCCATATTCGTGAATATGCACGCTGAAATCATGTTTATTCCGCTAAGTTGAATTATTATTTGTCAGAACAAACTAATTGACTCTATACACAAGAGAAAAGGAAAACCGCCTTTCACTGGCAGTGTGAACACCACCCGTTCCCAGCAGACTTTCAAATGCTGAATTGCTCCAAACTTTTGAGTTACAATTAAAGCCTTTCATTTTTCAATCACACAGGAAATAGGAGGGCTGGCATGTGGAGTATGACCTTAGCTGTGTAAACACTATTGTGGCCAGATACTCCTGCTGCGATGACTGAGTGGATGTTTCCATTAAGCATTTCTAAATAAACTATTTTTGGAGTAAATTCTCCATACAGACATACAGTGTGCCTTAATGTTGCAATAAGGATCAAGGAGGTTAATGTAACCAAGCATTAGCCCTTTGCCTCTTATCATCCTGCCATGGAAAAATGGTGAATTACACACATACACAAACCTCCGTATCCAGCCTGCCCTTACATCTATGTTGCTTTTCTCTCAAATTATCTTTACAAAAATAACTTCATGGAAATGTCTGACACCTCTCTTCTAAAAATACTCTGAACGTGTCATATGATCACACCAAAGAGAGCCAAAATTGAGGAGAACGAGAGCAGAAATTACTGGGCATGGGGCTAGAAAACAGCAATTATAGAAACTCTGTGAACTCTCATGAGCATGAACATTGAGCTGTGGTGCTTCGCTCCAAGCAGGAACAAAAGTGCTTATGGTGACAAGAGTCTCCGGGGGCCAACGCATACAAAGCTCAGACAGAGCAAACAAGTAAAACACTGAACATACGGTACATGGCTAGAATAGGCCCAAATAAAGTCATTCAACAGATGTGTCAAGGGGTGTTTTTTGATTTTTGTCACACTTGATATGATATCTTTTAATAGCAAAGCTGCTGTATGTCTCAAAATAAACACTAATATTTGCATGGTGACTAACTTCCGTGTTAAAATCCAGCAGCTGTTGAGCCTAGTTATCCCTCAAGCTGCAGCTCAGAAAACTAAACTTCAATTCAAATAATGAAATAACTTATTCATATTTTATGTAACATTCAAATACGTGGTAATCTTCCTGGCTTTTCATATGTGGCTATCAACCACCTTTTAATTGAACTTCTTTTGCATGTTATTTGGTTAAAGTTAATCGCATGGGTGTTTCCATTTGTGAGACACAGCACGTGATTCTATTGCACTCTCAAATACATAAACCACATAAATTAACCCCTTCTCTCCTGCTGACCTCCCTTTCTTCTATTTTCCTGTGTCAGCCCATCACCTGGTTGTGAGCTATGCCTCTAGTCTTGACAGACTATGAATCACCTCTTACAAATACATGCGTCTGATTGTCATCATAGGCCGCACAGCTATAAAACGCACAGTGGCAATCCAAGTGCAGATATCATAATGACATCCTGTGTCATACTGAAGCTGCCCAAAGCCAATAAACACTTCATGTGTGGCTCGACAGTTAAAAGGCGACGTCTGTCAGGAGGTAACAAAGCCTTTATTGCAGCTCTCAAATGCTTGGTTTCACTGGCTCCGAGACATAAAACAGATACAGTGTGTTGTTGTAAATGTGCGAGGGTGTAATAATGGTTATTTCCAGGCTCATGTTTCCAGCGCAGGCTACGGTTGTTTGCTCACTTCCGCTCCCGTCCCTCCTTTCTTGTCCACTCCCTTCGTGTGCAGACGTGACAGCAGCGAAGGAGCTAACGTCACCGTGTCACATGGACACACGGGAAGTTCAAAGTGGAAAACTGGCTAAGAGCTGCATCTAGCAGTGCCAGTAAAACAACTCTTTGAACATGGGAGCTGCTAGTCGGTTACTGTCCAAAGTCCGGCTGGGTGTGGACTTAACCTCAACTGACCTGTCTTGGCCACAGTTGCCTGACAGTAAAAATGACATAATATTGTGTGTGTGTGTTTGTGTGTCATCTGCGAATGACACACGTAGGGTGGGTGCAGCCTTAAAGGTTTAAGGAGAAGCT
Source organism: Ctenopoma multispine (assembly GCA_034779795.1). NCBI lineage: Eukaryota > Metazoa > Chordata > Actinopteri > Anabantiformes > Anabantidae > Ctenopoma > Ctenopoma multispine. The sequence goes on along the minus strand of JAUYWH010000012.1, from coordinate 8,391,024 downwards.
TGTCACAAAGGCAAGATGATCACAGGTTCAACTTCAGGTTAGGGACAAAACAACTACATCCTTACTGCTTCTGCATGTTTTAACAAAACAAAGCTCTAACTGCAGTCGTTCTTATTATGATGACGCTGATATTTATTGGACTTTTTCATAACGATCCCCTGAATTTTGCACCATTCCTGCAAGGCGGAAACGTTTTTACCCACTTGTAAACACATCACCGCTCAGGAGGCGGGTAGAAGGTAGAACTGTCTGTAGAAAGTTCTCTATGTACTTTTCTCACAGAAAGTAGATATGTGCAGTTTGGTTTTCTTTGAAACTAGCACTTTCTAGTTGCACTAAATGTTCCACATTTGTCGACCAAAACACTCATAGGAGGGAGAGAGAGATTTAACACTTTGGACGTGAACAGTATAGACAATGAAAAGAAACAACTACACTGGGTACTACAGTCTACTAAATCATGGACGTGTTGTAATGCAAATAATCTAAGTTATGTTTCAATATTTTTATGTGTGAGGCAGCACTACATTATTCTAACAATATAACAGACAATACTGGTCTCCTCTTAGACCACAGCAATCGTTGAGAAAATTCTGGTCTGCAGAGTAAAAAAAAAAAAGAAAAAAAAAGGTACGTCAGCACACACGTCACATAAAAGGGGAGAGAGCGCATTAAGGGTAAGGACTGATGGGGAAGAGAGATGAGATAACAAGACAGCAGGACAGCGGGGGAGTGATGGAGGGAGTGATGGATAGGTACAATAATGGAGGGATGGAGCTGGCTATTAAGTTGTGAATAAAGGGGAGGGCCTGATGGCCAAAACAACAGCTCCAGTGTCATTAGTCAAGCACAACCAACAGCCTGCAAGCAGAGGATCCACAAACATACACATGCAAGCTCACTCAAGCGTAACCCGACAGCGAGCCACTCTGACTTACCCAGCCAATTAGGAAGGAGGGGCAGAGAAAGAGACGGGGGACGGAGAGAGGAGAAAGTCGGGGAGGATGTCAGGGGCGAACAGATGAAGAGGGTGTCGCGGAGGAGGGGTGGTGGTGTTGGTGAAAGTGCATCGTCACACTGGTGGGTGGAAGGTGTGAGGACTCAGCAGCTCAGCAACATCCGAGCGAACCAGTCTTCAGCTGCCCTGCTATTCTCCTACTGCCATGGCAACACACATGCATCTCATCTCCACAGATAGATGTGGAGCTATCACACAGGCATCAAAATCAGTCTGGCTTAGATCCACAGTAATAACTAACATATTGATGTGATAAGTCCACATCGCAGCCTGCAGGGTGACCATCTGCTTGTTCATGTGACCACAGAGCATTAAGCTGACATTTGTCTGGATTTCCCCAATATTCATAACAGTCATGACATGGTGACACTGGCACAAAGCGGAGGCAGTCTGTCTGGGCAAAACGGCTGACCTCAAGGTAAAAGCACACAAGAAATCAAAGAAATCACGCAGCACACATGGCTGAAGGTCTGTTTACTGAATGTCCCCCACTCTCTCTCTTTTTCCTTGCACACGGTGAGGATGTAATCAATAGTCTTGTCCCTGGCCTCAGGAGGTCGGGTTACACACACACACACACACACACACACACACACACACACACACACACACACACACACACACACACACACACACA
>JAUYWH010000012.1:8376134-8389166 GCA_034779795.1 Ctenopoma multispine | reverse complement strand
CACACACACACACACACACACACACACACACACACACACACACACACACACACACACACACACACACACACGGCAGCACTGCTGCAGCAGCAGCAGACAAGTGAGGCTGGCTTCTGAGAAGAACTAGCCAGACATTTAAAAAAACAAAAAACAAAACACATGTGAAACCCACTGCTCTGGTAAAAAAAAAAAAAGCTGCAATGCTTTGAAGTATATTTTTAACTGATGTCTTCAGGCCCTGACGTGTGCCGACTCTAGTATAAACGTAAGGTAAATGGGTTGTGGTTGTTAATTTTAATATCATTTAAATATTACATCTCTCCCATCTGTTAGGGAATAAAGAGCACAGCAGGTGTAACACACATGGAGAAATAACCAAAGTACATTCCTAAAGCAACACGCCAGCTACATCTGATGTGCTGCACCTAAAGGCAAAAAGATACATCACACATTTGTCTGCACACATGCTGCAACTAGCTGGGGATGTCCATTGGCTGAACTACTTTTCCCAAACAGCTGACAACTAATTGGCTACTACTGAAAAACCTCTTGTTGTCTGAATTCAACAACTGTCCCAAGTATTTGTGAATCATCACACAAACTGTGCCAGTCTGCTTCCTGCCACGCCACCGCCAGCATTCCTGATGCGCGCGCGCAAACACACACACACGCGCGTCTTTTTCATTACCCAAAACTCCTGAAAATTGCAAATCGTCAGAAACACCGGGGGAGATTTGCCGTGATAACCACATCACATAACCATGGGTCTGCATGTGTGGTGTTCACACGGAAGAATATAGACAGCAGAGCCTCAGAGTCAGTGAGCATCTCCGCATGACAACGCATGACACTGACAAATACACACGCGCAGAATCACCTGCCAGCACACAGCTATAAACCTCTCTGACACATCCCTACTTCCTGGAATGGAAAGTTCCAGGGGAGCAGCCTTGCTCCACTCAGCCTCAGGCTCTCAGTCACTGCTGTGGTCCCAGTTTCCAAGATTAAAATAATCCAACCTGAGTCTGGGACTTTGTCCATTCACATTTTCCTCCACATAAGTGCCTCCTAAGCAATTTTTCCGTTTTACATATCTGGTTCAGACCTGTATTTCACAAGTGACAAACCAAAGCTTAAAACTTTTATAGCTGCCAGCTTCATTTGTCATCACAAATATGAAACTTATGTCTAGGTACACATTGGGAAAGGGTACTCGAGGGTTCGCAAATGCAATTTTGTCATGTTTTATTTACTATAAAACTAGCAACATTTCAGTGGAACATTTGAGCTTGTGACAGTGAGAGAATCAAGCAGCATCTCTTTCTCTGCACCACAGCTATGGCTGCCGTCACATGGTTCTACTTTAGTCAGAAATTATCTGCTTCGGCAAAGAAGACTCTCCCCTGACAAGATCCTCAGAGCTTTGACTCCCCCTTCATTTGGCATTGATTTACAAGGCCGTCTGTTTGAGGCTTTGGTGGGGGCGCGGGGGTGGTGGGGGGCGCAGTCTCCCTCCGTGCACTCCACTAACTCTGGAGTTTCCTCTTTGTACAACAAACAACAAACACAAGGCTCTGTAACTGGGGATTCCACTAAAAAAAAAAAAAAGCAAGAGAGAGACATGACAAGTGATACCTGATTTAAGCTCACACTTGTCAGAGACCACCTTAAATATAACTTCCCTGGTAGCTTTCTACAGCAGCAACTGCTGTTAAAATAACGTGTGGCATTTGTGCCTGACTTTTACAAGACTTACTGGCAGCGACGCCAATACAGTTGCTCCTTCTTCCTATGATCACAACTACCCACAGAGAAAGTAGCAAACGCACCATTTGCTCACTCTTACAGGAACTCTTACCTCTGAAGTGGCTTTCTTTCCTTCCTTTTAAGGTTAAGGGTCAGATGAAACCACCACTCCACTCTGTGACTGGGCTTTTATCCCCTGGAAACAAAAACAAAATAAGAAAAGCTATCAGATGTGATTTAGTGTCTATTTCTGTGAATATAGCAGCTAAACGGATCTCTGCTTCGGTCACCTTATCCTAGTCTAAACGTTCGGATCGATTGCGTCTGCTCTCACGGCACTGCAGGAGAATCGAGAGAGAGTTGGGAGCCAGCAGCTGGAGGAGAGCAGAGCGATTTTACTGTCAGAAGAATGCAGAGGATTAACTATGGAGGGTGCTTGAGTGAGAGACTTAACTAATCACAGACATGAAGACACGCACAGCCAGAAAGGCACTACACAAAGCTCTGAAAGCAATCAAGCACAGTTCTGCCTTTACAATAAACTCTTCATCATTACTGTGAGATTAACTATGTGACATTTCAGCTGCAGAGACCTTCTTCATTTTACTATAAACCCCTTCTGACCCACACACACACCCACACACACAACTTAATAAGCATGGTCACCGCCACAGGCTAATAATTTCACAACATGAGTCAGAGTAGAAACTCCAACCTTGTCAAAACTCTTACTTGTGTATCGACTGTGACTCAGTGGTGTCAACAGTGCTGACCAGCATTAAACATTTCAGCGAAACACCCTCTCATCCACATCAGTGCTGACTCAGATTAGCCTAACTCTTATTCATCCTGAACAGCCTGGATGCTGCATTTACATTCGGACAATAAACTATTATTTAGACATGTCAGGCTATAACATGCTGAGAATGTCAATGCCACGACTCAGTCACGGTGTGTTTTTATCTTGTGTTTGTGTAAGAGAGAGAGGAGTAGGCACCTGATGTTGTGGCTAACTAGTAGGAAGCTATTCCCGCTGGCCCCAGCTGTTCCTTCGTTTTTCTACACACCAACTGTTGCTCAGCCACAGCATGTGGCCCTTCTCCTTACACAAAATGTGTGTGTGTGTTTTCACAGTAGCGCGCAGACAGTGAGTGTGAGAATCAGCGTGAGTTTGTGCGCGTTTGCACACATGCGCGTCAAGCGTTTATGTGTGTCTAAAACACACAATCAGCTGCTCAGATTGCAGGTCATCCTGTAATCTGAGCAGGCACCACCACCTCCACCACCACCACCACCACACACCAGCTCTCTGGTATAATTTGCTCACAGTTAACGTGTGATATCACTCAGTCAACACAAGGCCATACAACAGGTGTGGCAGTGACACATGGGTCTGTGCAGCTGCAGGGAACGCAGTTGAGCACAGTTGCTCCAGTCACAACAGCGCCAGGGCCGGCAGGCAGCTGTTCCAACGCTGAAAAACAAAGGCAGACCTACAACACACGCACAAACAAACATAACTCACAACTCAGATTCATAAGGCAATTAAATCCTATGTATATACTGTGTTGTTCAGCCTTAATGGCGCCTTCACATGCACAGGTTTGCCCATGTGTTAATGGCAACCCAGAACACAGATGCTGACTGTGCTGATAGCAAGCCATGCAATTTCTCTCTTTAGCCGAAACTCATTTTCAAATTCTGACTGGTCAGACCACAGGACAGTTTTTCACTTTGGTTCGGTCCTTCTTGAATGTTAGTTTCAAAAGACTTTTTCTGTGGCCTACATTGGTGCCCCACTTCTACAACAGCTGAAGGAGAAACACTCTGGCCTATGTGGTGGACACAGGTGTGTCCTTGTCCATCCACATTTCCTCCCCATTAACAGCAATCCTTTGGGGCAGCTTGTTTCCTGTCGGGGCAGGAAGCGGGAAAGAGGACGAGGCGGTGAGCAAGCAGACGTGGTGATGATGTCACGGCTGGGAAAGAAAGACAGAATTGTTACAGGGGAAGCACGGCAAATGAGTAAGCAGGCATCCGGTATAGTCTGTCAAATACCCAATACTATAATGTAGGTTTTAAACGACCACATAACAGAATAGTTCCAAACAGACATTACACACAAGGCTCTTTGTTTTCCGGGTTGATATACCACATTAAAGAGGTGGATCAGTGCACATTGTGCCCTTTAGGAGTTTGTGTTGGACCAATTCAAACAGAGGGGGAGTATTTCCGTCACACGGAGCTTTAATAATGTTCTGTAAATCTCTATTTCCCCGTTTTATTATTATTACCATATTATTCTTATCCCTACTTGTTCTGCTGTCAGTGTAAAAAAAAGCTTTATTCTAGCAATCCCTGGGCACAACTTCCTGTGTTTACTATTGTTTGGACCATGTTTATTTGAAATACACTAGGAGGTTTGCACACGACAATTATGACGACAACACCTTGGTTGGAAAAAAAATATCTGGACTTCTCCCTAAATTTAAGACTGCCGGCATAGCTGCTCTGTTATATCACAAAGTTTACTGACCTCACTTTAGGAAACCGCTGTGGAAAAGTTTTAATTATATTTGATGAAACTCTATCATTCCGATGTTTTTCACAGCTGAGACTAAACTATTTGGACAAAATAACAGGAAGAAGTAACAGTACGACACAAACCAACACAGAAACACTACAGAGAATTGCCTGAAATGAGCATATAGCTTTAGATACATCATCCCTGAGGTTTTTCCTGTCACATTGTCAGATCATAAAACTCACTCACAGCTTGACATCACAATAACATCCATCCATCCGTTCACCTATAAACAGAGACACAAGTCTGCTCTTAACCATACCTGCATGAAGAAATACAAACACCACGTCACAGTGATGCTTGTGTAATGAGATAGCATCTGGGAATGTGATGTATTGCAAAAAGCAGATGAACCATAGTAAATGAAAGGTGATTCAGTATGATGATCTGTGATGTTAAATCAGCACTGATGTACGTGTGACAACAGCTGGACCCAGGGAGACGTATTGATCAGAAACGCCCAACAGCATCTTAATCTGGTTCTGACTCTTGGTGGTGACTGTGAGCGTTCTTAGAAGGTCACTGAGGTAAACCATCAGTCAGCTGATTGATGGTTCTCCACAGAGCAGATCCTCACTGGGGAGGTGCATTAGTATTGATCAGTGAACTGCTTCTAAACCAAGTCAAGTACAATTTACTGTACACTAGACTTCCTGAGTAGATCAATACAAAAAATCCCTTGTCAATGTCAAATGTAAAGTCTGAAGTTGGTTTCTTTTAGGATGCACATGCGTCACTCTGCACACATTTGTTTAACGATGATGTTCGTATAAATTTTGAAATTCAGTATAGGTCACTGGTAGATCTTTTGCTTTAAGTGACTAATCGATAACTAATATTAACACAGCTAATCATGTGGGTACTTCATTTCATTTAGTACACAGACATTAAACAAAACTATAAATATGAAAGACGTTAAACACACAATCTGCTCTGCTTTGTGAGAGTCAACCTGTGTAGAAGGTGTTACTGAACAGACCTTCCACTATCATTTGCAGACTATTTCTGCTGTTCCCACTCACACACACACAGAAAAAGTCTGGTTGTGATTACAGGGAGCTGATCTCTTCTCTCCTCAGTGGGATTCTCCACGGTCCATGCAGCCAGCACTCTACTCTGGAAAAACCACACATGGTGGGAATTATGGAATAATGCTGCGTCAGGAATGTTCCCACGATGGCCAGTGGGATCTGGTGGAGGTCCCACTGGCTGCTGGTGGGGTTTATGTGTAATGTAACAAACACATACAGAATTACCCGATCAAATGCCTCTCGTGTTAGTCTGCATTTGGATTCGTTCCTCTTGTTTTGGATCAAATTAATCCTTTGAGTCGACGAATTTGTGTGCCGTTTTCATTTAACTGCACAAGAAATCAGTGTGTACAACCCCAGACGTCAGTATTAGCACAGCTTGCTCGGTGCTGATCAGCTTACAGAAAGAAATCTCACTTCTCATTCACACTGTTTCGTTCTATTAAGCTCTCTCTGGGCATCGCCAACAGCAGTGAGGGGAGAGGGGTCAAGCTGCTAGTGAGCCTTCTCCTGTAGCCTCAAAGTTGGTCATGGTTCCAAACTCGGGCAGATCTCAAATCACTCGCTGAGTACTCTGTGTGGCACGTGGGCTGAAATAATCAGGAATCACTAGAGAGTGAAGATCAGTGGAGCGGAGAGAGATTAGCAAGCTACTAAGCCACTAACTTAACCCATTCAATAGAGGCTTGGGCTCACTCAGAGAGCTGCTAGGGTATTAGTCAATGAGATTTGGCAAAGACACAAAAGCATGCACACGCAGACACACAGCACTGTTTTGTGAGATTAATCCTGCAGGTTTGATTGACTGTCATTGGATTCTCTGGCAAAAATGTGTCAATCCACTTTTACTATGGCAAGCAAGGATGTTTTCACTTGGGTTCTCTCGCCGTTGTAGGTCACTGCAGTTTAGACTAGATTCCTTCAGTGTCCTACATGAACCTCGAAGCCTGCCAACATCAGTCTGTACAGTAAATGTAGAGCACTGTCTTGAAGCCAAGCGTTAGGAAGAAGTGCGACTTCCACACGCTGGCGGAGGACACGAGGAAATCAAAGAATGACGTGAAGTGTCTCCTAGCCGTCGTATTTCTCATGACATCAGCTGCACTTAAGAATATTTTATTGGTTCTCATAAACTATCCGTCTGACACTTCTTTCCTCTCGCCATTTCACATTCTCACCCTCTTCCTACCAGGTGTTCTTCCAGTTCCCTCAGTCTTTTTGGCAGCCAGCTCAGTAGTAGAGTCACTAGCGCAGTGTAGTGAACCTTGTGACTCTTGGCTTGGGCAATGTGACAAGGACAGGCTGCTTTCCAACTTGTGGTTTCACTGCACGCTTAAGTACCGCTTGGACAGTGTAGCTGCTTTCTAATAGACGTGAGCGGGGGGGTGGGGGTGGGGGGGGGGTAACTTTCATGATTACGGGTAGAAGTGCAGTTAAAGATCTCAGTGCGGAGAAGAAGTAGGCTACAGTGCATATTAAATGACAAAACAAGCCTTTCCAGCCCTAGTTTTTTGTTTTACTGCTAGTTTGTGGCTTTGAGCTGAACACTTGAAACAGTTGGAACATTTAAATAATGTAGGGGCAAGTCTATTCCACCTTCAGTTTATGCATGTAGCGTAGTGCAATCCCTTTTGGGGACTTTTGGAACAACAATTCAAGAGGATAACATTAATCCAGTGCACACTCAGGTCTGGAATCTATTTTCTATGCTTGGCAAGATATTTGTTTGTTCTGATGATTCACACAGATGCCACTGCTTTTGTAACCACAAACACAAATATGACATCCCCAACACAATGTGATGCTAACCTCCCAAAAGACACATCAGGGAAGAGTACTGTAATCACTGCAATCACATCCTTCACTTTATCTGACAGTCCCGCAGCACTGTTATTGTTAGTGTATTCCAAGTGGTTTATGAAAGTGAATCCTCAGAGGATTTGACTTGAATGTGACCCAGAGGACAGCGCTTAGAAAGCAACTGCAAAAGCATAAACTCATCTAAACAGAAGTTATCTAAACATTTTAAGCCAAAAGGCAAGTATGTCACAGCGGTTTCCATGTGTATGTGTGTGTCTCCTTTGAATCCTAGTTATGTTGGACTGTAAGTGTTACCAGACACTGCAAAAAAAAGGCAAACAAACACCATCAACCCTGAACACACATAAGCACACAAGGCACGCAAACTGCCTGTTATGGTTTCCATGACAAACAGCTGAGCAGGAAGCAGTGGTGCTGACGTTTATCCCAGGCTGTAAAGCAACCATGGCCAGGACGTGCTGCAAAGGACTGGGTATTTAATCTAATTCAATTAAGAACGCAAAAATAATGCACGTGAAAGTAATACTGAGGGGAGGAAATAAATCCACATACTCACAGCACAGAGAACAACCCCCAACCCCCAAATAAATCAAGCATATTTCCTTTACTGAGGCCAAAGCTGGCAGTGAGAACATTAATGTTTCCATGAGTTGGCACTTTGTGCATCCTTAATACTATTCTCTGAAGTACTCCTGTTTGCCTTAAGCACTTACAGCTCTGTCCACGTCAAAGACCGACTCTACCGGCTGTCCATCCACACAGACAGTTTGCCCCATCCATCAAGCCGTGTTGTGACTTCTACACAGGGTAAAGAAAGAAACACAATGCCATGAATCACGTCGGGCCTCTGCGCCCTCTTCACCAATATCTGATGTGGCTGCTGGAATTCAAGATGAGAATTCCCACTGGGATGAGGTTCCCTTTCCAACCTTGGATGTTAAGATCAGTTTCAGGGTGATTACCCAGCTGTGTGTGACTTAACTTAAAGATAGGTGCCTCGAGGCCTTGTGGCAGTCACAGGTGTTGATCATGCTTCTCTGCACGACTTACTGTATGATACAGAGCAACAATCAAAGCAGTATGTTTCACAAAACAGCTAGCACTGACCCTCTACAACATTAAGTGAAACACAATACAGTAGAGGGGGGGGGAGAAAAGGGGGGGGGAATCCTCAGCCCAGCAGTGAGAATCAGCCACCTGCCACTGTCAAAGTCACACAGATGAATAGCTGCATAAGCTGCTTAAACATGTACAAAGAGGCAGCAAACAAAAGGCACAATTAATGAACAATACAGCAGACTGGACATCATCGCAGATCCAAAAAGGATAGGAAGATAGGTCATAGAAGACTGGTGCAGAGATAACTGCAGATGGAAATCTCTGAAAGGAAATTTACCATATGCTTGGTGTACATTTGATCAGGACATACACTACCAGTCAGAAGTTTGGACACACACAGAAATGAGCATGTTTGTAAAAGAAAATGTTATGCTTGCTAATGCTAATGTACTAATTTAAAAGGATAACCGATCATTAAAAAAACCATGTGCAATGACGGTAATACTGCTGAAGACGTGTCTTTTCATGAAAAACATGGTCATTCCTATGTGTGTCCAAACCTTTAATTGGTAGTGTAACTTCTGCAAACCTGCTCAGCTGTGTAAAAGCATGTAAAAGGAAACTGCTCCTTTAAGCTCCTGTAAATCCCACCAGGACTGACCCATACTAAAAAGGTATACACTCGTGATACTGTGCAGCAGGAGAAAGCGCTCACCCAGTGGCACACATATGACAACTAACATGGCAAGTAGGTCCAGCTGTATGTTGCTCCACACCATAGCATTGTGTGTGTGCCCTGCTTTACCAGGACCCAGATCCCGTGTTGCTCTGAAAACTACTTCCAATCACATGTGAAGACTTAACCATGCACTGGTTCAGCACAGGTGGATGACTGGACGCTTCATTATGGGTGTATGATTATATGTTATTACTGATAAGAGGGATAGAGGAACCAAAAAAGTAAAAGTGAAGGCTGTGTTTTAAGCCTTGTCTGAATAACAGACATTAATCATCATAAACAATTGATTTCCCGCCATAGAGGGCGGTGATGTGTACGTACGAAAAGGCCAACAGGAAGAGGCACATGCTATCTGGAGCTGTAGGGGTTTTGCAGGCTACAGGCGGGCTGGTTAACCATTTGTCTTTGTTTCCAAATGGCAGGGGCAGCTGTCACCAAAGGTCAGCAAAATGTTACCAGAACAAGGCCCCATAGAGGCTGTGACCACGTGCCTGCAACAAGAGGCGGGGACACACCCAGGTGGAATGATACACAATCACTTTCTCTCTTGTTTTCAGACTCACACACACAGGCCGATAATGTGGCATCTTGTCTGGCATCAACAAGCAAAGGTCTGCTGCAGCTGGTGGCCCTGTTACACTTTATTCTCCACTGCCCAACCCAAGCCATGGTACTTCCTATCAGTGTGGGAATATCAGGTTATGCTCTCGCCTCCAGCTCCCCATCAGGGGCTGTCGCAGACTGCGTTTGATGTACCATCATGTCCTCCCTTTATCCACCTCCACCCTCGGCTGTAACACAACCTGGGTAAACTTACACCAGCCACCTTCGCCAGCCTCGTCTTTGGAGCTTTTGTACAGGAACGTCTTATGCCCAGGGACATCGGTGGATGGATGGGCAGAGGTCAGACATGGCCCCCTGCAACTCGCACGACAGAGCCAGTAAAGTGCTGACAGACTGACGGACCAGCAGGCAGGAGATGCTGCAACACATACACAAACCAAGAATAGCTTTCAAAGCTCCAGCCGCACACACACAGTCCCTGGGGATCATTCCTCAAGCCCAAAATTTATTTGACAACTGTTTTTCTCATCTTATCAACTACATCCCAAGGAGAGTCAAGCACACAAAAAAAGACGAGAGGAAGCGGAGGGATGGAAGGAGGAAAGCAGAAGGCTTTTTTCTTCATTCCCTCTCTTGGCAAAAGAAGACACGAGTGGATGAATGAGAAAACCATGTTTCTGCTTATGTATTTTAAGCTGATGCTACATCCAAAATATATTCCCTCTCTTCCTGAGTTTGCTTTTCAATAGCCTCAAGAAAAAAAGCTGACAGTGAAAAATTCCTTACATGTGTTTTTAAACAGGGGCAGTGAAATGACACGTCTCTTCTAACATGTGTTTTACCTCTGTGGCTGGAAATTTAATCCACGACTGAGCTTTTTATTACTGAGACCAATGCAGTGACTTCAGGATAATTAAGCCCACTGAGTATTCATGTCTTTTTGGCAGATGTACTGCACATTTTGGGATGACTAATGGCACTGAATTAAACAGGCACTTGTTGAACTCAAACTATGTGATGTTACGATGACAATGATGCGTTGGAATTCAGTCCCGGGGCTAAAATAAGCCCAAAAAGGTTAAGTGTAACTTCAAAAGCAGAGAGAAAATATTTTCAAACCCTCTGTTTTACATAACCGGCTGATGATTAAGCTCCTAAGAAACACGTTCATAACGGGACACAGAAGAGGAAACAGAGCCGCGGTATAACAATGCCTGGAGGAACTAGAACAACACATCACTGGGATTTCCAGATGTACTTTGTGCATCACACATTTTTCTGTCTCCTATGTCTCTGACAACACACTAGGTGAAATCAGACTCCAAACTCCTGCTATTTTTCTCTTGCAAGATACATAACAAGCTTAAAGGCATCTGCCTGAGGGCGGGGGCGGGGGGCAACCAGAAGGCCAGTAGTTATTTTCAACCCATTAACTGCAGTGTAAGCGAATGGGTCGCATTGTTGCTGCACTGTCTCCATGCCCAGAATAATGTGCTTCTAGTCTAGGGCTTTGTGGATGCAAATCAAGCGTGCCTTAAGGACACAGACGGTCTATTATGATGCCACTGTGTGGAATAAAGGCTGGGCCAAGTGGCCTTTTTTTTAAAGCACATTTTGTTTGCATTCACCCGAGCTGAAAAGATACTGCTAGAAAAATGCCCTCGCCAAGCAATGGCAGTGTAAATAACACATGCGTGCACACACACTTATGGGGAATGTATACTGAGTGAACTCCTGGACACACATATGGGATCCAGCCAGACAGTGGCATGACATGCAGCTCCCCCAGAAGTGACCTGTGAACCCTGTGCTCAGTGAAGGGTAGTTATCTTCCCAGCGTTAAAGTCTGGAATGAAAGCAAAGGCCAGTGAAGGCACCATAGCTTGACCACTGTGGAGAGGCTCCTTCAAGTTAGCATTTAATGTTGGGAAATCTCGCAATTTCTGCAAGTGTCACAGCACCAATTTTTAACTAAATATGCATTTGAGCTTTAACCCCCAACCCCACCCAAATCCTACATTAACTCGACTTGAACTGACCTGAACAAATAAAACCACAAACAGCGCATAGTTTTTTTAAGCCTGAGGGTGTTTCTACTAGCTGAAGTGGGTGTTAGCATTAAACTGGGGACATGTTCACCAGTCTTCAGGCAGCGGCGTCATCCAACAAAGGGAATTAAAACAGTGTTCATGAGCTGCAGTGCAGCAGCTTTGAACACCGAAGGCGACACGGCCTCACTACAACACAGAAACATGTATTTCAACACATTTTTAAAGACACATATAAAACGGGGTGTTTCATAAATCCACCAGTAACATATAAAAATTAGCGCGACAAAAGGCCATTAGGCTACCAGAAGCTGATAGCCTCCTCCCGCTAAACAGGGTGGAGACTACACATCTCCCCTCGGTTTCACTTGGATGCAAAGGATGAAAATGTTTTTATTTAAAGGAAAAGACGGAATATTGGAAACATAGCTGCTCAGTGTGTCTTATACATAAGCTTATGTTCATGTGTCACTCCCATAAAGAAAAGCGCTGTGGTTCTTTTCCCAGTCGGCCCAAACGCTGCACACCCTTTCTCCCAAAGAAAAGGGATTGTTCAATGGCCGCACAGGGGGGGCACACAAACCCCCCATTCAAACAACCTGACACACAAAACACACACTTTATCCAACAGGCAGCTAGTAGTGTTAGTTGTGTTTGACTTTAGTGAGTGTGGTAAACACGCAGTGTAGCTGCTCCGTTTCCTCTCCCGGGGACAACATTTAGGATGGGCTGCTAACTGTGTGTGTGTGTGTGTGTGGCACAATAACGCTCAACCAACAGTTATCTACGTGTTAACATTTCTATTTGTGTGTCTGAGCACGTTTACTGCACGAAAAGGAGATGAGTGAAATAACGAAAACACGTCTGAAGAGTAAAGAAAATGACTTACAGTTAAAAAGGATTCACAAAGAGGGTCCTCTCCTCTGTGTGCTCTTCAATGGGAGCAAATATCCCTGTCCTCAGGGGGCTGGAAGAGGAAAAACTCCTACAACGATATGTGGAATTATGGATTTTAAAGTAGATTTTAGCTAAAACCCGTCCACTATCCTCATGTTTTCACGCGTTGTGTCGTCTAAAACACGCAGTCTTACTCCCTTTCCCATTCTTCTCTCCCGGAGCTGCTGAGGAGACACGCTGCGCGTCTCCGTCGTTTCCTGTCCAGCCCAGGATCCAGCGCTGCTGCCTTCGAGGCCTGTCGGAAAATTCCTATTCTAGAGTTGACCGCAGAAAAGAAAAACAGAAGGCACCTGAATGAGCTGTTGGTGGCTTACATTTAGAGGTCGAAAGTGGGAGGACTGGAGGAACAGTGAAGGCAGCATCAGCATATAGTAGCTATTTCATCCAGCCAAAGTCAATAAATAATAATAATAACTAGAAAAGTTCCTGGGGAAACTTTGAAGGTGCCTGCCACCTTGCGCCCGTGAACCTTAAACCCATCAC
>JAUYWH010000012.1:8310118-8374966 GCA_034779795.1 Ctenopoma multispine | reverse complement strand
GAGGCAATGCTTTGCATGGCTTCGCCATGCAATGCATTGCCTCCTATTCATTTTCAATGGCAGGCACCAATAATAAAAAATGCTTAACAGGTTGAACATTTTCAAAAATTGTTAAAAGACAATACGATAAATAAAGAAAGGATCATGTAAAGCCACCACCAAGAGACAGAAGGAACTTGTTCCAGATTATGAGATTATTGTGCGTTACCCATATGGACACATAGCATTACAAACTCGTCTACCAGTCTACTCCCCCTTATCTGTTTTGGGTGGTTAAAACTACAGACAGCTTAAACCCCAATCTCCCAATCCTATAAATCTGCAAATATTTTCTACCCTTTTATGGCCTTTAATCTCTGCTCTACATCAGTAAAAACACTATAAACTGTAAAAGACACTCAAGCAAAGTAACGATTGTAGGAATTATATATTTTTAATGGCTTGCAGCTTTCAAAAACTACTGTACAGCAGCAACAGGCTGATCAAAATAAAATGCTTTGTGGCCATCTAGTGGATTAAGGAAGCTATTGCAAGTTCAATTTAATGAGTCGATGCAGTCCTTCATTAAAAAATCACATTTAAAGATTAAATACCATACATTTTCCCTCCGTGATTAATAAAGGCATTTTTTATATTGAATCTTTTCACTGTGGCTGTTGACACCATTCTGCTGGAGGCAAATTCTCTCTCTGCAAGAAAATAAAGATGAGCATTTGCTGGATATTGATGATCCTCCTGCGCTCCAGGTTATCTCATGCCACTCAGCCTCAGAGCACCTGCCACTCACTGCTCCTGCAGTGGTAAGTTGTAGACTTCATTGCATGACATAAGGTCTAACTAAGAGTAATTTATAGTGGTTAGTATTCAGGTAGTAGTTAGTACTACAAGAAGTAGTAATTTGGTAGAAATTACTATAATTTGCCACTAAAAAACAAGAAATTGTAAGTGACTGACTTAATAGTAAATAATAATTCTTGGTTAAAGTGATACAGTTTGGTTTCATTTGTAAACACTGAGGTTAACACCCTCCTCCCTATAGAAAGATACCAAGAAAATGATTCCAGTGCTGAAATTAAAATGCTTTGTAGCCATCTAGTGGACTAAAGAAGCTATTGCACTTTCAATTTAATGTGTTGATGCAGTCATTTATTTAAATGTCCCATTCAAAGATGAAACAACAGCATACTGTTACCACACTACATGCTCTTATATCTGATATTTCCACACAGTAGAAACCACATACATTATTTTCTCACTGACATCTCTCACACATTTTTGGTGTCTGTACATGTGCAGATGACTCACGCGGTGTTTCTTGATCACTTGTTCTGTACAGATTTTCTCTTCCAGTCACTCTTTGAAGCCACAGTCACACACACACACACATACACACATTTCTTCAAATGTTCAGCGTGTACTTGGAGCTTATCATTGTGTTCAGTAAACCTTTCCACACATGGCACATTGGGTCAATGCACTTTGGGTCACTTCTCATAACACTTGAACACATACAATTACTTATCATCCATAATGTGCAACTTGCATTCTCACAAAATTTTAGTGCATCTTTTCAATATTTCTACTATTCCCAACTTCTGTACATTTATTCACAGCTTTCTTCTAAACAAAACAGGTAATAAAGAGTAGACATTTTATATAGGTCTATCCAGTATCTGTGTGGTTTAACAGTCAGACCCAAATATGCAGCTGCTTCAAAAACACTATATTTAGATCTTTCGTGCCAACGCATTTGTTCATAATAATTCCATAATGTTTCACTGTGCACAGTGTCATAAGTACGATTACCACAATGCATAAGTGACGACTACTCACACTTAAAAAAAAAAAATCACAAGACAAAGAAGACTCAGCAGGAACAGTAACAGAGCGATCGTACAGTGAGAGTGTGGTGTAAATGAACACATAAACATGCCCTTACATTACCAACACCAAAGACATCAAAAGGTCACAAACTTAGGGAGAGAGTGGAAACTTCAGTAGAGGGGGCGTTTTCTGCCACAGGATGTTTTCCCTTAAGAGAGGGTGTGTGATGTTCAGTCACACCGTGGGAGTGCTTCAGAGGCAGAACGAGGATGTGATGTGTTAAGAGTTGAGGGAACGCACGCACAGGACGGAGAGGGTTGATGGTATCGGAGTAACAAATCTGATTTATCTGCAGCTTTCTGATTTTCATGTAGCTTGTTGGAGGAGCTCCACGTTTCAGGTGATGAGGGAAGGCCTCGAGGACGCCATTCTGCTGGAGGCGAGTTCACTCTCACTATCCAAAAAATAAAGATGAGTGTTTGCTGGATGTTGATGATCCTCCTGGGCTGCAGGTTATCTCATGCCACTCAGCCTCAGAGCCCCTGCAACTGCTCCTGCAGTGGTAAGTTATAGACTTCATTTCAGATTCATATTGCGTCACATACGGTGCAACTTTGAAGTAGGAATTTGCAAGAAAATTGATAAAAATTACTATATATTGCCACTAAAACACAGGAAATTGTAAGTAACGTAACAGTAAATAATAATTGGGACAGTTTGGTTTCATTTGTAAACACTCAAGTTAACACCCTCATTAGTGGCGCAGTGGGAGTTTTAATGTGAACCAATCAGCCACAACTTTAAAACCATTAGTTGATGTGGTGGAGGGGATCAGCATGACATTTAACGCTGGCCATGATCGACAGGTCTCGAATGGGTCCGAGCTCCTCCTGTCCACCACAACGTTGAAAACCGTTCAAAGTGGTATTAATGTTGTGGCTGATGAGAGTAGCAAGATTTCTAACTTTGTTTGGCAGCTTTGGTTTGACTTGAGACTTAGATAACGGGAATGTGTTCCTCTGTAAAATGACCCTTATAACCTACTAATGCAGGTTAAATACTTGTATTTGTGGCCATGCGAAGCAGTATTTACCTGTGTTAGCAAAGGAACAACAAAATGAACACAACTTTAAGACAACTGCTTTTGACACAGAGTGAAGGATACATTCATTTCCATTTCCACACTATTTTGCGCGACACCGTAGATCACACTAAACCACAGTCTTGTGTTTAACACACTGAGTCAATTAGTAGCTGACTCAAGTATGCCGTTCACATGGCAAGAATGTGATCTGTTTTTCACGCGAGGCCAGTTAAAAGAGTAAAATGCGCTTAGATGGGCTGTTATTGAACAAATTCCGCATGGGGGTGGAACTGCTGTGAAATGACGAGTTTCAAAGGCTGAATTTCACTTAGGGGAATTAAATGCAAATAAATCAATGTTTGCAGGAGCTGAAGCTGTAAGACGCCATTTCCTTTGCAAGGTGTTTGGTGTTGGTTACAGACGAAGACAGGCATCCTGAGTGCAACAACAAACAGAATGCTGGGTTGTTTACAGGAATGAGTTTAGTGCAAAGTTGTGTTAAAGTTCAGTTCATGACAGCTAGTCTAAGATCATATAATACACTTAGTATGTAACAGGTACCTACTTTAATCAGAAATCAGAGTAAAATTGCATTCTGAATAAGTGTTACATGTTTGTTTCCCAGAGGAGCAGAGGAATATCTGTGGAACCCACAAAGAACAAGTTTATGTGCCGTGTCCAAATGTGACCGCCGGCGTGATGGCGTTTCAGCTTATCAAGGACCAGGAGATGATTTCTGACATTAAATGCCATGAAAACCAAACATTCAACTGTACGCCATCGCACGGTTTGATGCTGCCTCAAAACACAAAAGACAAATTGCTCAAGTTCATCCTCAACGACAGCAGCAGCCAAGGAGTCTACAGATGTCAGGGCGAGATCCTATTCCCTCCTCCTTATCAAAAGGTGGAAAGTGAAGTGAGAATCCAGGTAGTTGTAAGAGGTAAATACTCCTAAAAGGTGCTGAGGATTTGAAGTTCAAGGGCATTTGGATCATTTGTCAGTGCCTACAGAACAGCTGGCTGAACACTTTGTGCATATGCTTCTTTCAGGACGTCACTGTGACTGCAAAGAAAACACAACACACAACTCTGACATGTTCTGGATCTGGATCATAGTTATTGGGCTTCTTATCATATACGGCCTAACTGTCAGCATCACTGCCTTTCTCATATGGGTAAGATATTCCTCAAACACAATGTACCGTAGTATCTCAACAACGCATTTCAAGGGAAAATTAGAGTCAGGGTCAAAAGAGATTTCTTAGAAGACGAGTTGTTGATGCTTCCACCAGGATGGAAAAAGTTACAAAAGAGTTTTAAAAACATTTGCATGCAGACTAGTAAATGAATGAAAAAGTGTTTTTTTGTGTCTCATTTGTTTAACGGGGTTCCCTTTAGCTAGTGATGTCTCTGTGTCAGCGAAAGCCAGGGCTGGAAACGTTATGTTTTTAATATGTTGTGAAAGATATACTTTGAGGGAATCCTTTCAAATTTGGCACAACTGTCAACATGGTGGCCCTAGGTCAAAGGTCAAGGTTACAGTCACCTCCATGTTTATCCAATTCGTGTCACTTGGGATCAAGGGTGAACTGATTAAAAAGTATGTCCCATTCTTATTGATGTTATATCTCAGAAACGCCTGTCAGGAATTTCACTACATTTGGCAAAAACAACAACTTGGGCTCATATGTAAACTTATTAGAATCTGAGTCTGGACAGACAGCCACGAAAACTGCAACGCTAACATTTGTGTTGTTTTCGTGTGTCGTACAGATCAAGCTGAAGAAGACGGACTCCCAGAGCGACTACATGAACACCAAACCCAGAGTTCCCAGGGACCGCAAGAAGAAAAGAGGGCTTCAATATCCAATACCAAGATACATATGATTACCACGTACCATTAGACCTTTTGCACAGTTATCCCCAGTTGTTTAGATGTAAACATAGGGGTGTCCTTGTTGTAGTGTACTCTATCATTAGATTCTGAGTATTAGTTTTGTTGAGTTATTTCGTTTTGTGTTTACACAGCAAAAGTAGCAGTTGATTTTACGGTTGTATCTGTATAAAACAATAAAAATATTTTTGAGATTTTAGATTTTGTTCGCTTCCTGTTTAACTCCCTCGCTGTCTTTGTCTGTCTCTCTCTCTCTCTCACACACACACACACACACACACACTATAATTGGAACCCCTATCTTTGTGGTCGAAACAGAAGGTGGTGCCTGAATGAGGGGATTTAACCACATTCAAAGGGTTCATTCACACTGTAAGCATGTGATTAGATCTGGAGCTTAGACCACAATATCAAAAAGGGAAAAAAAAAAAAAAACACAAGTCATTGGACGTCTCACTTAAGGTGTCAGAAATATGAAATACTTCTCAATAACACCGCACTTCTCCTTCCAGTCTGCGTGCTCTTATTTCTACGAAGACAAAATCACAAAAACGTGTTCTCAAAGAGTTAACATCACCGAGGTCGATGTCAACCAGATACACAGCCAGAAGCGGCAAACACTTCAAACAATAACAATCTGCACCATTTCCTGCCTACTTGCCTCTACGTCCCCCCTCCCCTTCCCTTTCCTTATGCTTTGCGCAGATGTGGCTGCTTCAAAGGGACGCCACCTCTACCTTGCTCACCTTGCAGTTTCTGCAAGCACATACGTTGGGTTTACTTGTTTCATTCAGCAGCTTGGTCTTACTCATCGACTACCACACACATTATCAAGATTAACATGCTGTTTCTGTTCGATTCTCATATATGGGACTTTGACTAAAGATTGAAAACAAATGTCTTTTATGATAAAAGAATTTCCCCCTCCTCCTCTGAATCTTATGAAGAATGACATTTTAACAAAGTGAGCTCAAACCCAAAGAAAAAAATCAGCTAAAAGTTGTACAAGTTACTGTCATATAATTTTTATTAGAGCATATTTCAGTCGCCTTTTTTCCATCTTGCTGAGGCTTTCGATTTAATTCTTATTTAATCTGTAACTTAAGCACAAACTGACAAGAGGGAATAAAACAAAGATACTAAAAAAAACTGTCAGAGCATCACTTCAATCACAAAACCCCCCAAAAAGTAAGGATAAACATCCCTTCACATGAACTTGTGCTCTCATTGATTTTAAATACTTTACATATTTCTCTGTTGTGTACAAAGCATTTGAGTAGCTCAACAAAATGTGTGTTGATGACTGCATACTTCGAAGACTGTCTTCAAGATTCCAGCTGCGCCAATTTTCCTTCGGTGTCCGATCTGTGTTGTTCTGGAAAAATCTGCGCCCTGAGGAACTCTGTCCTCTTTTCTTCAGATTGCAGCTCGCGCTCAGTCACCTGGAGAACAGGGTCAAGATAGAGTGAAACTGACTATCACTGAGAAAAGCACTCCGCTCAACTGACACTTTTTCATTTAGTGATAAAGTAAGCTATGAACAATATGAGTGGGTAAAACACTGCAATGCAACTGCAATTTAGTATTTTTCCGTCCTGGTTTGAGTATTTTAAACCTCTAAAACATAAATGAAAGAGTTTAAGTTAATATGAAACAAAATAGTTTGAGTCAAATTACAATAAATGACTAATCCATAATTCAGAGCAGCAGCAGTGAGAAATGCTGCCGTGAAGATGACAAAGATAAAAGTTCTGCTTTAAAAGTCAATCTTGATAAGTAATTGAGGAGGAAAACTTGTGAGCTATTCACATTTACAAATACTAATAAGATTGCTAAGAACGATGTGACTGCTGGGACTCACCAGGACAGGTGTGTATCCCAGAATCTTCAGGTGGCGGATCTTGACCGCTAACGGACCACGGGGATTGGACGTGCCATAGCAAAAACTAGAGTGCGGTGCGGCAATAACTGCAATTCTAGCACATTGAGACAAGTGTTTATCGTCTTTTAAAAGGTCAAAATTTGAATTACAGGTAGAGACATGACAGGATGAAAGTGGAAGCATGGGTTAGAAGAACATCACTCAAAAACAAAAACCTGAAACAGATGAAGCTAATTTTATTTTAATGACAGAGTTTTTATTGTAACAACACTATGTTTGGATCACTTTATAATTCTGATTCTCTTTGACATACATAACTACACATCTCTAATCAGTAGGGTGAACATAGAGTTTGATTTCTCATTAGTTTTTTGTCTTTACAATTGTTCCCTTAAATACTTTTATTTTTTGCACTTAAATAATTCAGATCATCAAACAATTTTTAATATTACTCATAGATAACCAGAGTTAAATGATGATTTCATTTATTAAAAGAAAAAAATGGCCCCATGTGCAAAGTAATTGCCTCCTAAAACTAGTAACTGGTTGTAACAACAACTGCAATCAAACGTTTGTGATGACTGGCAATGAGTCTTTCACATCTCTAACCCATAACCCAAGTGCACCTGAGCTTGTGGTCACAAACTGACTGCCTGGACAGAGCAGAATCCATTGTTACATCAGTTATGGCAAGTTGTACAGGTCCTGAAGCTGCAAAGCAGCTCCAGACCATCACGCTACCACCACCATGTTTCACTGTTGGTATGATGTTCTTTTTATGAAATGCTGTGTTAGTTTTATGTCAGATGTAACAGAGCACACACCTTCTAAAAAGCTCTTTTTGGAAAGTAATTGTGGTAGGTCGGCCAGTCCTGGGAAGGTTCACCACTGTTCCGAGTATTCTCCATTTGTGGAGAATGGTTCGCACATAATGGTTTGCTGGAGTCCCAAAGCTTTAGAAATGGCTCTGGGACACTTTCCAGACTGTTACATTCTTTTTTCTCATCTGTTCTTTAATTTCTTTAGGCGGCAGCATGACGTTTTGCTTTTTCAAAATCTTTTAGCTTCACATTGTCAAACTGCTTCTATTTAGGTGATTTCTTGATTCAACGGGTCTGGCGGGAATCGGGTCTGGGTGTGGCAACTGAAATTGAACTAAAAATGAGGTTGTTCACAGTTCATTCATGATTTAGCAAGGTAGGCAGGTTTGGACTGCTTTTACCCCTTCATACATGCAATCATCATTTACGAACATTAAAGTATTTTACATTTAGTCAGGTTATCTTTGGGTTATATTAAAATTTGTTTGCTAATTTGCCTACATAAAGGCTCAACAGATATTAAATTAGATCGCAGTTATATACAAACTTTGTCAAAGCTTGTTAATTAGACTGATGCAACACAACTGCAAAACAAATTTATTAATACTTGAAATATATATATTTTAAAGCGGATAATTGTTGAGAGTCTTATATTATATATATGTTATATATTTAACAAAATGTGTTCTTATTTATAACTACGCTGCACTAAAAAACTAAAAGTTGTACCTGTCGTTCTTTCCGTAATCACTGTGGTGTTCAATTCAAGCTTCAACCAGTTTGGTTTTTTACAGCGTTTTAGGCCCAACTGTCACAATTTTAAATCTAGACATGCTGTACTTGCTTCTTTTTTTTTGCATCGGAAAATGTGGAGTCAGATATTTGATGTGCGTAATCATGGCATGCATCATTGCCCGACAGTGAGAGAACAAAAAAAAAAAACCAACATCCTCTGCACCTGCTTCATAGTATAAACCTGACATAAGCATTTTATATAAAAAAAATGTAGAAATAAAATACCACTGTGCTGCGGATTAGTCTGGTGATGTTACTGACTGCAAACTAAGGCTAACACTTTACCTTTGACTGCTCTCTGCTGGAGACAACTCTTCTTCTGCACAGCTACTCGCTTCAGTTTGCTTTGGCAGCTTCTTGGTTATCACAGCATCTGAGAATCAACACACAACCACAGCCGAAATTACAGTTTCAAGACTGGCTACAATTGTTTCCCGAAACCTTTTTTTTTTTAAAAACTAGATGCATTTCAACTAGATGCATAATTTAAGATAAAGTGCAAAATGCAGAGACAATGAACAATTTTTTTACTAAATAATCTCTCCTCACTTTAAGATCAAACAATGAAAGAAAAAACTAAAAACAACTGAACAACTGCATTCAAATTGAAGCTGCACTCACCAAATCACATATATTGTACTTACCTATGAGATAAACGTTCTCCACCACCACCATTTCCTGTAGCATGTTGTTTGCCTCGTCCCCTAACACACTCCGCAGAACCTGAGAGAGCTGAGGGTTGACTGATAGACTACTGGGAGCAGAGTCACCCAGTGCAGATGGAGGGACAGACCGGGGCTGAGGGAGATGGGGAAGGTCAAGACGGAGGCACAAATCCACGGTCTGTAACTGTCTTTCCTGGGTATGAAGAAACTTAGATCCTGAGAAGAAACACAAAAAGAAGAGACGGATAAAAAGAACCAAAACTACAGAAAACTGCACAGGCATGTAAGTTCGCTGTCTTACCTGTGGTGCTTAACTGCTCCAGCGTGCTGCTCTGCAGGAGTTTCTCCAGTGGAGCGGGAGGAAAGTGGCCCAGTAGACACAGACAGTAAACAGACTTCAACAGCTCATACCCAGACATCTTGGGCAGATACGAGTGTAGAACCTGGCTAAGACAGTCCAAGAACCTGGAGCAGCAACGTGAAACTCCATAAAGACAACAAACCTTCCGACAATAGTCACAGTTATCTTGTGAACTGTAGTGTTTTGGCTGTCCAGTGCATCATGGTACTGTAATGTCAGTTACCAGGCTAGTTGAAAGCGAGTAACTTAACTTAAGTAGGTGACAATTAATGTCATTAAGAGGCTTTAAATGGGTATGAATGGTATAAGATTGACCTACTGTTGTCTGTCGTGCTGCAGATCATAGTTGAGAGAGGAGAACACCTTCAGGACACAAAGGAGGTCTTTAAGTGTCAGGACGTCTGGGTTGGAGATGACTTTCTCAGCAAATGCGTTCATTAAGGCAGCAGGACAGAAGAGAAGCTTCTCAAACACAGACAGAAAGAGGAGCAGCTGAACAGAAAGAAAGGAAAGGATTAAAACTCATCATCATGGAGGACGAATCTCATATTTAACATTTCACAAAGAAGAGTTAGAAGCCAGCTGTGTGTTCCAGCACCTGTTTGTTGGTCCATACGTCTAGTGTGGAAGCAACGTAGTCTGAAATGCCAGTGAGCATATTCAGGTCTCTGTGGTGCAGCTCCTTACACGAGTGTAGCACTGTAAACAATCTGTTGAAGGGGATTCCATGAAGGTTTTCTGACAGGGAGAACAGCACATTGAAAATATGTTAAAGCACCTTTCTAAGCTTAGTCCTACAATAAATAATATTTCTAATATTTAAATTATTCTATGCTGGTTTCCAACTTTGTGGTCATATTATTACCCAAAGGAAGTCCAAACATTTTATTTAAATCATAAGTACTGCATAAACAAACATTTTTCTCGTACCTGTGATGGTACTACTGCAGACGTCCAGCAGTGGTTTGGAGTAGAAGCCCATTGTGGCCATGGTGGAGATCATGTACTGGGTGTTGGGAAGGCTGAACTGGTCTGTCATGGATAAAGCCTTTCTCTAGGGGAGTGAATGTATAAAATAAATGTTAAAATGTCATATATCCAGAGCTAAAAATCATACACCTACCAAAACCAATACTCACGAACTGACCTCTAGTTTCCGTTTGAGGTCCAGAGGGGCATCTTTCCCTAACAGACGCATCATGGTTTGGAGCGCCAATACAGTCTGGATGCCAGGAAGACGGGCCTCAACTACAAGCCTAGGACACGGTTACAACAAAAAAGTCCTTGAGCTGGCCTGATGACACAGGATATATCTCAGAGTCAAAGTGTTTTTTTTTACTGCACAGATTCTAAAATTCTGATGCTTATATTTTTGGCTGAGCCATTTATTGTACCTCATGCCATGCTTAAGTGCACCAACATTTGGGCTGCCCTCCATGTGTTCCAGACAGGATGCCAAGATGGACAGGCTCTTCTCATCAAAGTCGTTTAGTTTCTCCTGTAGGTTTAACAACAATACTTACATATAGCCATGAAAAACATAATTGTGTGTTGTTAATCAATTGTTTACCTGGCACGTTCGGAGGAATGTGTGAACCACACGACTCTGTTGAGGAACACCCAGTTTGACCATGCTCAGGAGAGTGTAAACCAGATTCTCCCTGTGCATGTGCCCCGCACTTTTCATGGCCTTCTGCAGTAGTTTGTCGAATGCAGGATGCTCAAACATCAGCTGCAGCTCATAACGTCGCTGCTCCTCTGACATCTTCTTAGTGGTGGACCACATGTGGTTCAGGCAGTTACTGACCTGTCCAGTGGTGGGTACATATTTGCAGGTGAGGTCTAACACATCTGATGGGGAGCAACAGCGTTGCAGTTGGTCTGAAAAGGGGGATTTTCTGGACTGAATCTCAGCAATCGTGGAAGACTCTGTTAGTGCAGAAGTAAGATCCTCCTTCTCTTCCAGTCCATCACTGTAAGTCCTGCCTTGTGAATAAAACCTAACTGAACTAACAAAACCCCTAGCCAGGCACGTTTGGCTTTGCCTTGTGTCCCAAATATGCCCTAATTGTTGAAAAGGAAAAAATGTGTTTTGGATGGATGTTGTCTTCATTAGAATGTGCTGTTGCCATAGAAACCTACGGCTACAGAAGCGCAGGGCCCTCCTAATGACTTCCTCTGACACCCAGACTGACATTATTTTGAAATATTTAGCAACTTGTGTAGATGGAAGGTTGTGTAATGACAATTTTATTAATGTAGCGTTAAGTAAACAATTATTTGAGTGTTCTGCTTTACATTCCGGTTAAATTGTGTTTGTATTTCCTGAAAACTGTCAATTAGAAACGACTGTATCTAACCTGCCAACAAGGTCAAATGACTCTCCAATTCATGAAAACACTAGTAGCTTTAAGCTAGCTAATGTTAGCGACGTTACGCCCCGACCTTATTATATGATAACGCCCAAAACATACAAATAACTGACCTAAAGTAAAACATGGCACTTGCTGAGCCCTGTAAATTTTGACACAAAAGTAGTTTAAGAAACAGACAGAGAGTTCACTACAATAAAAAGCAAAAACAATCCATGTCAGTTAGCACTCACACGCTGGACAGTGCTGTGTGCGCTGCCATCTTTCCCCCCCCGTAAACATAGTAAGTACATAATGTTCTGTCAGACATACAATAGAAGAACTATCATAGATACTAATTATTGTAAAGATAAGGTACCTTATTTATAATATTTACGTTTATCCTTATGTTGAATAAAGTCACCTGTGACCTTTTTAATAGCATGTCTTGATATTTTTTGTTAGAGGTGTTTCCTACACGGACTCAAATGAGCGCAACATCCAGGGTTCCCTAGCAACCAACCAACTAGCAACCGGTATGGCAAAGTTTGTGCTTGCAGGTAAAGTTGACTGTTGTTTTCATCCTTTCATATTTACCTATGTATAAAAACTCGCATTACTGATTTTACTATTTCTACATTTGTAGGAAAAGCAGACTGTCCTTATTATGCCAAGGCGGAACTCTTGGCAGACTCTCTGCAGCTCCGTCTGCCAAACTTTAAGATACGTAAGATATCCATCCTCCCAGATGAGTGGAAGGTGAATTTTCTTATTTTGAAATGGAACTTTTTGGATGACTACTTTTTACTTCTATTAGAGTAATATTATTTTGAAGTAACCCCACTCTTACTTGAGTACAATTTGTGGCCACTCTACCCACCTCTGCCTTCTGTCACCTTAACATCTTCTGTGGCACCAGGAGTGGCTGGAGATCTTCTGCAGAAGAAATGGCTGGAAACATGAGAAGTCCCCTTTGATTTGGAGAGAACTGTTGTGCGAAGGAGGCAAAGGGATGCTCATAGGAGGCATAAGTGACTTCCTAGAGCATTGTCAGGTAAGATTAGTTTTGTTTTTGATTTGGTTTTAATTAATATCACTTTCACACTCAAATCTGATTGAATTTGCTTGATTAGGATTACTATGGCATCACATCAGACATGCCTACAGATATGATGTTGAAAGTTGCAGCAGAGAATCTGGAGACCAAGATGAACTCTATTAAGGAGGAGCAGCACCGTATCAGTCTCATCAAAGCCCTTCACATATGGATCTGTGGGTGAGTTAGTCCAACCAACACAAAACCAAAGGTAAGGATATATTTCCACCCTCTTAGGAATGTCTGAAAACTTTGAAGTGATGTGTCCATACCTTTATAGTGCTCTAAACCCAGCCTGCTACCTTCTGATCCCCAACCTGCTCTCTACCGAGGTGTTCCCCTATGCTACTGCAATCAGCCTCCACCTACTGGATGTGGAGGGGGACGAGGAGGGATTGCAGGGGCTGAGGATGGAGTTGGAGCATCTGGCAATCCCCCTGCTCCATCAGGTATAAAAAAATATTTTGTAGATAAAATAAGGACATTTGACATATATATATATATGTATATATATATATATATATATATACACACACACAGGTGACCACTCATACGGATTTGGATCAAGCCTTCCTTGAAGCAGATGTCATCCTCTTGCTGGATGAGTGGTGCTCTGATGATAATGACACAGAAGAGGAAAAGAAAAACAAAGTAAAGGAAATGTCAGTGCGCTACAGAACGTATGGAGAACTGATTGATACTAGGGCCAACAAGGAGGTGAAGATAATCGTGACCGGTGGCTCATTCGTCAGCTTGAGGTGCTCACTTCTTGTGGAGAAGGCGCATTTCATTGACAGCTACCAATTTGTCGCCGTGGCAACTCAGTTGGAGAATGAGACCAGGGCTGTGCTTGCAAGTAAGCTGAAAGTGAGGGCATCAGGTAGGTGCTGCAGAGTCTCTGACCAGACTTCCAAAGCTTTTTTACACTTTACGTACTAAATTAAACATTTCTCCCTCTTCTGCTCTAGATGTTAAAGATGTAATCGTGTGGGGGAACATCAGTGGTAGTTTCTACATTGACCTGCAGAGGGCAAAGGTTTTTAACTATGATGGGGCAATCACAGTACCATCATTTCTTTCCCTACCAGTTCTACATATTTTCCATGACAGGTTTGTTATAACAAAAATGACTTCAGAAGTAGACTTTCTTAATGGTTTGATCTTTGGATCTGATTTATCTACTCCACTGCAGCACTATATTGACCTAACGTGCACTATGGCAAGATATGCAAACATAATATGAAGTCTGGTGCACATCTACCATCGAATTACACTCCCTACTAAATAATACCCTGCTGTGGCTTCACTCTGTGTGTCGATTGCACAACACATCTGACGGCCCTGATGAAAAACATCCTGTGCTGGGAAGTGCAATAAAAAGACTATAATCTCCACTTCTCTTCTAGGAAATGGTTGGAAACAGAAATTCAAGACTTGGTACAGCGTCAGCGTGCAGCTGTTGCTTCTAAGACCTCCAGAGAAGTTGCCATGTCAACCACCAATGGGATCCTCACTCTCCTGAAGGCTTGGAACGGCAACTGCAGTCCAGATGACATCTTCTCTTTGGGTGTACTTTGTTCAGGTTCAGACAAAAATAGCATAAGGATGATTTTTTTTAAGAAACAAGGGATCCATGTCCATATTCCAACAGATTTTGACTGATCTAGCCGGTGTTGAAATGCGTTCGCCTTTGGCTGTTTGCAGGTTACTACAATCTCCCAGATGGCATCATCCTCTCAGTTCCAGTCACCTTCACACATGGTAAATGGTCCATGCTATTCAATGTGACTGTTGGAGATGAGCTGAAGGCGAAACTTCAGCTCTGTGCTGATGAAGTCAGACAGGTATGTCGAGCTACAACTCCACAGGGGATGTAGCTACAATATGTTGTTAACACTTAAATGTGTTGTGTTCTCAGAAAGGCTTCTAAGTTTGTTTTTCCTTACCAGGAAAAGGAACTTGGATCAGAACATGGCACGAGTGTTACGAATGAATAAAACAGTTTATAGACATTAGAGGTGATAGACTAAAAGTTATATAAGTTTAAGGTGTTAAAAGAAATAAAGGAGTAATCCAGATAAATTCCAATGCCACATCTTGTGTTTCAGTTTGTTCTTTTATTCTCTTACTTTCACATGTTGAGTTGCAGTTTGAGTTTATTTTAATGGTTAGATGACAGATCTTTTCCGCTTCATGAAACTCTTCCATATCAGTTATATTTTTAGATGTAAAAGATCAAACTGAGTGCTTTATGGAAAAAGGAGAAATTAGAAAATATATTCCCTTTTTTTTTTTTTTTTTTAAATTGTACAGTTCAGTAAGTATCATTTTCATATAATCAAAGAAGCTCCATTTTAAAGCATAAATCACATTTTTACTATACACAAACTAGTCTGTTAATATGCTCGAAATGTCTCGCCACACGTTTTCATTTACAGCTGGGGAGTCTTTTAAAAATGAGGACACAACAAAACCTTTATTCTCCCTCGTGATTACATATCACAAACTGAACTGAATGGGCTTTTTTAACCTGAAACATTCAAATTTACTTATTTTTCCCCCTCACAAGTTGTGCAGTATTGTGTTTTACAAGGAGAACTTGAGTGCTGTTTTTTTTTGTTTGTTTGTTTTTTTTCACATGCAGAATATACACGTTCCTTTTTAGCATTTCTACATTATACACAAGGAGGCATCGACTGGAAAAAAGAAAGGTTAGTACAAATGCAGTGCACTACGACAGGTCAGGAAATGGACACATATTCTGCAACGTCATTTTCAATTTGTACTACCCACACCTGAGATCTGGATGCTGAGAGGCTTCCAAAAACGAAAATGGGCCCCTTCATACAGTTGGGCATGGTGCTAAATTTCTTTTTTTTCCTGTCATATAATTCCCAATGTTGTCCCGATGTTGAGTAATTTAAATACACCCCTTGACAAAAAGGGGACTATTTTCTGTCTCATGGTCAATACATGCGTGGTTCATGGCATGCATGGATTTCACCGTGCCACAGAGACTGTCACTTGGTGAATATACATATCTCAATGACAAAAAAACAGTTGGTTACAGATGAGCCTGACTCACGAGAAGCCTGATTTCAAAGATGTTAAAATCAAAGCGAGTGTCAATAAAAAGGAGGCATCGATCACAATGAGGAACATTTTCTTTTACCTTCAAAGTCACTTATGCGTATGGGTGCAGAACTCGTTAACAAAAGTTTCCATTTCCAGGCAACAGGTGAAAGACCAGTGAATGCTTCTGTCAAATCTGTACTCTTTGAGACCTCAGAGGTAAGGATAAAGGATACTGTTTTTTTTTTTTTTCAGTTTAACTCTGGGAACTACATTTTAAACCTGGACGTCTGTGGTGTCATCATTAAAACACTTCACATACAATCATTACAGGCAACTCAAGGGATAAAATTTACTTTCAAAACTCCCTCTTAGCTCAAAAATAAAGTGTTGTCAACTGACCGTTAAATTAAATAATTTATAGCATATATTAATAGTTGTGTAATCAGACATTTCAACTGTTCTGAACAGTACTGTGAAGCTATGAAAGCAGAATTCACAAAGTAATTTCAACCACCTGCCACACAATCGCCAACCGACGTCATCAATCGCCAAACTCTTAGATAAATGTTTAGAATATAGACGTATGAATGGGTATAACATAGTTCTAATGCAGAAATAAAAACAAAACAGTTGGAGGTGGGGACAGGGGGAGGCAACAGAGAAGCTATGATTGTGGTTGATGAGGAGATGGAGATGTGTCTGGAGCTCCTCCCACCACCTGTCTGTCAGAGCTGTAGTCCAGCCCCTCGTCCACCTGCTCCAGTTCACTTTGGTCCAGAAGCTCAAAGTCCTCTTCCTCAGTTGGAACTAGTGTGTCGTCGGGCATCTCCTCACCGGCGCCGCTCTCCGCCGTAACCGCCTCATCCAGGTCCTCGTCAGTCCCCACTGCCCCTAATGTGATATCTGT
This sequence comes from Ctenopoma multispine, assembly GCA_034779795.1. Taxonomy (NCBI): domain Eukaryota; kingdom Metazoa; phylum Chordata; class Actinopteri; order Anabantiformes; family Anabantidae; genus Ctenopoma; species Ctenopoma multispine. The sequence goes on along the minus strand of JAUYWH010000012.1, from coordinate 8,358,209 downwards.
AGTGTTAGAAATGGCGTCGGTGGGTTGGGTGGAGGTCTCCAGAATGCCGGGTGGAGTTTCAGTAGGAAGGAACTCAGCCAAGGTGGGCTCCTCGCTAGCCTCGCTGGAGCGCAGCAGGGCAGACAGAGTGTTCTGTACCACAGTAGAGATGGCCGTGCTCACTATCTCCTCGCTCAAGGCCTCCAAAGATCGCTTAGCACCCTGGTTCGCTGCAGCCTCCCTCTCCTCTGGCCCCCGCCGCTTCACTTCCCCCCCTGTGCCCGGCCCAGGCAACATCCTCTCCTCACCTCCCGGTGATCGTCCGTGTCCGTTGAAGTGCGTGTTCACAAAGTGGAGCGGCGAGGCTAGGTGCTGGATGAACAGGCTGGCAGGGCTCAATGGCTCCACCTCTGACTGCGCGCCGGCCTGGGCTCCGTCTACCTGGCTGGTGCCTCGCAGAGGAAAGTGGAGCAGGTTGTGCTCAATAGACGGGAACTCTTCAACTGAGGGGAACTCTGGGAGATCCCGCAAGTAGGACTCTTCTGGGTCACTGTGTAAACTCTGCTGGTCTAGATCTGTATTAGAGACAGAAACAAATCTAACATAGCTGAATCAATTGCACCTCAGCCATGTGATTAACAATGAGTGAAGTAAGAAATGTTAACCTTCTGAGACATCAGTGAGTTGAGGAGTCGTGGCTCTGGACACTGAGAAACCTCCACTCTCCAGGATGGATGCCTCCTCATCAGACAGCTCTGAGTCTGTTATGGCCATTGCCAAAGCTGTGGTCTTCACATCCACCTAAGCAACAAAACCACATACACATATCTATCAAATATCATCTTTTTCATAATCAGGGTGAAGATAAAACAGAGCTTGGTGTTGATAGTTCAGCGAGCACATGAATCATTAGCACAGTGCTCTCTAATTCCACCTGACATAACACAAGCAATGTCAGTTACTCAATGAACAGTGTACAGTAGATCATACAGCTGCAGCAATGGACTGTGGCGATACTTGAAATGTAACCTTTACATAATGCTTCATTCAAAACACACACACACACACACAATCTGAGACAGACAATGGGACACCACATCCTGCTCATTACGCTACCTCTAGTGGTCTTATGACTGCTGTACACATCCTAATAAACGCCTACTCTGTGTGGCAGCGCAATGTAAGTTGAGTTTCAGGTGTGCGTGCATACCGTTGGAGCAAAGCACGACAGCTCCTCCTCACTCTCACTTTCTGTTTCGGCTCTCGGCTCATCACCTTCCTCCATCTCTTTTTTTATCTCTGTTAAAACACACACAGGACACAACTGTGGCCTTACAGTAATTATACTTTGTGTGAAACATGAGGTCTAGGAACAAATATAACCAGATGAACTACTAATCACACTTCCTTGACAGTCAACATGGTTTCATTTACACAATTATGCAACAAGTGGTGTTAGCAGGTGGCTATTACTGTTTCTGTGTTTTGAAAGGAAATCCACATTGAATCAAAACTCAAGCTCCCTGTGTAACACTTGCACACTAATGTTACAAGCCGAAACAAAGTATGCACACATTACAAAGGCTGTCACGTGGCACTCACTCCTCTTGTCATGCTTTCGGTGCTCGGTATCTCCCTTCATGCTGTAGTCCAGTTTCATTAGGATTGGCTCCAGGCCCGTGTACATCCTCTGGATGAGTTCATGGTAGACCACGAGAGGCCACAAAAGCACACTCAAGACTGAACATGTGCACAGAACAATGACAATGTAAGAAATGTCACTACAAGCACAATTTAAAGCAAATTCAAGGATTAACAGTTTTAGTCAAAAAGAGACTCACCTATAATGTAGGAAATCATGATTCCCGGTACATAATGTCCAACCACGGTAAGTACAAAACAGCCACTGCACATCATCATGCAGAACTGGGAAACACAACAAGGAGAAATGAGGCTACAACACCTTTATGCTTTAAGGGTACAGAAGGAGGAAGTGAAAGCAGCATCTCTGCAGGTGTTCCACAGTGTGTGAGGTGTAAGACATTTGCATTTGTAACAGTACGAGTCAACTGCTATACCTTGCCATGGTTCTGCTGTTTGTACTGCAGCATCTCCTGCAGGTACAGGCACCAGGTCAGGTAGCTCTCAGCCAGATGGTGGCTGAGCTCAGGAACGCTGAGCAGACGCTGCTCCGCACTCATTGTGTCACTGTATGCAAACAAGAATACACACACACACACACACACAGAAGAGAGCGACAAAATCAACACCCGTGAAGAACAAAAATACCATTATATATAGTTTCCCGCTGTACTTTAGTGCTTGTAGGATTCCATGTTCACGTAATTACAGTAGAGGAAAGGAGACACCCAGCAGACTAAACTAAGGTGGTAGCTGGAAATGTCAGGTGAGGAAAATGCAGTGAATATAAAAATGAAGGTAATTGCCTAGAATGTAACATTTGCTCTTATTGTAAATAACAAACACCAGGAAGTGACGACACAAGGGAAAAGAATATATCATAACACACACCTTTGTACAGGGTGAGCCTCTGCATGTTGAACTGTGGTAGATGAAACACAATTAGCAGGACATCACAAAGATTTTTCAAGATCATAAAAGTAATTCAATTTTAACAGAATGAAATATTCAGATACACATCATTTCATATTTAAAAATAGTTCATGACATGTAATTTGACCTTCACCAAAGTCACAGATATAAACAAACACACTACAACACAGTCGTGACCTTTCGTTGCCAGTAAACATACTGAGTGGAAAAAGTAATGGCAACAATTTTAAACCACTTTGTTTTGCAGCAATGAACTAAACATTTTTCCTCAAAGAACTGCTTCAGCTGAGCCATATTCTCAGGACGTCTGGTCTGCACGGCTCTCTTCGTGTCATTCCACAGCATCTCTACTGGCTATTGGCTGTCTATTTATTGACAGCAGAAGCCTAGTGCTGTCATTACCATCACTCTGTATAATAGGTGTGTTCACATCTGTGACATGAAAGATCATTACTGCTCGGGTTTAGTCAGTTCAGAAATACTGTGTTTGTTTGGGCACTGAGTGACAACCAGGTTCACACTACATTACATATCATTACCAGTAATGACGGGCAGCTTGGGCTTCCATCTCTCCAGTAGCATAAGTCCCAGCAGGGAAACACTCAGCAGGAACAGAGGCCGCAGGGAGGTAGAGGACAGGAGCCTGTGGATAAACAGCAGCACGGATATTGGCTTATGTTCAGCACGTACACAATTATAATAAGCAGACATATAGCACCATCAAATTAGACTTAACAAATACATGTTAGCACCTCTGTAAGGAGCCGTGTTGAATATGAGGCAGGAGAAAGTGTCAATCTATCAGTGACAGCTGGTTAGCGAGGCCCGGGCCACTCACCGCGAGTGCTTCTTTGGATTAAGCTCAACAAAAGCTAACAGGTGTAACACCTCAAAATAACCGCTGCTCTTTGTTTTGTCAGAGGACTAATGCATGTTCAGTTAGTGTTTCATGCAGGACTCCAACAATTCCGTGCTGAAATTAAGTTTAAACTAGCCGCAGGGTACGTTAGCATTCGGCTAAAGACGTGGGATTAGCTAACTTAACTTGACATCCCTCCTGTGGCTAATATCCTCGCTGACGTTAGCCAGCTACCTAAAAACGCACTTCAACACAGTCCTGTCGGCCCGTTAAAGAGGCGACAAACGCCATTAAAAACACACAGTGGACGTTTACCAGAACAATGTGTTGAGCGTCAAAGCGGCAGAGATGCTGTACAGCGGCCTCTCCCAAACCAGCAGCCTCTGCGCCCACAGCAGCAGAGACTCGTACTGCGAAAGCCAACCCTGAAGACGCTCCCGCAGGCGGATGAGCTCCGGGTTGCCATCCCCGCAGGACTGCTCCGATGTCTCGACAGGGAATAGATCCTCCAGACCGACCGAAGAGGAGGTAGCCGAGGGGCGTCTTCTGGCCTCCTCTCCGCTCGCCATGTTTCCCCCAGTTTCTTATGTTGTTTTGGAAAGCACGGGGTATATGGAAAGATGGTCAAGTTTAACGGACGTTACACATACAGCTTCCGGCTGTGGCCTTCAAAATAAAGCAAATCACGGCAGCGGCAACAACTTCATGTTTATTATAATAAAACACTGAACAATAATAAAAATGGATTGTGCTGGTGAAATGAAACATGACATAACATGTAAAATCACTGTGTTTATTAAACACATGACATCAGCAACGAGAAACACACATATGAATCAAAATACAACGTTTGAAATATGTCGCACACGAACAATGGGAAACACGATGAAAGCGTTCTTTTTTTAAAACGCACATTGTCAAATTGAAACTAACTTATCGCATAAGTGACATGATCACATTTTGGGTTAAAGATAACTGACATTGTTACCTTATGCATGCCTTGTGCATATATTATTTAATTGAAAAAACACAGGTTACTGCACAAAATGTTGCTGATTAAAGTTTACAGACTCTAATAAAAAGCACATACTTATTTAAAACTAACTTCATTTTATTAGAATGCTTTGCATGCCCCAAAACATGTCTTACTCTGATTGCAACATCAACTTCCGCCTGTATTTTTGATCATTTCTGTCAACTTGATGGACCGATGACACAGATGGGCGGACGGATCAAAGGGCCCGTCACGAATGAGGAAAAAAAATATGGTCACGTGTTTCCTTGTTTACGCTCTGTAGAGGATGGGGTTAAAGCCCAATCCTACCACCGTGTGGTTTAGATAAGCTGCTGCAGGAAGGTTGCATAAAGTCTCATAAAGGTTGCTTGTAAACGCTTTACACATGTTCTCATATAGGATAACTGAAGAGTTCACTATTAGTTTTATGAGCAAATGAGCAAACAACAAACCAACAGGCTTCGATAGAAACATTTAATATAGAGGTATCAGTCAGGTAAACTGTATTTTGATCAATTTGATCAAATGCAACGTTGTGCTGGAGACCCATGGATCACATACAATTTAAATTTAGCACATATGTAGATCAAACACATGCATGACCTTTTTCTTTACCTCGTCATCCATCATTTTGATCCATTTGAGTCTTTTGGTTCATGTTCAAGGCCAGGTTATGTGTATGTAAGTGTGGAGCTGAAAGCTGAAAGAATATCTTCTATTGTGATGAGAAACACATGACACAAAAATGACACATGGGATCTCTAGGTGCTGGTAACCTGTTGCAGTGGGGAAGAGGCTCCATAGTTCAGCTGCCTGGATGCACGGCCTCAACTGAAGCCTACATAGGAGGGAAGTGGAGCCTCAGTCTCTGCTGCTAGGACAAAAGGGCATCAATACCTGCAGGGGTTAAGACCATGGCCTGCAGAAGGTCAGATAGAGAGATAATGCCCTTCACCACATCAGCCCTGTCCACCAGGACCAGCCGATGGACCTGCGATAAAAAAAACACAAAGAAAGAAAGTTGCATTTCTCTGATCTTCTGATTGTCTAGGAAATCTCTGAATCTTTGAGGACAAAACCTACCTCAGCCTCCACTATACGGTCTATGACAACCTCCAGGGTTTCATCAGGGTAACATTTGATCACTCCCTCAAAAAAACATGTCCGCCTGCGAATGGCCTCCTGCATCGTCACGTCCAGATTGTTGTACATCTTCTGGGCTGCTAGATTCTGCCAGGGACAGATATTAGAATACACAGTGTAGTGCAGTGTACATTACAGCAAGAGACTTAGTTCAACAACAAGGTATCAGATTTCTCTAGAGAACTTACAATCACATCAAATCTCGAGTAGAGAGCAACCACTTTGCCTGAAAAACATATTGTTGGATGCTGTAAATGCATCAGTATTAATAAATACAGCTCCTTAATGTTTAATCTTTACAAACTTTGAACTTCATACCTTGGTCGTCCACCACCGGCAGAGCAGACACTCGTCTTTCCACAAATATAGAGAGGGCGTCGTAGAGCGACGCTGTCTGCTGAACTGTGGCGATGTTCCTGAACGTTCCAATCCCAAGCTCCTGAATCTGCCTCCGAATGAACGCAGCCTTGGGAACTTGTTTGCCCTGGAAACGCCCCAAGCGTCACAGCAGAAATACATTGGTGTCACACGATGAGCATTAAAACCAATAGCTATAAGAGATCTGAGTGAAAGCTCGCTCACGAATATATGCAGGAATTTGAGGATCCTTTTGTGGGTCAGAATGTGCAGCACGTTTCCAGACTCCGGATCGATGATGGGCAGCCTGTGGATCTTATATTTGAGCAAGGAATAAATGGCATCAAAGAGGCTAAAGAGGAAAGAACAGAGGAGACAACAGAGATTAGTTTCCTGCAAGTATAGGCAGCCGAATGGAATCACCTGAGCGCGTGCACTCACCTGGCATCTGGTGAAATACTAATGAGGAAGCTAGTGGAATACTGTAAGTACACATCTAAAGAGAGGGAGACATGAAGCTTTAATGGGAAGGCGAGGACATGTGTGCACACAGATAACACCATTGATCCGTGCTTTGATTTGTTATTTACTTTGAAATGAATCACCTCTCCATGTCTCAATCTTGTGGCTCTCCAGCTCATACATCTGAACCTTTAGAGGAAAACCACAAGATCACGTTATGAGTCAACAACTCTAGTGTTAAGCATGGGGTCAGATATTATATCGCAAATACTGCAAACATGGGAGTTTCACGCTGCACTTGCAGAAGCACTGAGGCAGCGAGTGTCTCAAATAGTCAGTGCTGAACCAAATAATCTCACTTTTATGACTGTCTGTGGCTCATAATATAAACATAGGGTGTTCAATGGTCTTAAAATAGTCAGGAACTAACCCCACAAAAGAGAAGGGAAATTAACTGTGGTCTATTAATGCTCACCATGGGGGACTTGTAATAGCAGTGGAGGATGTTGATGAAATCTGTGATAGTCAGCATACCTGTGACAGAAAATGATTTATATTCCCATTATAATAATCCATGGTGATTCATCTAGACTACAAGAATAATCTTTTGTCTTACCCACAAATCTCTGTAACTTGCTGTCCCATAGAGGTGCAGCCCTTAAGCCGTTCGCCACCAGTGCAAAAAAGGCCTTTTTCACCTGTATAAGTAGTGAAAACACACGTCAAGTGTGTGAGCTAATTTATGATGTAGAGATAAATGAGTTTTTCATGTTTTCCTTGAATAGCCACCTCCTTACTTGCAGTGTGGTATCAAATATGACCAGTTTACAGCTGACTGGAATGGCATCATAGCAGCGGTGACTCTTCATGAAATTTATGTAGACTGTGGCATCTGCCTCTAGGAGGAATAACACACACACACACACACTTTATGTGTGCACGGAAATCGACATATACTGTTCACATGCACACAGATTACGCACGGCATGCCAACCAATGTGATCGTACCTCGCTTTTGTACTTCTTCCTTTGCTGGCAATGACACCTACAACACAGCAAGCGCAACATTCTCGACAACTGTTCATATCTTTGGCGTAAATGACAGCTTTTAGTTCTATGGATTGCAAAAGAACATTTTACCTGTGAGTGAGGCTCCATGATTCTGTTGCGTGTCCATGAAAAGGTTGTTTTCAAAGCAGCACGTTCGCTCACTTCTTCACCCTTTCCTACGAAGCAGTCGGGTCTATATTAGGAACTCCCAAGCGGTGTCAGGGCAGGGGGTGCAGGGGAGGGGTAAAAACACTGGCACTGGTTCAGGGGGGGAGGGACACAACCGCTTTAGCCACTATCAGATGGCTTATTCCTGTCACACTTTACATTACACACTAACATTGAGTTTAAAGACACATACTCAGTCTGTTACAGCACTTCCTCCTCTAGATAGCTCGTGATTTATCAGTCTCCACAGAGAAGGTATAACTTTACCTGCTGTGCATGTCAGAAATTAAATGTCTTGTCTATGTAAACATCAATGCTGAACAGTGAAGGTCTCAGAGTCCAAGCGCAAGTCATATTGCTGGCTGTTGACAGTAGTGTTTCTAATGACTTTTCTGTGTTCTGGATAATGACAGTCAACAACAACAAAATGACAAAGAAGTGAATTCTTCTTTATTAGCTTTCCTTTTCTACATTTTTTTTTTACAATAATAGCATTTTACAGGATTTACAAAATTAAAGGACTTTGTGCTTCAAAGTGTATCAAATTCCAATGCTCAGAGCGATTTGTTAAAGGTTTAATTACAAAGTAAATGTCCTGGGGACTATGTGTAGCTGTGTACATAAATAACAATCAAGTCTTTACATTTTTCTCTGGTGTTCAAAACATAAAACTTCACAACACAGTGATTATAGAGTGAAATGTTCATGTTGCAATGGAAGTGATGCCAAATGTGCAAATTCCAAACTGCTGTTTATCTGCAACATTACATATTGTGTTAAAATCTTCACTTCAAAAATTCCAAACCAGAAACCAACTAGAAACTGTGTGAAACCCCAAGAACCCAGACCTTCTTCCTCTCTGGAGAACACCAAAACTCAGATTTGGCTAAACTTTACCCCGTTGCAGGAAAGTATCTATAAAGTTTTGACATATCATGTTACCGCAGAAAATTTGGTTAATATTATGCCTATAAAAAACAGAAACGAGACAGTTGAGACTGAGAAATCTCAGTTATAAATGTCCAGAATAAGAAAAGTTTGTGTATAATCGCTGTGTGATCAATGAGTTACATTGGACTCTGCATTCAAGTGGATTCCTTCTTCTGAATAAAGCAGTAAACAGATGACAACCTGTTTCACAAACAGTAACAAAACCTATGTAGCATACCAATTCAGTGCTTGCAGCATCTTTATGATAAGCGTCTGACGTAAACCTCTGTATGCATTAATAAAAAAATATATGGTAACACTAAGCCAAGCTTTTGTATACAAAGTAACTGGTGTAGTCCCTTCTTCTCACACAGCATACTAAAAACAAACTACTGTGAAATCTCCACACACCTTCTTCAAATCCCTCAACAGCAAGCAGCTTTAATACTAGAGCTCTGCAATAACAACAACCCCCCAATCACCAACAAGGCCTTACATCACCATATTCAGTTCCTTGTAATTTCTCCTCAGCAGTAAAACAAGCTGCAGAACACTAACCAATCACTATGGAATTTTACTTTGGCCAAAGTTATTCTGCAGTCATCTGTACGTGAATGTCAACCATCTCCCCTGTGAAATCTTATTCTCACCTTTGCACTTGTATTCTAGATCTGGAAAAATAAATAAATCATGACCGAGCAATAGATGAGTCATGAAAACAGTGCTGGGTTAATTTCCAGACTCTGTTACTACAGGCTGACAGCATGAGAGTTTGCTGGTCTCTAGCCAGACATGAGGAGAGCGTGGGCTTTGTCAACAGGCAGTATAGACCCAGGATGACAGCGACCCAGTGGTACAGGGGGGAAAGCCCCCAGGCGAGAGTTCTGACTTGAATCTGGAGATCCAAAGAGTTTGGAGGTCAGACATGGTGCATTGCGATGATTATCATCAAGGGGAACATGAGTGAAAAGTGAAGAGGTGTTCCTAAGTCCGCACTGAAGAGGAGGGAGGGTTGCAAGACAGCCAGGACACAAGAAAGAGGCAGCAGACCAGGCTTGGGAAGTCTGAGGATGTATGTGACCCACTGAGGCAAGAAGAGAGCCCCAGAGACACAATATTGATGTCTGTGAGGAAGCTGAAGGGGGATTTTGTCTGTGGTGTTGGTCAAGCCCAAGTGCACTGGTCTGATGGTTTAGACTCTTGTTAGCCAGAACACAACAGGGGAGGTGCTGGGATACTGCGGGAGCATCTGGGATCATGTCGGGGGTCTGGAGGTGGGTAGGGCTCAACTCAGCTGGTGGTGCAAGCAGGGACTGGCCACTCCTGGAGAGACTGAGCTGGTGCAGCACAGCACTGGTGGCAATAAGGCCAGCCACACTGGTTAGATAGACCAGGCCAAGCATACAGGATACCTGAAAAATAAAAAAATCAAATCTTGTGAGCAAACCTAACACACAATTACCCCTAAGTAAGTCTTTGTGAAGTTTTACATTTATTTTGGTGTCTGTGTAGTCTGTCTAAAACATCCCAGACATAAAAATATCCTCTCAGCTCCCCTGAACTCATATCTCCTTCTTACCTTAGTAAAGTGCTGGTAGATGGCTGTGAGGGCTTGACTCCATGCTGACTGCTCCAGTAGCACACAAAGGTCAGTGTAGGTGAACCAGCCACGTTTCATCCCCTGCCGCTGTGCAATGCTGAGGGAAAAAAAAAAAAAACACAGGCCAGATTTAAAAATACTCTTTTCACAAACTGGTTACGCTTCTACAGTACTGACAGAAACTAGTCACCCTACTTTTTTGTGTTTCCTTTTACAACATTAAATCACTTAGATGTTAAGGATTTTGTGCAGTGCAAGCTGTACATAACCACTGACCTTGTTTCCAGTTGACTTAGTATATCAAAGAAGTCATTTGGCTCTGTGAAGAGGCTCCATCCCTGGAAGATACGATGCAACGGTTGAGACAAAGAACTTGATCCAAAAGCGCAAAACACACTACATGCACACATGCAAAATCCAACTTACAATGGCATTCAAGAAATTCATCTCCAGGTTATTGACAGTTTGGACGTCGAGCTTCCCAGCTGCTCCCCACTCATCGTTGAAAACCTCTTCTTCCTCCCCTTCATCGTACAAGTATTTGCTGGCAACCATCTGATTTAAGGCGACAGATAAGTGTGTTTGTCAAAGCAATTTCAAAATACTCAATTTATTACCTGCAGAAAACAGCAGTATAGGTAAAAGCATTAAACTATTGTGAAATGAGAGGCTGACATGCTAGAAATAACACAGACAAACTGAGAATGACCTCTGAACCAAACACATACCATAGAAATCAGAAAGAGGTCAGAGGAGGAGATCTTTTGTAGGTATTCAGGATTTCTATGTCGGAGCCTTTCTATGTAAACCAGAGCGAGCATCATGGCACATGGAGAGATGCAAGCCTCCCTGGAGAAAAAAATAACATAGGTTTTAAATGTATAACTGTCAGTGCTGCACTTGATCCCCGTGAGATTGTATAATCTGTGCATATATGTGTTATTCACAGCACGAACCTGGCAACATGAGCAGCATACTTCTTGTGGAGCTTTCGTATCGGGCTTGGGGCAGACTTTTGGAAGATTTCGACAGCAATATCTGGATGTGAAAAAGCATCAAACAGAAATAAACTTTAATGAAATTTCTGTTTGCAACTTATTACTGTACATGTAATGGGATGCTAACATGTAAGTTCTCCACTCCCCATTTACACCAATGTTCATGACACTGCATTACAGCAAGGCAAAACCGAAGAGCAGCATTTTAGAGTTTGCCCAGTTCTTTTCACTGGTTAGTTAACTCACCTGTAACAGGGCAAGAGAGGGCATCTAGAGAAACGTCTTTGTCCAGGCCATAATACAGTCGTTTTCTCACTCGTTCAGTCAGCTTCTGGTGTCCAGGAAGAAACTATGAAAACAATAACACAGTGTATGTTAGCCAGGACTACTTAACTTAAACGCGTGTCATTATGCTAGCCAGCCAACGTTAAGCACTAGCTGAAAGGCAATAAACTGGTTAACACAATAATAAGACGCGAAATACTCAGCGCTGATCTTTCTACAGACACTGTTGGCCATCTTACTGTACGGTTAACTCAAGCTAACGCTAGAGTCGTAACTGATCAACCAAGAGAAAGCGTCAAATTAGCTCGCTAACAACAAACGTCAACGTTAAATATAGACCATTAATTAAAATAAGTAACGTTTTTAATTTTCAAATTGTTTGAGTTTTAGTCAGCAGCATTTAACATTAGTAACATTAACCAACCTAACGCTGACCGCAACCGTCAGGTAGCTAACGCTAGCTAGCTACAGAGAGCTACTGTTAGCTAGCTTCCGTAGTAAGTTGACATAGCGCGGTCTCAGCTTAACAACATACCGTGAACTCCTGGAAGTCCGAAAACTGAAATGTCTTCTCATTAAATAAGGCATCAAAATCCATATTTACTATAGATTCAGCATTAGTCAGCAGAATTAAAAAAAAACAACTGTTTGGCCTAGCCCTCGCCCGGCTGGTGAAGCTCGGCTAGCAACACGCCCTGACCTGACAGTCAGTGACGAAGCCTCTGCTTGTTTTTTTGCCTCCTTTTCCTGACAGACAGCGAGGCGGGGAGGGGCGCTGTACATGTAACTATGAAACTGTTGTATCCGTCAAATTATATACTTATTTTTACATTACTGATATTTCCATTTAGGATTAAATAATTTACCGATTATATGAATCGGATGTCATCACTTAGCCTTTACTTTAATTTATAAGGTCACATAAATAAAACACTATAACTAAGAAATATGTAAATTATCCAAAATCATCTGTAACATAGTTAAGCTGGTTTGGAAAATTTAATTTCAAAACACTGAAAACACCTTTATTGATCAAGTGCACACCAAAGTAAATACTAACAATAATAATCATAAGTAACTCCTTTTTGAGGTAGATACAAGACATCATAGGCAAATCCTTATCCTGAAATTGTGCATGCCACTCTATTTTACTTAGATATGACACTAAGTAAGAATAAAAACAGGCATTATCAGTGCATCTATTATTGAGTTTGATGATACACTTTTATCAAGTGGATACTTTAACCTATGAATAGAGCAGAATCAATATAAGTAGTAAACTGGTTTCATTCCATCCAGTTAAACATCTGCCACAGACATGGGTTATACCACTTAACATTGAAATTAGCCAGTCTAAAACAGGTTTAAAAAAAAAAAATCACAAGGTTGCCACATGTTACCTTAATGTCTTGTGTATTCATTATTTCATATATAATACAATAATCAGACAATCAACACATCCCGTTTTACCTTGATGACCAAAAGTATACCCGTACACACTTTAAATAACAGCAGGGATGAGAAATAAACAATGACGAATGTACAAGAAACAAAACTGAATAAAATCCCTGACAGCTTCTATACCAAACAACCCACTGTCATTGATATATTACTATTCTCTTGGCAACACAATCATTAGCCCCTTAGTATAACAAGATGCAGTAGTGGGGCTGTGATTACTGTTCTTTATTCTCTTTCTTCTTGCAACTCCCCCTTTTGTATCTGTGCACTGGTAAAATAATATTTAGTTTTAAACAAACAATAGTCAAGGTTTAATATAAAAAAAATAAAGACAACCTATATGAAAAAGGCAACAGCAGTGCCTTCCACCTTAAAACAATTTCAGCTGCTAAAAACTTAACCATGAGGAAATGAGAAAACATTTCATTTTAGAGCCTTGTAATTATGTATATTCTGTTTTTTAATTTGAAATATAATGAACTTATAAAGCACTTCCTAGTCTTTTGTTTTGTTCAGGCATTTTCCCTTTTTTCCATGACTTGTCACTGCGCATTCAGGAGGAAAACTCTTAAAACAATGATATAATTTAGGTGATCCATCACACTGGAATCACCTATTACATTTTTATAAATAAAAGGCAAATTAAATCATTCAGAACAAAACAAACAATGACATTCAGTGGCCGTGATGGTCTGAAGACGTCGATGGTGGCTGCAGTTTCTCAGACTTGTGATCTTTGGATTCCGTGTCTGACGAGGAATCTGAGTCATGGGACTGCTGTTGCTTCATCCACATGTCTGCATACAGACCTCCCTTGAATAGCAATTCTTCATGTCTGTATTGGAAAGAGTGAGTTTTAAAATGTAAATACTGAGTAAACAAGAGGATGGTGATCATTATATCATTCAGAACAACAGGTCAATAGGACAAACTCACCGTCCTCGCTCAGCAATCCGGCCATTGTTGATAACCAGAATCTGGTCTGCTCCGATTATGGTGGACAACCTGTGGAGGGGCAGCCATACAAGTCATCAAATCAAATGATCTGAACTCATCAAATAAAGAGGAAGAAATAAACATGCACCTGCATACACACATCTCTTACCTATGAGCAACAACGACCGTTGTACGATTGGCACAGACTTTCGTCAAAGAGGCCTGGATGTTGCGTTCTGTTTGTGTGTCTAATGCGGATGTGGCCTGCAAAGACACATCACATTATAAAACTGTAAGGAACATCAGCAACTTCAGTCATTCAATGCTGAATAACAGATATACACCGTTTTCTGAAATCCTCTTGAGTAAAAGCTGAGAAGCTAACTGACAATTGTTTATTTATGTGAGCCTCATCTGTTTGTGCATACAGGCTAAGAAATCTCACCTCATCCAGCAGGATCAGTTGTGGTGCTTTGAGGATCGTTCTGGCGATGGCCACCCTTTGCTTCTCTCCTCCACTCAGTTTCAGACCTCTTTCACCCACCTGTGTATCATAACCTGCCACAGAGGTAAGTGGTAATACAGTTTTTAGAGGATTCATATTTTGAACTTCATGCACCATTCAAAAATAAAAAATAATGAGGAGATTTGATATATACACATTACCATCAGCGAATGTTATGATTTTCTCATGGATATCAGCGGCTATGGCAGCCTCCTCCACTTCCTGGTCACTAGCAGAGATGCGGCCGTAGCGAATGTTATTCCGAATGGTGTCGTTGAAAAGAACAGTGTCCTGGGGAACGACACCGATGTGACCTCGCAGAGATGTCTGCTTCACCTGAGGAAACATAATGAAGCCAAGGTAAGTTCAGAGTGTGCTTGTAAACACATTAAAAGCACTGTAACTTGTGCATTTGTTTCTTACGAGTACTCACTTTTGATATATCCTGGCCATCGATGCGAATGCAGCCTCCCTGGACGTCATAGAAACGGAAGAGCAGTCGCATGATGGTGCTTTTCCCAGACCCCGACGGTCCAACCTGGGGAGATGGATAGAAAATATTAGTGACACAGTATTAACACAGAATGGCTCAACACAAGCAGTAGTTGTGAGCAGATGACTGACGTTTTTGTCCTGCAGACTTACCAGAGCAACTGTCTCTCCTGGCAGCACAGTGAAGGAAACATCCTGAAGGATCTCCTTGCTGTAAAACAGTTCAGAAATGTAAATACTGAGTCTTGTAAAACTCTAACTTATAACTATGGTTTACCTGAAACTTGGTTCACAACTTTATGTATTATTAGTTCTAACCAGACCATCAAAATAAATGTGAACTAACCCACTTGTGTAGCTGAAGTAAACATTTTCAAATTCCACCTTTCCCTGTCTGTACTGAAGATTCCCTGCATTTACGTCATCCTTCACCTGCAGGAGAAGAAATATTGACAATATAAAAAAAAGAAAATCATTATACAGCAGTAAAAGTGACGACCCTGATGTGTCAGTTTCAAATGTACCTCTTCCTCTTCTTCAAAAAGTTTGAACATGCTTTCCATGTCAATGAAAGACCTCTGGATTACCCTGCAATAAAAATAAAAGCCAGAAAGTTACAACATGAGCAGGAGGAACCTATAAGTTTTAAGACAACACCGGCTAAGGGACAAGTGCAATATGACATACGTATAAATGAAAAAAGCTGTGTTTAGGTACTTTCATTCCTTTGTCTTTATATATTTATTTATCTAGCTTTTTAACAACAGTGATTGTGTTTTATTCTGCACTGGAAAATTGCACCACTAATTTCTGTCTCATTGCTACAATGACAATAAAGATTCTGATTCTGATTAAGGCAGACACAGATTCTTACTGTGCTATAAACCACAATCTTCTTACCTGTAGTATGTTCCAAACCAGTTGAGAGGGGTGTACAGCTGGATGATGTACGTACCAAAGAGAACATAATCTCCAACCTAGAATTAGAAGATATTTTTCATTTTCATTTCATTTTAAATGTGTTAACCATAAATTAATAATGTCATTTATTTTGGACTGTTAATGATACAATTAATGCTCATTTGATCCATGTACCTGGAATTTTCCCTCAGTCACAAAGTAGGCACAGAGCAGGGAGCCGGCCAGCAGGCCCGAACCGATGATGATGTTCTGTGTTTGGTTAAGGAAGGCCAGGGTTGCCTGGGTCTTCCACTCCGACACCTAAAAACAGCAGCATTAGAAATATCCATGCTCAAATGAGCTGGCTAATTAATTTAATATATGAATAGATACATCTCTATGTACTGTGCTGTGCTTATTTTTTTCAACATGCAGATTCACTGGAACCCCAGCAAACACCAACTCCTTCACTGCTTCATTCTAATCTAACTTGCCTGATATTTTAAGATGGCATCCTCAAAACGGCCGACTTCATAGTTCTCTGCATTGTAGTATTTTACCTATTAAGGAGAGAAAAATAAAAAATTTAATCAGTGAAACTAAGTTTGACATCTTTATGTGTGGAATTATTTTGAGTGGGACAACAAATAGTTATCGTACCGTCTCAAAGTTTAATAAAGAGTCCACAGCCTTGGACTTTGAATTGTTGTCCAGTAGATTCATTTCTCGTCTGTACTTGGTCCTCCACTCAGTGATGATGACGGTCAGAGCTGGTGGAAACATTAACAGGCACTCAGACATCTTTCAAGGAACACTAGATGTGGGAATATGTTTAACTAAACTCATTACCAATCAAATTCAAATGCATTATGTAAAGCTATGTTCAACATGTTACTTACAGAGGTATAGCGTCATGCAGATGAAGACAATGAGGCCAAACCACGCATTGAAATTAGTGATGAAGTAAATGATTGAAATGACGATATCTGCAATGGTTGGGAAGATGCTGAAAACAATGTAGCTGTGGAAAAATACACACAGTTCAGTCTAAAATATCAAATATTAAATTTAACTGAATAAAATTAAGACAGAATAGCAAAACAAATATATTTTATAAAAGGCTGACATATTGTGTAGCTGCAGTTTTGTTAGAAAGTCAATTCATTCACTTTGTGATTTATAATGCTCCACCACATCCAGTGCCATCTCACCTGAGCAAGCTGTTTATGGAGGAGGTGCCACGGTCGATGCTTCTCAGCACGTCACCAGTTTTACGGCTGAGGTGCCAGCGCAACGAGAGGGAGTGCAAGTGGGCAAACAAACGCACCTGAACCACGCGGTCGGTGAACTGCTGCACCTTGATCCACAGGAAAGAGCGCAGGTTACTGATGAAGCCCGAGGCACCTGAGAGAAGGCAAAGGAATTGGTGAAAAGCACAGAAAAAACTCCCCAAAGGACATGTAATTTGAGGAAGAGAATCAATGTTTAGTATGACTTTCAGAGGATTTATACACCTTTCTGTAACACTACAGAGCTCACACTCTACATTATCTATCCAGAACACAAATAAATAAATCTTACCTGCCCCTCCACCCTGAAGAAACTTGAGCAGCACATAAATGCACACTGTTGTGGCCAGTGTGTGCCAGCTGCTATGATCAGTCAGTTCATTCACTGAGAAAGGGACAGAAGCATAAAACTAAAATCAGAAAAAAGTCAGAAGTCTGTCCGTCCATCTGTAAGCTCAAAGACACAAAGGGATGTCTCACAAACAGGTCATTTAACTTGTGAAGAAGCTTTGAGATAAATTACTATGCATTCAACAAAGCAAAAAGATATGTCACTCACCAATATTCTTGTAGTAGATGGGTACAAACACATTAATAGCTCTCTCGATTCCCACTAGCCCTAAGCAGAAGAGGACCAACAGCTGGAGGAAGGCGTTGCCTTTTGGCCATATGTAGGGAATAAGAAGACGAACCTTCTTTCTGAAATCACGCCATGTAGACTGATTTTCTTCTGTTCTGCCCAGCAGGCTCTAAGACACACACAGAGAGATATATGTATATATGCTATATACTGTTAGCAAACTGTCACTGGTCTTACATTTGTGAGTTGAGTGTTATTTATAGATGACTACCTGTCCACTGTTCTCTACATCCCGCTCATCTTCATTTATCAGTAGCATGTACGGTCTCCGTGGCAGCCCCGGAGCTTTCAGACCAATGAAGAAGAGGAGCCCAGTACCAATGTAACGCATCAGCCACAGGGCAAACAGCACCTAAGGGGATCCACAGACGATTGAAAACAGTTCAATAAGGGTTTCACAGTTAAACGGCATGGACCAGTAGAGAGATGTAAATTTAATGCTCATAACACATTTGTGCGTGTATGTGAAAGTGACTCAGCTGATGGCTGTGTGAATGTTATTCAAAGGCCTGGTCATTCTAACTTGTGTCAGGTTATTATAAGCAATACAATATTTATTCTAGGCTTTGTAAAGAGGTAAATTAAGCATTAAAAGTAGAAATAAACATGAGTAAAATAGAGGATGAACACTTAACAGGGCACCACTGTGTGTTGCAAAAAATGATTTTAAGAACAAATGACACAAAGAGGTTTTTAAAAGACAAGACAAGTCCTGCTGATAACTAAATAACCACAAAGTTGCAACTGACTGAGCGTAGGAGGGGAAGGATTTGGTCACGTGATATCACTGGCTGACAGGGTTGTGTTTAGGGTCTGAGTCTGACTAGTCAGGCAATGACTAAGCAAAAAAAATAATAAATCTATTGGTGTCCGTTGCCAAGCTATGATGGAAAAACAGGCTGCCCCGCTTTCAGTGGAGTGACTCAACATAGCTATATTTAAATAAATAACAAACCTTTACCCCACATTAAAACAAATATCTTAGGTATTGTAAAATATGAATAGGCAGCGACGAGGGTTGTATCATTATGCAGATTCTAAATGTCTTACACAGGCTCCATACTGATGCTATAACAAGCAATACACATTATTTTGATCAAGAAAAGTGTTAAAATAATTACAAGAACACCACTACCAACATCAACAACATGTGTTATCAAAGTGATGATTAAATAAATTAATCCCATGTCATGTTTAATCTTATCTTCTCTCACCTGTTGTTCGCTGTTCTCCAAACCCCACCACCAGTGAGGACTGTACCAGGAGACGAAAGCCAGGTTCTCCGCTGAGAAAGCCAAAGCCCAAAACAGCAGCAGGACCACACTATGCCCCCTCGTCCGGTCCATCACCAGGACCCTCCGTCTCTCCACCCTGAGCAGACCTATAGCCCAGGCCCAGCTCAGTGCAGAGAAGCAGCCATACAATACCACATAGCCGGGGAGCTCTCCTCCACTGGCAGCCCGCCACACTGTCCCACTCAGAAACTGGACCAGGAGAAGGATGGAGATGAGCTGCTGGAAACCATAGAGGCGGGTGCGAGGGATGAACTTAGGTTCCATTGCTGTGCCATATTTCCGGTAGAATATGCAGTGGACAGTGCCGAGGAAGAAGCACATGGTGAGCAGGATGGTGGGGACCAGCGTGAAAAAGAAGCAGGGGGAGATGCCTTCATCCACCCAGGTGTGGGAGATGGAGGAATTGGATTCACAGTAGCTCTGTATGAACACCATGGTTGCAGCTGTGGAGAAAAATAAATAAGTTAGGTAGAGATAAACGACAAAATTAAATAAAACAAATAATACATAAATATAACAATTTAAGCGCCCAGACGACAGTAGAGCTTAAAATAAACGGTAAAACATAGTAAAACAAGGTCTTACACTTCACAATAAATCCCACACAAAGCAAGTTTTCCTCTCTTTCCACCTACACAAACTTGTCTGGCTGCATGTCTAAGTGCTGCTAACTTGGTTGTGAACCGGTTGTGATATTTAGCTGAGTCATGGCTCACTAGCGTAACTGCTTTAGGTGTTGGTTATGAATTACCACCACACTGACCCTTTGCCACCTGTTAACAGGCTAAGTGGTAAATGTTTCTGCCAAAGCAGATCACAAAAACACTTTATACAAAAGACCTGAACGACGACTCGACAACAACATAACATTAATACAGACAAGTTCAATGGAGAACGCGCACAAACAACTTATTTCTGAATGTCTACATATAAAGCAGAGATGAATAACGTTATTTATAACATTACCTAGTTTCCCAGGTGGCTGCTATCAGCTTCACAGGTGCTTCAATAAAACAAACACTCCTCCAGAGAAGGTAGCAAGTCTGCTAGTTAGCTGTTAGCTACGTTAGCAGCCTAGACACAGCTTGAACACAAAGGACAGCTTAAACGTGCTTAACAGCTGAAAGTATAAATGATACAAAACTAAGTGTCTACCATTGCTACCAGTGACTGTCTGTACTGACGCAGCTAAGGTGACTGTCCTCGTAACATGCAGCTACCCATGACTCGGCAATCGACGCTTTCCACAACAGTGTTTAGGTTTGACCGCACAGCCTGAACCTCAGCGCCCCCTGCAGGAGGCTGAGAGGAGTTCACTCAAGGACACATGACGCAGCAACAATCAAGCCCAATGACGTGGAAATTACGCGGGTGTAGGATGTGTTGAGATTAAAAAAATTTTTTTTGAATTAAAAGTAGAAAAACACACTATGAAAGTTGTTCATTCACAATCTGACTTTAAATTTAACTTACAACTGCAATTCAGAGGTAAATATTCTACTTTTTACTCCACTGCATGTATTGACATATTTAATATCTTGCTTTACTTACTTTGCAGATAATGATTCTTTATACTAAAACTAACCCGCTGTCAGTACATAAAGTGGTACAAAAAGTGGTTTAAAAAAATCAGATCCACCTCCATCAGCTACTGTTCACACTTATTTTTTATTATTACTATACATTTTATTTTTTGGACCTTTACAAGTTTGTCAAACATATAAATTACATGCTCAATACAAAAAAAAGCAGTGTGACCTTGTAGTATAACAAGATGGTCAGTAGATGGCACTAAACACAAAGATATAATGGGAGGAAACAATCGTATAGTTAATAAAACCTCAATGGCCGTACACACAGGTGGTAAGGAAATACACTGGATATGAAACACATTAACAATTTGTGACACCGTGTTATTAATTGCTATCTGTATATCATTTTACTGCTAAATTGAGGAGGGTGAATACATGAATTAATGACATCATAGCAGCACAATCCAAATGTGCCTGCTCCTCTGAAAAAAGTAATATTCAAATCAAAGGAATATGAAAAGAACATCAACTTTCAGTGGTGAGGGGATTTAAGTTGAGAGCTTTTCCTGTCAAGCTGAAAATTCAGGCTTTAGTACAAAGAAGGGAAGTGACTCGAAAGCCAACTGTCGCGTCTGCCCTTCCTATAAGGATGAATAAAAGACTGTGTGAGAAGTGTGTCTGTACCTGCATATGAAAAGAGAAAAAAAAAAAGAGGAAGAACAGAACAAGGACGGAGAAGTGCGAAAGAGCTTTGATGTCTTATGTGTGTGTGCGCGCACACACACAGGTTGAGATGGAAAAAGGGGTAAATCTTATCATTTAGAGCCTCCACAATGGGCATAAAGAGCTGCTAATCTGCTTCATCTCCTCGGTTCTTTTGTGTGAGTGGAAATGGACCTTGTGTCCGTCAGCTGCTTGTCACCCTGCTCTTTTGTCCCCCGAGTGGATGTGATGGCCTGCCCATCACAACCCTCATCTCTTTCCCCTTTTGTGGGAGTCTCCACCTCAGCATACAGAACCAGTTGGAACCCTATAAGTCTTTTAGGTGTAGCTTTTCCTTTTATACAATCCCACCTTTTCTCCCATTCTCCCTCATGCCTCTTTGTTTCCTTGAAACTGCCAGGAAGGGATAAGACAGATGTGCATGCCAATCTAAGCCGCTGATTTAGTGAGAAAAGACTGAACTGGTGGTGTTAGGAATGCTGTGTCCAATCTCATTAGTGCTAAGCACGATCAATAAAGCTTTCAGTTCTGCTGAATGTAGTATTCATTGAAGGACTGGGCTTTGTGAATGTAGTTCCTACCACAAGCTCAGTGGCAGATGACCTTTTCCACCTTTACTAGCAAATCACTTGTGTACTAGCAGCAGACATGTGCTCACGCTGGCTGTTCACATAGAGGATAGGTGGTGCTGCAAGCCACTTTCCACCATGTCTTATGCAATATTTAATCATATTTTTCAGTGAGGATAAATAAAGGTGGCTCTTATGTTATTTAGATATATGAAAGAATGATTCAATGCTTCGTTCATCATTTTGACACCTGCATTCTAGCCACAACCTCACCTTCACTACTGCCGCGCTGTCTGTTTTTGAAGAGACAAGCTTATCTGCCAGAACCGACCTCGCAGTTCTAATCATGTACAGAATTTCCTGGAAAAAAAATGTGCGCCAAGTTTTTGTTTTAGATGTCTGGTCTAGAGTCATCCGCTGACCCACATGCTGACGGCTGTCTGCAGCGGAAAAAGGAACATTCATCATGTTTTTAACCTGTTTGATCACTGTGGCCCACCTACAGTTTTTGTACTGACTTAAGGGACATTCAGCAGATTTTAAGCAAAGGTATAATAAACAATGAGATGCTCTTAAATTGGCTCTGCTAAGCTGCCCACTTGGAGAGACTTTCCACTTGCTCTTCCGAGCTTGACACTGTATCTCTGAGTTTGAGCTTGAACTGTCCGACTCTGGCAGCCCACCAAGGGTAGTTCAGTCACTTTTTCCTGCTGTGAAAAGAACTGCGCCTGCGATAAGATCTCCTGTCAAACTGCTCTTGACAAACACAAAAGGGCTCCCTCCACTGCTACTGAACTGCACCCTCTCCACAGTCCTCTACGTAGACTGATAGCCAGACAGAGAAAGAAAGAAAGAAAGAAAGAAAAAGAAATAAGTGAGGGTTTGTAAGTTGGACGGTGAGTGAGAAGTGGCAGAGAAGGAAAGGAGAGAGGGAAAGAGATCGAAAGAGAGTGTGTGCAAGATAATGCAGGCCAGAGAAACCCGACTGACGCCCCAGCGTCGTAAGTGTGTGGGTGAATCTGTCAAAGATAGTGATGCAGATAGGCTCCGGCAGAGAGGTAGAAGAGACACAGAGCCCACACTTCAGGCCCAATGGACTGGAAAACTATCAGCACCTTTCTCCTGTACGTCACACACACACACACACACACACACACACACACACACACACACACACACACACACACACACACACACACTTTGAGTGGCTGAAATGTGGATTTGGCTGTTTGAGCTGCAAAATCTGGTTTTCACTGTGTAAAAACAAACATTATTCATGCCAAAGCTGGTACATCCTGAGTGGCACGTCTCTGAAATCATTATAAAATATGCTGCTTGGACCACTGGGGGCAGTCCCACATCATTTTAATACCTGAAGTAACAGTGACTGATATGCTGCATCAGACACTATGGTATATGCATAATGAATAAACTGTGTGCTTTATGGACTGGAAAGCTAGTAGCGCCTTTCTCCTGCACCCCCACTCCTGCAAGGAATACAGGTAGAGCAAAGGGAGTGTAAAGATGTCCTTTTGATGCACATTTTAGTCTGAGATAATCCAGTAACCACAGCAGGAGAAATTCTCTTCTGCTGTCCACTTCTTCCTGTCACAGATTTTCTGAATGTGGGAGTCGACACCGCCACCAGTGCCGCAGATGAGATGGCTGCATCTGGCTCATCGTTCCCTGCTGCAAATGTTGTGAGGATGATGCGTTTGACCTTCAGGTGCTTTAATGCAACTTCTGCTAAATCTGCAGCCCTCACAGTGAGCCGCGGTGACTTTAATACGCTGCTTTTGAACATCGTGGGTCTGTTGATCAAAGCCACTTAACTGCATCCTCACTCTGAATAAGTGAAGAAGAGAACTTTGATGTTTGTTGGTTTTGTGCAGATGGAAACCACATGGACTAATAAAGAGCATAAAGACTCCCACCTTTTGACCTTTTGAGTATATTAACCTGAATATGGTTAAAGAGTAAAACACCACAAGGACAAAGCTGCGTTCAAATGATGAGCTCTGCCATCACATACCTAGTGCTCTTAGATTATACTCAAAACACAGATCTTTTTATAAAACCCAGAGATATTTCAAGAGCAGTGGAATGTGCTGCAAGTACAGAGACTGAAAATGTAAGACCTTTCCCCAAAACTCCTTTTTTCTGAAGTTACATTTGATGCATGTGTCTAAATACACAGTGTAGATGCATTAGAACATGTGGCACAATGATGAGAAGAAGTGTCACGGGGTTTCTGTTTCTGAATGATGAAGTGCTTGACTTGATGTTGCTCAGCTGGCTGGTTGATATTCAGCTCCCTCCAAGCCCACCTGCTCCCACTTGTCAAGTCCACTCTTTACAGCACAGACACACATGAGACGCACAACTAACCAGGTCGGAATAGACACTGTGCAGTGTGTCCTTCTCTGGATGATGAAGTGGCCAGTTTCGTGTCCCAGCCTCTTTGCGATGGCTTGTGACCTCCTGCTGATGCTTGCCCGTCATGTGAGACAGTAGCCTGATTTGCCTTATGCCTGATTGGAAGCCACAGTATTCCCCCGCCTCCAGGAGCCCCACATGCTGTGGCTGTGCTACACATGGGGGGCACTCATGAGAAGAAGTACCCACACTCTCTGGATGATGAAGTCCCTGATTTTAATATTTTTTACACAGAGGTTCCTCTGCCTCCAAGTCCTCCTCCTGTTGGTATTTCAGCACTGGCAGAGAAGAAATTCTCCTATTGGCTCATCTTGTGTTTAGTCAGTTATTTTAATGGTGAAAGGAACAGTTCAATGAAGTGTAGCTTCTTCAAACAAGGAACAAGAGCAGGCACACAAAAGACCATTTCTATGCATGCAGTGCATGAACACATGGTGACATTAAAAAAAAAACGCAGAATGTGCAAAAATAACTGGATCGCAGCATCAATGGACATAAATAGTAAATATGATGGATGAAGTATGGAGCAGTAATAAGAAAAAGATATATGTAAGTGATCCAAAATCTCTCTGCACCCTGTATGTTTGTGCACAAGCAAGTCTGGGGGGGGGGGGGACTTCTACACATCAGGGCTGCTGGTGAAGGAGGGGGGTGTGGGTGGTTGGTTGTGTCACTTTTAAAGGAGCATCTCTTTCCTCTGGGCTGGAAGGTGACAAATAATGCTTTCGTGCATTACAGAGAGCAGGAAGGCCATCTATCATACTGTGTGCATGCATTTGGTCTCTGTGTGTGTGTGTGTGCTGATTGTATGCATGGAGCGTTGCTTTCCTCCAGGCTGTAGTGTGGTTATGGGAGACGAAGCAGGAGGAGGTGGAACAGGAGGCCTTGCAGGTAGAGCATCTGGAGACAAGGACTGTTGCTGGTGTCAAATGGTGGTGGGTTATTAATTTGGATTGGGGGGGGGTCATAAGAGTACTGCATGTATCTTCTTGCTAGTGAAGAACTGATGCCCTTAGACATATTGGACTGTCAGTGGTGATCCATGTTTTGTGTCAAAGGCTATTTACCAGCACCAGATGTTGGCATGCAACCAGGCAGATGGGAAGCAGACAATGCATTAAGACGCACTGCATACACTGCGCCTACACACACATCATATATTATTTCATATTCGTGAATAATGTTTTTTAATGGCAACATTTTTTGTCAGTGTCACCAGACAAGTCTTCGGGAAAGCTCACATTCTCCCTGACTCATTTGCAAGGAAAAGAAAAAATCATATTTTAGGCACAAATGGCTGGAAAATACAGGTGAAAAGCACAGCAGAAGTGAATTTATATGCGCATAATTTGCAAACCCTTTTGTATTTCAACGTCTGTATAAATCTGGGAGGCAATCTGCTCAATACAGAGGCGCACAAGTTCAGGACTACTCACTCTCGGCAAGGCACTGAGAGAGAGATACTATAGTTTGACCTGCTGAACTTGTTCCATTTAGCATGCCGTGCTCACCGGGGCTAACATACAGCACCTATGCTGATGCTGTTCCTGCAAACGTTCTTGTTTCCATAACAACTACAGGTGAAAGAGACAGGCGTCCAAAAAAAAATAAAATGCACACCAGCCAGCAGGTGGGGGGACACATGGGAACTGAACCTGTGAATACACGCACACTGGCTATGTAAAACGAGTGCACAAGCAAGGCTTGTGCATGCAAACAAACGCACTGTACATATAGCCGTGCAGTTGTTGTTGTAGTTTCTACACACTAAGCCTGCATCTGCCCACCCATCCACCTGCTTGTGTTGTTTCCCACCCCCCAGGTGTGTTTGGAGGAGAGGGCAGGTGGTGCGTGCTCCCCTGGTTCCATCCTCTGAGGGTTATTACTGTTACAAATAATCCCACGATGACGCCAAATCCAAACAGTTTCAGAAATAAAGACGGGATATTGATTTGATATTTGCAGCAGTATTTGTCAGTGGATTCAAACTACTTGTTTGTTGTTCTTCCCAGTTTATATGTGGAAACAGCGGCACTGTGTCTTTGTGTGTGGCCACAGTCATGGGAGGAAGGCCCTTTGTGTGGCTTGCTTATTCTACTACGATGTGTTTACTTGACTCTATGTTCGTGCCCCAGTGGCCTGATGCTGTTATGTCTCCAAGGGCCCAAACTGTAGCTCGAGAGGGACTGATAAGCAAATTGAGCAGGCCCCTTTCCTCTCTACTATAAGCAGAATGATTGTTTCATCTGTATACAGTGTGTTTCTGTTTTTTGCTGCACGCTCTCCCTGACTCTTTCCTCTCTAAATCACTGCACGAATATTTCTGAGTGCGAGCGCTAAAGCTTGTGTGAGCATGGCGGTTTCAAGTCCATGCAACTCTGAGATTGGCCTCTGTGATATAATAATTCAGGTGAAAAACAATAGCACACACAGAAATCTGAGAGGAATGCGCAGAGATAAATCTCCAAAGCATCGACTGCAAATGTCCCATGAATCTCTCTTCATGACGTCATTCAGCAAGCGTGTGTGTGTATTGTTATAAGGATAGGTGTTTGTACATGTGAGTGTGTGTGTGTGGCGTGAGATAGAGAAAAATAGAGAGGGATTGCTAAGTTGGCGGTTTGAATGATGTTTAACTGGAGCTCAGCACAGTTGAATGAGGCTGTAAATCCACTTTCTCCTGGGTGCAGTTACTCGGAGCGTCGTGCTATCACAGAGAGAAGGATGTCACCACATTACAATCGCACACATGCACACGCATACACACAAACATGCTTTTTCTGCCTCCTACAAGGCATAAAATATAACCCATACCAACAACAGCAACCCACTCAGAGGATTTGAGGATATACACAGAGCACAGAGCTCCATCCCACATTAACCAAACACAGAGAGCTCTTCTCCTGAAGCTGCACATTTACACTGGCCTCACGGGCACAATCTCCCTCTGCCACATCACTGCTTACAGTCAAATCATGAAAACAGAGGACAATTTGTTTGAATTATCCAGAATACCACTGATTTAAAGACTTTCTTTTTGATAAACAGGAGAAGCAAGGGTTGTGACTCTCTGACTTTGTTCTACATGAGAATTGCAAAGGATTTTGGTCCTTTACCATCTACAGTAAATAATATTACAAAGAGATTCAGGGACTCCAGGCAAATCTCAGTGTATAAAGTACTTTAACACCCACTGCAGCATCCAGAAACGCAAACTGAAACTCTATTATGCAACGAAGAAGCCAAACATCAGTTCTGCGCAGAAACGCAGCCAAAGTTCTCTGGGCCCGAGCTCACGCCAGATGGATCGAAAGACAGTGGATATGTATTCTGCTGTCAGTTTGTTTTACGGAAAAACAGACAAACAAATAACTGTGAAAATGTTTTCTTTATATATTTGTCAGATACATAATATTTCAAGCTAATTACCAAGATTTAGTTTTTATAGCATTTTAGAAAACATCTAAACTTTTCTGAAAATGGGGTTCATAGCAAACATAGGATTTTAAGAGAAAGATCCCTTCTCTTGCATTTTTGTTGTTACCTTTCGATTTACTGCTGCATTTCTACAGACGTCAGCTTCAAAGCTGATTTCAAAGGAGGAAATGTGGCGGGTGTTTTCCACAGAGCTGCGTCGTAAACATGCGCTACTCGTGGAGCTAATTTGATTCAATAAAAAGATTTGTGTGCAGAGCCATGGAGACTTGGGAGGTTGTTTTTTTTGTTTTTTTTTGGTAAGGTAGACTCGTCAGTTATTTTGGAACAGATGGGTCTCAAAGTGCAATTGAATTTGATTATCGCTTCAATGGAATACATAATGAAAAATCCCTAATTTGAAATGAAAGCCATGAGAAGGCCATTTCAATTACTCAACAAACTAAACCAGGGTAGCATCCCCACACAGCCGATGATTTTCTATTTCCTCTTTTCTGCCTTTCTTCCACTTTAATGACAGCGAGAGTGAATCATGATGAGCGCATCTGTTTATTCGCTTGTTTCTTGAAATCTGCCCCAGCTGCATTCTTAAAAAGTGCGAAG
The DNA here is from genome assembly GCA_034779795.1 of Ctenopoma multispine. Taxonomy (NCBI): domain Eukaryota; kingdom Metazoa; phylum Chordata; class Actinopteri; order Anabantiformes; family Anabantidae; genus Ctenopoma; species Ctenopoma multispine. Next base: position 8,329,973 of record JAUYWH010000012.1, on the reverse strand, counting down.
CTTTTGTCATTTTTAATTGATCACCACTTTTCTTTGTTTTTCGTTCTATTATTGACACGCTTGTTCGAATAATAACAGGCTTGGCAACTCATCTCTGCTGAAATTATTTGACAGATTGGGAGTAAAGAATTGTCCACAGTGCCAGCATCGAACAGATTATTACAGAAGCTTTAAGATGTTTTGTCCAAGAGCGCTCAAATCCTGACAACCTGTCAAGCATGATTGCTATACCAACAGCTTTCCTTCACTTAACCTGTGATTGACAGATACATTTTTAGCTGTTTTTACACCTTTATGGTTCAAGAGTTCATACTGATTAAGGCTCCACAGAACTTATTTGATCTGCTTTGAGAGCTGGTTTGTGTTAAAAGTGTTGAGACAAATTTTATCTTCATCTTTAAAACAGCAACACAATTATCACTCTTAGCTTCTCAGTTTTAAAGACATAATTGGTGTTTGGTGGACTGCCTGTTTAAAAGTGGGAACATGTTATTAGGAGGATTTATTTGAATATGAGTGAACATGTTCTATTAAATAAAAGTGATGAAAAATTCACTCAGTCTTGTAAATTCTGATCTAAATCGGTAGTAACACTGACCCCAATACTAAAATAAAGTTTCATCTAATAGAACATATAAATATTTCCTTGGGCAAAGTGAACATATAACTCAATTTAATAAAATATTGAAGTTAGGCTAATAGATCTGCAAAAACAGGGGGCACAGATTCATTTTAATGAGCTATAAGAGCTTTAATCCGAAGCTATTACTCAAACCATACATATATAATAATAATTTAAAAAAATTGGTTCCGGACATCGAGTGCTTAAACTGCACCAGCGTCACTCAAATTCAGCCACAAACACTCCAGACAGATGGTTAGGACCCACCGTGAGAGGCCTCCCACCATGCCCGATAACAGGTTTCCTCGACTGTATGGGGCGACCGTGACTGTACATCAGCCTCAAGTGGAGCGAACAGGTGGCCCACCACATAGGACCACTGGTCATGTTGCGCACCCACAAAACAAAAGTTCATTCGCAATGAAATGCTTTTGCTTTGACTGCTTCCGATTTGCTGAAGGAGGAAAAAAACGGAGCTGATACGCTTTCTGGAAATCAAATCCAGAGCTGTGCACACAAACATGCAGTGCCGAGTGAGAGCAGTAAAAGGCAATAGCTTGGTCCTGGGTCCAAAATGACTTCCAATCATCCTCAGTATCTTTTAATCAAGTTAATTTCCTCTGTGCTGCTTCACAATGACAAGAAGCCTGGCCTAGTTTGGAGCTCTGAATAGAGGTTTTCTCATTCAAATCATTTCCTCCATGTATTTGTTTTCAGAGGCTGTATCCTCTGGTGGTAGAGAGATGATCATGTCATGGAGGAAGGAAAGTGATGGTCTGCCTGGTGTTTATGCAAGACTTTGGCATTTGTTGTCACTGGGTCTGCCGTCATTGGCAGGCAAGTTGCCACAGAGCCCCTTTACATCCTCTACAAACACACACACACACACACACACACACACCCTCCCTGCTCTGACCCATATAGGTGCTTTGAACCGCTGGCAGGCCCGACAAGATTATCTGGGCCCCCTTCCCAGGAAGACCACTGGGATGCGTATGTGTGGTGTGTGTGTGTGTGCGTGTGCACATGAAAAATATTTAAAAATGTAAACATGAATCTCAGCAGTTTGTGACAGAACTTTGGATCTTGTTGAAAGACATGTAAAGTTTAGTCTCCAGCTTATTTAATTCTTCAGACTGTCAGTGAAGGAGGATTTTAAATTACTTGCTCTTAGGATTTCCTAATTCTTATCAATATTAATATTGTGTATGATTATAACACTATCTATTGTCAAGGGTTAACCAATGAATGGACACTGTAAAAGGTCTCTGTGCAGTAATATCAAGGACGTAGTAACTTAGAAAACCAAACAAAGTTTCCTCTTTAACTGCGTAGAATAACATGCTGCATGTTTGCCCCCACTTCTATCTTGATTACATAATCCCCACATTAATTAGCTGTGTGTTCCAGCCACTTCCTGTAGCGCAACCCTCAAATGAGCTCCCTCCACAATCTGGCCTATCGACTTACAGGGCGCCAAAGTCTTTTCTTTGAAGGCTGCCTCGGCTTCAGAGGCAAAAGAACTCTCTGATCTGACGGCTAAAGGAAAGGGCCCCTGCAGTGTGCCGTTACAGACTGATAAAAAACCTAGGAAAACAACATTTGGGTAACACACACACTCACAGGGAAAAAGAATTAAGAATAATTTGGTTGTAAAAACAAGAGGCGGTATGGAACAATGACAATCTGGCTCCTTCGGCAATTTCCTGTCGGCGTTCATTTGTGTGATGTGGTCGTGACTGTTCTGCCGGGATCAATCAGACCTGTGAGCAGATGGCATCGCACTCCTCCAGCAGACTGGGGATTGTCTGTGTTTTTTCAGATACGGTAATTGGCCCGCTATGTCACGGACCGGAGCATGCTAACAGCCACTGCCACCGCCAATGTGCAGCGACAACACGTGTCCCTCTGCTTTGTACGGCTCATAATGTGGTACCTGTGCTACAGGCTCCATTTCACATCAACTCCAACTTGTGTTAAATGTTGCTTTATTAATAAGCTGTGATGTCTGTTTGAGTAAGGAAAAACACATGGCAGGAGAGCTCACGACTTAAAGAATGCAACATTAACTTTGACACTCTCATTTATCTTCCATGTCATGGCTGTAACAGCCACCATAAACCCTCCCTGTGCACATTTTTGGACCATGATGGTTGCCTTACTACTCTACTACTATAAGACCCCGAAGGGTAAAAAGATATCGGATTCTGGATCTGAAACTCTGTGCTGTATTTGTTAACATGGCTTGCATTTAGGTGAGGAAAGCTTATGTGGATAAATGGAACCGTGTGTGGGAGACTCAGCAAGCTGTAAAAGAGAAGCAGAGTAATTGCATGTGTACAGTATGAATCCGTGCATGTGTGCGCGTGTATGTGTGTGTGGCTAAGACGCTGGGCATTTCAAAGCTTTGATGTTGGAGCTCCTAAATGAGGGCCACCAGAGGTCTGGACTAATGGGACATCATGCAGAGATTAGAGGCCAAGTGTAGCAACATTATGCATGTGTGTGTATGTGAGAGACAGAGAGAGGGAGAGAAAACATGAGTGTGTGTGTGTGATTCTCTGTGTGTATTCTTTTAGAAATTCAAAGTGAAAGTTTGACTCAGATGATGAAGTTTGTTGGTAATTGGAAAGGACGTTTTTTGTTGTATCCACATGTACTGCAAGAATGTCATTCCTAAGGATACATGGTTTCTAACACTCCTGCAATTCTTCATATCTTTTAAAAGTATCACAGTGAGAAAATCTGCTCTTTCCACAGTATGGTATAAATCCTTTATTAAATAATCATAACAATAATTATAATAACAATAATAAAAAGCGCATTTCTGTACAAAGACCCCTTTAAAACAACAACAACAGCAGTCCGAACAGTGCGAAAAGAGGGGGATCCTTTCTTCCTATGTGTTGGGTCCTCCCAGGCAGAAGGGGGCGCTGCGACTGTCCCTGTCAGTGTAAAATTAGTGTGTCTGATTCCGGCTCCAAAGGCAAGCTGGATCCCCGAGGCTCCAAGGCACTTTGAAAAGAGTCAGTGGGGTCCAGAGATGCGGGCCTCACAGGAGAGGGACAGCAAGCGTGTGTGTCCATGGTGAAGGTGTATGAGATGAAATGTTGTGCGTGTGTGTGTGTGTGTGTGTATGTGTGCAGTGAATCAACGGCAGAAGTGTACTACAGTCTCTCAGCAGCAGCCATGGTTTTCTTTATTTTTAGGCCTGAGGGCCTCTATGTGTGTGTGTGTGTGTGTGTGTGTGTGTTTACTGTTTCTGAGAGCGATGTTCTGTATATACATCTGTATACACATGTGAAGTGTGTATGTTCGTGTGCGTGGGAGGGTCTCTCACCCTCTCCCTCTCATGGCTTATGAGTCTATTCAGAGCGTGCGAGGCAAGACATTTTGTTGTTGGTTTCAAAACTGTCCCAAAAATGTCTGCCGTGTTATGCGAGAGCCTACAGAGAAAAAAAAAGCACTACTTGAGAAGCAGGCCGTCATCAGCCAGTATGTTGAGGCGAGGGGTGGTGTGACGTGTGTGTGTATATATATGTGTGTGTTTGTGGGGGTAGGTCCTTTAAATCATGGCTCATGAGGCTTACATGTAAAACGAGAGAAAGGTGGATGCCTCCTCTCTTGTCTTGGTGTCGCCCCAACGTTCCTTTTGGCAACAGTTTGGCAAACACTCTGCTTTTAAGGCTTGTTTGTACGTGGGCACGCAGTCAGTCGATTGAGAAAGCTGTTCCTGGCTGTTTTTGATCCCATTTGTTTTTTTGTCCTCGTGAAAGCACAGAGAGAACACTGTCCCTGTGTGAGAGAGGGAGAGAGAGGCAGTGGCTCTGTCCGTCCCAGCCTCTCTCTCTCTCTCTGCGTTTCTCCTCTTTTAGTGGTTTTCAGTCTCCGCTCTTACCAGCAATCCATAGGTTGCACCAACCAAAGATCCTTGACCTTTCCCCGTTAACCACAATGTAAACATGACCTTCTGTTTGACAGGAGCCAGTAACAACAGTCTCTGACAACTATACCTAACAATAGCTCTCTCTGGGGTTAAAAGAATGTGATAAAATGCCCCCCCTCCCAACACACATACACTTTCTTTCTACTTATCTGCCATCACAGAGTGCCGATACACCAGAACGAAAACATTAAACAGAAAGAGAGTGACCGAGCGGAAAGACAAACTCGAGGGACGTCGGTGACTTAAGATATCACAGACTGTCAGGAACTAAGAGGATAACTGAGATTGATAGGTAGCAGAGACTACGATGGAACAAAAAAAAGTCAACGGGCCACACAAAGGAGCTAAGTTCTAGGCCACTGTGTTCACATGTGATCAAAAAAGATGCTTTCTAAGCACGTTCCTAACCTACCACCTTCCAAACACAACGTGTTCTGACTCAGTATGTGTAGCTTACAGTATCCAGTTTCAAAACTAGAGCTCTTACAAATCTATGATGCATTTAGAAACAGTTCTCTTTTGGTGGAGCAGGAATCTGTAATTGATATGTGTAGATATTTATTTTTTTGAGGCCTAACATCCCAGCAATGGATGGGTAGCCCCAGTCTTTCTCTCATTGGGTCTCTCACCACAAAAACTACCAAACACTGGACGGTGCCACGTTTTTCAAACTGGAAACAAGTTCTAATTTGAGCTTATAAGTGGCTTTCTCGTTGTCCATGTGTCCAGGGATCTGCCCCACTGAGGAAGTAAACTGACACTAAAGTGAACTGGAGGAAATGAAATAGTGAGAGGTTTTTCACGAAACGTCTGTCTCTCGCTTTCGTTCCGTCTCTTTTCCCGCTTCCTCCCTCACGCCTCGGTGCAGCAGCGCTGTTGGTTCAGTTTGACCTTGTGCTTCAGGCCGTCGTACAGTTCGAAGTTGTAGTTCTCCAGGGTGGTTGAGGAGCGGGACGACAGACTGCCGAAGGAGCAGGGGCAGTACAGGAGGAGGCCGGTGCAGACCGCCCCGAGCAGGACGCCAAGAGAGCTCATGACGATGATGGTGACCAAGATGGGATCCAGGGTGTACAGCCATGAGTTGTCCTTCTCTGAGACGCGGGTCACTGGAGGCTCAGATGATGGGGAGGCTGTGTTCCACTCGGGGAACTGTAAGCCTGTGACAGGAAGTAAATAAAGTTAACGATGACAGACAAATGACATGAAAAAAAAAGAAAGAAATGTAGCTGTGTTTTTGCCTTACCTCCACCTAGCGGGTTTCTGCCGCTGAAAAGTCGCCCATCTCCGAATTCATTAGGTTTTTTAACTGTCAGAGAGAAGCACAGGAAACACTGCCTTTAAGCATCAAGCTAATTCTACACATCACACATCATTATTATCACATCACCAGAAATCTAAGCTGGGCCGAAAACTTATTTCCCATTAACAAACTCTAACACAAGTGGCAACATATTTAGTATGATTAATTAGATTATGTTATGGAATATTTGTTGGCTTCTAAATCACATTTAATGCCCTTATAATGTTAAAAGTCATCAGCAACAACAGTACTACTGCTAACTATTTCATATTTCAATAATGTAGAGGTCTGGCATCCATTCACACACATAAGTCATGTCATAATAGAAAAATATGATTTTATTAATAGAGAAAGGTCATTATAATACATTCTTGTCACACACAGTCATCACATAAGATACTAATGGTATAAGACTGTTCATTCCATGTGAAGAAAGATGCAAACATATCATCGAATAACTAATGTTACCCATAATCATCACTGTTAAAATCATAGACACTGTTACTGTCAAGTTTAAGAGCAGTGTATAAGATGATCAAAGAAACAAAAACAAAACAGTAATGTTAAGAATGCGATATTCTCGCTTTGCGTCCTGCGATCTTCGTCGCACTGCCAGGCCGATGTGAACTGAAAATTGATATGTATGCGAGTGTCTGAATGGAAAGATTACAAGTGTGGTAAAACTAGCAACGGCTGCAGCACTTTAGTTGAGCCCAATAACTCGAGTGTACTTCAGATGAGTTTTCTTTTCACTTTTTATGTGTGTGTGTGTGTGTGTGTATTTGTGTATTTGCTGCTCTTGGCAAACATTCAGGAGTGGGAGTAACTGCTTGGCAAAGACATAAGTATAGATCTGGAGGTCTTTGATGGCCAATGGCGTTATTAATTCTGTTTCCAGGGCAACTGAAGTTGGCAGCGGATTGGGCGACAGAGGTGCGGTAGATGGAAGAGAAAAGTGCTTAGCACAGCCTTAATAAATGTTATCTGTCCATTAACTAATTACAACTATTAGAGGCTTGGAGCATAATGGTGTTGAGATGGACCAAGGAGGGTGTCCAATCCCACCTTCCCAAGTTGATTTAAAAGCACATTGTGAGCATGTGCCAAAAAGCACATTTTTTCACTCTGGAGAGAAAAGTGCGGCTTCTAAATTGGGGCAACAAATGGAGGTGCATTCTGCTGAGCTGTGGGCTAGTAGGTGATGGGTTTTTGCTGCTGTGACAGATCACGAAAGCACGCCCCGTTAAGCCACGGAGTGAAGACCTCAATTTCATTCAATCCAGGGTGTTAAATTGAGCCTGTGTCAAATCTCAGTGTCTCCGTACGGACTGATGAGAGAAAGATTGGTGCCAATTTGTCTATCTCAGTGAGAGTCTAAAATTTTTTTACAATAAAATAGGCTTTTAGATCCCAGATTCGATAAATCTGTTTTTGTTAATAGCTGTCATTGGCGTCTTATGGCACTAAAGGAAGAACCATCAATAGCTGGAGCTCTGCTCTGGTTTTCATAATGTCTTGGATCCTTCTCAAGGGTGCAAATATACAGCAAACATTACGCTTATGGGTTCCAACTGGTACAGCAGCATTGTGGGATTTGTAGGAGTATAACTCAAGAATGAAGCGGTGATGTCAGACAGCTGTGTCTATTTACAACCCTAAAAACAACAAGCACATATTCATACTGAAAACACATCAAGGCTTGGCTCAGCACGGCTGTCATCTGGGTCGCTCAAAGACACAGAGAAACAGGGGAACTGGGTGGTGTGAAGCATAAATGGGAGTGGAACAACGTGCTTTATTACGACAGAGAATCAAGTTGAGACACTAAACACTGAAGGAGGCTGCATCCATCACTGACTGATGCCTTTATCGGGAGAAGACGAGATGTTCAATAAAACGAGCTGGTTATCTCCATTTGTGATGCAGGACTTTAAGTATGACGGATTTGCATTCCTTTGTTTTTAAAGGTGCACATGCTCGGTTGAAAAGGACAATGGAAGGATTTTATTCTCTTTCACTGTTGGTACAACTCATATCACAGCTATCTTGTGTTATTATTACAGAGATACCAAGAGCTTTATTTTCTGGGGCTTGCCAGATCATTTCCACAGCTAGCACGCTGAATGCCTCTCAGCCTAACAGTTTTCTCCTTTCTGTCTCAGCACTGCAGAGCTCTCCATGTCTCTGGGGTCTTGTTTTAGCCTGTGGTTTGGCAGTTCTGGCTGGCTCTCGCAGTGGAACCGGCTTGACCCCCTCCTCTTCCCAGCCCACACATAGCAGTGTGTATGTCCATGCTGGGGTCATTCCAGGAGGACCGTTGGGGTTATGAGGAGCCAGACGGCACTCAATGGTCTGAAACAAGCTGTTCAGATAAATAACTCAGACTTCAGTCCTCTCACCAGGAGCAGCATAGTGTGAAATGTCAACAGCAAACTCCTTAATGGAACAAAGATGAAAACAGCTACCGAACCTACATCCATTAGAGACAGAGAGCACAGTGTTTCTTTACAAATTTCCCCATGGCAGTTTAGGACAATGTCTGTGTCATCATCACCCTGGCAACTGTAAACTAAAGGAGGGAGGGGTTGGTAGAGTGGACGTTGGGTCAATCTTGCAGCATCACAACACACACTGCCACTGACTGACATCACAAGTTGGTGTCCTGCTCTGCCAAACACAATGCCGCAAAGTGCTTCTTTTCAGCAGAGGGTACGATGTCTGTCCCGGCTGTCCAACCGCACTGTCAGGACTGGCTCCACCCCTGGGGTGGCCATACTGGAGGACCAGTTAGAATACTGGAAGCACTGCGAGGAGCTGTGATAGGCCACTGACAGCTGGCTCTTCTTGGTGGCCAGGTGTTGTCGGCAGCAACAGAGGGCTCTGACCAAGATGGCCACCGCCAGGAGAAGGAGGGCGCCTCCGGCGGCCATTATGTAATACCAGTGGATGGGCAAGGGAGGCACAGGAACGCCTCCCCCTGGTGGAAAGATACAGAATAATTGGCCAGCGGGAAAAGAGAGGAGTGGCACTTGGTTATGTTTTACATTTAATTCTATTCTAATATTTTCTATCCCTATTGGTCGTCATAGTGTGAACAGCAGGCGTGCACCTCATATGAGCATGCACAAGCATGCCAGTTGCAAAAAACAAAATAAATCTCCAAGGCTAAAAAGAAATAAGACATAAAATGCATCCATTGCTTTCATGTAGCTTGGGTTGCAGTTGGAGGACAAATTTTCACACCAAGATCATCAAGAGATTTGGTTTGAAATCAGTCCAATGGTTGATCCAATCAAATGCAATAAAATTATTATTTTTTAAGCTCCAGTGGAATGACTTGGTGTGAAATGAAAGCCAAAATAATTAGTTATAAAAGCACCCACACACATTGAATTAAGGAGCTTCCTCTTCCTGTTTTGCACTGGCACAGGAAGTCACAAACAGCCCCCTGATAAAGTCTCAGAACCATGCAAGAATCAGTCAGACGCCACATGGGAATCCAATGTTCCAGAGCTCTCTCTGAGCCGATATTGGATTGGGATTTGTTATTTAGCTGGCTCGAGTTGGCAGATTTGTTTTGAGTACATAATTTATCCTGTTCTCTGTTCTTAGTTTTTTCATTTTCCTTTTTCTCATGCATCAGCCTCCTGGCCAGTCCTCTCCTCCTCAAGCCAAGCTCTGTCTCCTAGGAGACTATCTCCGCAGATCCTCTATACTGCTGCCCCTGGCTTGAACCCCCTTCTCAAATTCTTGGTAAGAACCAAGAGAACACCTTCCAAGAAGCCTTTACACGACTCTCCAAGTCTGCTATTCAGAAACAAACCCTGAAAGACACTGAAAAACTACAAAATAGAGTCCACATGTATCATTAAAACTTGATGTGGAGAGCTATAAGACTGCAAGAATGTCACATTGAACTACGGAAAAGTGAAGCACAGCTGAATACATCCTGATTTTTGGACCGTGTCACATAATTACAGAAGGAAATGGTGCGTGCTCCTGCTACTTCACACGGCCCACACTCATTAGACAGAGCTGAGTTAGGAAGAGGAGAGAGACACCGTGCTTGCTGCTGCTCAGTCACTCTATCTGATTGCTTTTCACTGGGGACACTGGTGTGTGTGTTATGCGTGCGGTGATATTAATGTGTGTGTTTGTGCGTGTTTGTCAAGGGTTAGAGACTCAGTGTGACTGTGTGAAGACGAAGGAGTGGAAAAGCCAAAGAAGTGCACACACATCACATTCGCACTGAAACCGCCAAGCTCTTATCTTATTGGAAGACATTATGAGATGCCAAAACAATAACATCAATCTCATAGAGTCCCCCAGGATGCTCTAAATATTTTTCATGAGGCAGACAGTTATTTAAAACCCTTCAGGCTGCGTCAGGCAGCCTAGAAATGAGAATATGTAGCTCTTTTCAAATATCTGACTCCATGACGTGTGCTTGATTTAGCTTGCCTTGCACGCAGTGTTTGCTCTTTTGAGACTAATCCTTTGTTTCCACTGAGACTGACTAGGTAAAACTAATGCACAACAATACAGTACCGAAATAATCTATTTTCCAACTTGGTCAGAGTTTGACAAAATTAATTTGATATTTGCAAATTTTATAATTTAGATGCTAAGTTTTTGTTTAGTGATGTCTATGTGCTGCTGCGATGAATCACTAGTTTTAAAATGAGCACAGTGTTATTCATCTGGAATCACATAGTTCTAGCAGACTGTGTGTAGGACTGCTTTGGACTGGTTGATTAACGGTTGGGACCACTTAGCGCCACCAAGCAAATAACCTCAGGCTAGTGCATATCAACGGGCAGGAAGCAAGACCAGAGAGGAAGTGACATCACACCAAAGTGAAACTTACCTGGATTTTCAGGAGAAAAAGCCGCGAAGGGTTCTGCGAGGACAGAGAAGAGAGTCGAGCAGACATAGAGACAGGAACAGAAAGAGAAAGAGAGAGAAGGAACCGTTAGATAACTTTAAATATGAGGTAAAAGTCAGCCAAATGTCACACAAATGTCACAAGACTATCAAACTCCTCCTGAGGAAATTTAAGTTAATTCCTCAGATGGCTCACAAGAATTATGGCATTTACTCAGCTCCTTTGCTTGAATGCAATTTCAAACAGAGAACATCGTGGGAGTTTGGGACTTAAGATGGGCTGTGCTGAGAGTGTACAGGCTACGTGTGTTTGTGTGTGTCAGTGAGCGCAAAGTTCACGTATTTCAACTTGTTTATCAGCGGAGTCCAGTTAAACTGGTGTGGGCTGGGGGGGGGGTTTGGTTGCTGCAAATGCACAGAGCAGAACCTTCTCTTTGATTGCCAGGAATGCAAACACAAAGACCTAGGGTGTGTGTCTCACCTCAGTGTGTGTTAGATAGTGTATACGTGTGTGTTGGGGGAGGTGGGTAAGAGTGAAAGAAAGATGGAAACCGTCTTGGGAACTGGCGCCTTTTGGCGGGAATGCCAACGTACTGTGAAAAACTCAACTGCGTTGGGTGATAAGCAACGTCCCAGCACGCTCTGGGAGTGGCAAAGGAGATGAGGGAAGAAGGGAAGGAGGAAACATAGCACTCATCTTTGCCTTCCAAATGCTGTGCTGCTTCAACTCTCTAAAGACTCATGACACACACACACACGCACATAAACACGCACACATAAGACTGACAGAACACAAAACAGAGAAAAGCTAGGGCCATGACACGCACATGTGCACACGCACTTTCCCTCAATAACACTTTGCCTGCTCGTCACTGTGGTCCAGCTCCAAAGCACACTGGACGTCAGTCAGAAGCGATGGAGGCAGCTTTTTGGCTCTGAACCCCCAGCTTGGTCTCTGATCTGTTTAAGACCCTCTCCAAAGCTCCTGCTCGGCCCAGATTAAGGAGGCTACGCTGATGCTCGACTCACACCAGGCGCCCAGAAAACTTGCTTGGGAAACAGCCTGTCTAGTAATTCCCTTTGACGGCTCGGGAAAAGCTCTGTTTACAAATACGACAGAGGAGTGTGAGCGCAAGAGAGGAAGAGTGAGAGGAGAGAAGGAGAAGAAGAGAAATCTAATGAAACATAGATTAGCATCGCCGGGGCCCACGGGGCGTTTATGGCCTAGTTTTCCTATTCTTCTTTTCTTTTCTTTTCTTTTTTGGTAGAGGAGTAAACGCTGTCCCTCCCTCTCCTTCTTCCTTTCATCTCGATATTCGGTGGGCTCTTTGGAGGAGAGGCTGTCTCTGAAACTGGGATGGGAGGGTGAAGGAACGGAGGGGGGACTGGGAGGTGTGTGTGTATTTATCACTTTATGTGCGTCGCTATTCAAGGCCCTTAAGGCTAAAAGTGAAGGAGGTGGAAAGGGAAGAGAGGGAAGGGCAGATTGATATTGTGTGTGCGTTTGTTTATTTGTTTTTCATTATTCTTCCAGATGATTTTGACAAACTGATGCAAAAAAAATCTGTCTGTTGAAGAGTTGTCCTTGAAATTGCATGGATGCGCGTGTAGAGTAGGTGTGTTTGTGTGTGTGACTTACGTGTGCACTCCTTCAGAGGGGTGCTCGAGCTCATGTGGATGTTGTCTATCCAGATGTGTCCTCTGGTGCCGTGCACAAAGAAACCCTCCATCACAACCTACCACAGCCAGAACAAGAGGGGAAGGAAGAGGAAGAAGAGGAGGGAACAGTTGAAAAAAAGTAGAAGAGGAAGAGGAAGCCAGAGACAGGATGAAGGCAAGGCGGAGCAGGGGGCGGTGGAGGCACATTGAGAACGGGGACAAACAGGAGGAGGAGGAGGAGGAGAAAGAGGATAAAAAGTTAATATGGCGCCTGTGATTTCAAAGTTCCACTCAACACTCGCAATCATCCTCCTCTACTCTGCAAGTTTCACCAACTTACTTTTTTATGAGAACATTAACTGCTTGTGATGTCTCTGACAAATGCACAGAGATCCCCAAACAATCACGCAGCCAACAGAGACAATACGACTTACTTTCGCTTCTTCTGAAGTCAAACCTGGCCTAAGGTGACAGAGAAGTTAAAACCGATGCTCTGCGCACGCTCTGATGTGAATATATCTCTCTCTAACCAAACCTGATAAAGACATTAAAGACGTGTTTCTCTTTCTGAGGAGACACAGAAAAGAGGTCTGACCCAGATACCTATTTATACCTATTTTGTAAAGCAGACATACTTTAATATTGCTCACTGATATTGGCCAGAATTCTGAGGACTGATGATGAATAAGACTACATTTCTTATTTTACCTAAAGATGTGAGTTTAGTTTATTACTACCTGGAAGTCTTTAGGGGAGCGAGGCAGGATTGTGCGGCCCTCCTTCCAGACAGGGCCCTGATCGTCTTTAAGCGTCCAAATGAGGGTCTCCTCGTTGTGAGCGTCCCGCAGCAGGACCCTCAAGTGGCCCTGGGCCTCTCCGGACAGCTGGTAGGAGAAGACGAGGCACAGAGGCCCAGTTTCAGCTGCCACCACGGGGCTCACAAGCCGGGCTCGCTGCTGCTCCGTCTTTAGGCTGGCGTCCATGTACAGATAGCTGTTGAGCTCTGGAAGGGAGTGAGACATGTCAAGATGGAAGATTAGAGATCAGTTTTGAACATTCTCCAAAGTTGGAGCTATGTCAGTGGCCAACTGGAATGTTTTAGTATTTTAACACATTGTTAGAATTGAGCAGAGTTTTGTTTGAACATTGAGTTTGCTGGTCACTACAATCAAATGAAAGTGAATAAAGTCAGATTTAATGGCTTTTTATTTCAGCCCTCGAGGCAACAAAAACCGGGCACTTTTAAAAGACTGTGCAGACCTTTGATTTCCAATGTAAATGGATGCTGCTGAAAAGAGTTTGTTGGGCACAAATGGAGCACATAAACATACTATATGTGCACACAGTCCCGATCTTCATCACTAATCATCAGATTTGTACACATGTATCCATATGCACACGTGTTTTTCTCACAGTTTCCAACACGACTCTCAAACAGAAAAGAAACGAATCACCGCTCGCTAACAGTAATGGGATCCCCATGGCACAATAGTCACACCAAACAATAGGGATACGACAAACATAAACACACAGAAGAATAGGTCCAGTGAGAGCGTCATTCGTATACGGAGTGCTACCAGAACCGAGGGCCTATTCCTCTTCATCCCCTTTGGCGTAAATGACCTGACGGAAACGTTTAAAAAATGCAGACCACTCCATTCACTACCGAAGGATGTTTAGCTTCAAAACTGGATGTCGACACTAAGTATTGTGAGGGAGTATGATTGGTGAGCCTGCTACATGTACAGTATATGAGCGCGTGAGAAACAAAAAGAGACTACGTGTGCCCATGTATGGCTGAGAGGGAGACTCAATGAGGCGTCTGGTGAAGAATTTCTTAAGTGGGTCCTGTGGGAAACGTCTAGTGCAGATTAAATCACCTGCCTCATGATGAAGAATTGCGTGTGTTTGTGTGAAAGTTGTCTGACACCAATCAGGGAGCGTGGGGGGATTTGCCAGAATAAGTCTGCATTGTCTTTTTTACCTTCTTTACTCATAGCAGCATCTAGTGTGAGTGGGCGTTTAGCGCAGCAAGCGACTGGGCTGATAACCTTTTGCTGTGTGTTTATTTGTGTGTGCGGTCTTCCCAGCAGATCAGACAAGCAGTATCTGGAGGGACGACTCTTCTTCTGACTTGACAGTTCCCCTCTGCCCGCCATACGCCCAGTCTCGCCTGTGTGTGACACTTCAGGCATTGTGTGTGACAGTTTGTCCCTTGGCCCTTTTGCAGCCCTGGAATGAGTGTGTGTGCTCTCCCATGCTGCACACTTTTGGGGTGTATGCACTGTGTGTGTGTGTGTGTGTGTGTGTGTGTGTGTATATACGCCCAGAGAGGATGTGCAAGTGAAACTTATTTGTGACTCCACAAGGCGTTTTATCACTCATTTTAATGTGCGCACCAAAGCCTCTTCCATCTGCCTTGTGTCGAAGCGCGGCGTCTTGCAGCGAACCCCCTATTGTTGTGCCTCTTGTTCGCCTGACAGCTCATAATCGAGACTGCCTCGCCATACACAGCACAACAGAGCATTATTAATCCATTTCACAGTGGTCTCCTGCAGTGTGAAGCAAACAAGGATACAATCTATGATGCCTAGTTAGCACATTTTTACTTGGGGGAGTATATTAAGCCAAATACTACGACAGTTTATGGTGGCTAATTCCATCTCTGTGCTTCATTACTGGTTTCACGACTAAGGTCAAGAGGTGAAGAGATTGTAGTTGCTGGGTCACATGTGAAAAAGGAATTCTCTAGAGGATTAAACAGTGATTTGATAGTGGTGATGGAATGATCCCGTGTCGGCTGGGATTTCTGACCTTTCACATCTGTGGGAAAATCAAAGGCTGGCGTGGCGTGTCAAAATGGCTGGAAATGATACTCCATACATGGAAGCCACAACCTGACTAATCTAAGCAATCCTTTCCAATCCAGCCATGATGAAAGACGCTGCTTTGAAGCCCCCGGACAAAGGCGGTTATGACCTAAATAGGTCACACATCAAGAGAATATCTGCTGAACCTGACAGGGTGAACATGACCCAGGTGATATCACAAATTTGACAAAAAAGGGGGCGTGCTGAACCTTTTGTTTAATTCTCTCCAGCTGGAGAAATGCTGAATCTTTCATGGAGACTAGCTGAAAACCAATCCTGTTCTCTGCCTAGGGAAAATAATAAACAGTGCTATAAAAAACCCGGCTTAAACCCAGCAGGAAACATCTTCTGTAGCTTTTAATAACACGCCAAAAGCTGCACTTTTGATCCGTGGCTATGTATAAAGAGAAAATTAATAATTATTTCTTCAAGGAGTGTCTAAGTAGATGGAAGTCTACACAGCATCAACTGGGATGTGCCTGAAGTAATGGAGGGGCAGTAAGAGACGGCTGGGAATAAGTGCTCGACTTTGGAAGCTGCTGCTCTAAACTTAATTGGAGTTACTGTATCTTAACCCCTTCCTGCCGAGACGTCAGGCATAGCAGACAGACAGAGAGCTGGTGTGTCTGATATGTGAGGCTGTGTGCGCGCCTGACACGGCAGCGGTGTCTCTTTCCCTCCGATTCCCTCAGTTCATTTTCATCCTCATTCGCTCGGAAAGAGCAGTGTGACTGGCGGACGATGATGCTGCTCAATTCAATGAAGAAGCACAAGGAGAATGACTCCATTTAATTATAGAAAACAGAGTCTTGTCTAGACTCACTGAAGTTGATGAAATAAACTAATTGCATTTGTGCTTGTGCAAAAAAATTAATTCCCCCCTCTGCAGCTGCATACATAAAATCTTTGCGGCAAACATTGTGATACTGAAAGAAGCTGAAACCGAACCACTGACAACCTCAGCTGCTAACTGGAACCTTCCAGATCTAAATATGAAACTGCATTTAAACAGTTTTAAGGAAGCCTCTGCAGATCACTGTCCGTCAAGTGCTTGCTGCTCAGAGGAAAACAGAAGCTGTGTGAAGCACAGCTGTGAATCACTGTGCTAACCAGACAGCTGCAGTGAGTCAGGCAGACTCTTCACATGACTGATGAGGAGACTCACCGTGGCTGTGCAGGGACCAGTACAGAGGGGCGTTGGGGTCATGCGTCCAGCCACAGAGGCCGTGGTCAAAGTCACACGCGCTGTCTGATGGAGGAGAGGTAGCTGCTGTAGAGGTGAGGAGTAGGGAGGAAAGAAAAGAGAGAGTAAGAGTGAGAGCAGAAGGGTAGATTCACAGGAGTTCTACATAATGACACACAGCTCCTCCTTTCATCTTCACAGCTTCCCAATGACACTATTAACCAAGCATTTTTTTTTTTGCCTTCATGTGGAGCACTCTGTCGTCTGGTCTCACCTGTGGTTGTAATGGGGACAGTGGTCGTTTCAACGTCGGCGGGCAGAGTTGGCGTGGCTGTGTCGGCGGGCGTGGACGTCTCTGCAGAAACAAACACAGTACAACTCATGTCAGAGATGCTAGAATGAAACAACCTCCAGACATTAGATCACTGTACAGAAGTCACATTAATCACACAATGTTTCTTTAAGAGACTATACATGAGGGATTTGTCTCTTCGTACGGATGTGTCAGGAAACACAGACGGGAGAGGAAATGATAAGAGTTCTACTGCTGTTTTAAGTAACCATACTTGTTTTATTTTATTTCTAATCCAGCACATAAACATCATATCTCAGTGTCCTGAGTCAATTAAGGGTCAGTAAAGGTGAGTGTGAGGCCCTTGTCCGAAATTAGCTCCATATCCTATCGTCTGCCTTGATTCGAGTGTCAGAAACATGTGGAGGCAGGCACAGTGCACTCACAGTCTAAGACACACACTGACTCAAATATGCAGACACACAGATGCAGGCTGATGGATGGACGTGTCCAGCAAACTCCCCTCAGCCTTACACAGAAATGATCACACTCTGGGACCACTCACTGCCTGTCAAGGATACAGACCACAGACCGCACACGCACACACACACACACGTCTCCCACTCTGTTGTGCTGTGCATGTTTGAGCTGTCATGTGTATGTGTGTGTCTCCCTTCACTCATGCATTCATGGTAGAGGAAACAAACACAAAGTCAACTGTATGATTTTCTCTCTGCCCTTAACATCTATTTAAGCGCACGTATATCATGAAGGAAGACAAACAACACACAAAGCCATTAAAAAAATCTAACAGTTAACTCATTGAAACACATTACATGTACACACAAACAGACACACATGTTGAGCAGGCTGCAGTTGGAATGTGAAGTGGGAGAAAGCAACTGTGTTATTAGGAGCAGATGGGTGAACCCTCGCGTGTTATGGGAGTTTACGCAGAGGTTTGGGTCAGGTCTCAAACAAAGGTTCATGTGAATTATCATGGGAATAAACTGTGTTTGCTGCTCTTCTCTCAATTTCTGTCTGTATAAACAAACACACACAAAAAAAATCATTAACAACACATGTTGTTACGCAGTGCCTTGTTTTTGTCACATTTCACTACGCTAGATTCAAACATACTGCACTAATTTGACGTTAACGATCACTTAAGTGACTATGTGGGTTATAAAGCATATTGTAATTCATATTCCTTTGTTAGCGCTCCATGCCTTGTCTCATTTAAGCCTATCCAAATAACTCTGAGGCTCGGATGCCTGATGATCTCATGTGAGACGGAGCTCATCATTTGGAGAAGGAACACAAAAAGCAAACATCTAGAAATAAAACTCATATGGATTTACCCTGCTGAACGATTGTCTGTGGCAGTACTAGAGTCGCCCACTGTTCATTTTCCTCTTGCTGCACGTCTACCATTATCATTTAAAGAATATGAAAGGTATTAGCGGCAGCAAACGCGGCGTGATACACAATTGATCCGCTTAAAGGAACTTCCTGTGGAAATGAGCACGACGGCGACGCAGCTGGAGAAATGGCAGACATGAAAGGGCCGTCCACAGCTGGTGATGGCTTCTGACATTAACCCAGCGTTAATGTCATGTCCTTTATGCCAGTCATTAACTACCTAATGAGACTCTTATCGGTGCCGGCCCACCGGGAAGGTAAGGCCAGAAAAGCGAGCTTTCCTTCTCAAATCTCTCTTCCTCCTGCGTTTTAAATGCACGACCATCTCTTGTTCCCCTTCTACTTTTTATTTTATCTCGTGTTCTCTACTCTTGTTTGTTTTAGCCTTTGCTGCCTTTTTATTCCAGTCTAACCTTTGAGTCCACCAGTTAAGTCCTGGGACCAGGCGTTAAAATATACCAAGCGCCTAAACATTACCTGGGTGTCAGAAAATACACACACACTTGCACGTGTGAGTACAAGTAAACACATATAAACACACATTCTAGCCCATTAAGATTCCACCCAGCTCCTGAGCACTCTATGCTTTCAAAGGTCAGGCCTTGTCACAGTGTAAATGTGCTGACCTTTCCGGGGCGTGACAGGAGTGTTGGGGGCAATGGGACCAGCTTGAGAAATGTGTGAATGTATAGGACCTGCCTAACTTGCCCCAAGCCCCGTCCTTGATGTGTGTGAGGACTGTGCCACAGGGCTGCGTATGGATGCCCATATATGCACAGGCAGGCTTGTATATGTGCAGCCGAGGGCCTTGTAATGCAGGAAAAGTCCCTCTGCAGCACAGTGTTGTCTTACATAATGTGCCTACTACTGCAGGTGATGATGCAAGTCATAATCATGCACAGGATGAGACACCAACACTTAGAGCTGGACACAGGGGAGCTGCTGGCATAGATAATGGAGATACACGCTTACGTACACGACGCAGCTGCGCATGAATACACACATGCTCGTCAACACACACACAAAGGGATCAGTGCTTTTTGAATGCTTGTTTTTCACGCTGACACAAAAAACACACACATGCTACACGGTGGCACGGGGCAGGTCTTTCTGTATAAAAGATATTGCTCACTCCCAAAGAATCTGACTCAGCGAAATGTCAGAGAAGAGAAAAAAAAAAAATCTTCAATTATGTAGAAAGCCTTTCTGTAAATCTCCACTTGGCAGTCCTAGGTGCGCACACACACACACACACACACACGCCCCAAAGGAACATGATGTGAAAGACAAGTAGCCACCGTTTTATATTCTGTCGGTTGGTGTTAAGAGCTCAGATCAAGGTTCATCCACACACACAGACACACAGATTTTCTTTGTAGATATACTTATTTTGTCCGCACTCTGTTGATTGTATAAATTCACTTTGCAGTCCATTCTGCTATATTCACTGGCCCCTTGAAGAAACCAGAAAGCCACTGTGAATCTACCGAATATTGACATTAAAGGTGTGTGAGCTCTGCAGTCCTCCTTACGAGTACAATGATCCTTCTTGGGAAAAGGAAGAGATGGTATTTTGCATTTTTTACACATCAGCCTCTAAAATTTCCTACCTGAGCTCATAAATTTTTCATATTTGGAGCAGCTCTGTGTGTGTGAGACAGCTGAGCATGAAACGGT
>JAUYWH010000012.1:8295511-8310082 GCA_034779795.1 Ctenopoma multispine | reverse complement strand
AGGAGTCGGGACCAACAGCAGTGGAAAAGAGGTGTGAGTGATAAGTAACAGAGGAGGGGAGGAGAGGAAAGCAGGCAAGGAAATGAAAAAAGAGAACAAAAACATTTAGGGTGGGAGGGTGGGATGAGAAGAAACTGCAGCCATGTGTAGGATTGGGGAGAGACCTTATACTGCTTCGTTGTGGCATGTTCAAAATACACTAGACAAGATCTTGGGTAAAACATACGCCCATTTCATCAGTCTAAATCATACAAAGGACAGACAGAGAGAAGTGAATAGTTTGAGTGGAAGAGGAAGTGAATGATTTACAGGATGTCAGCAGTAGTCCAGTATCCCTGCTGAGTTCTTTAGGCCTGTGAACAATGTGTGATCCTCAGCAGAAGTTTTCTGGGCCACAGAATCCCTTCGCTCCATCTGATAACAATCACCCCTCCACAAGAAATGGTAATTTCATTTTTTTAAACTCCATCTTTTGGATTAGTCTTCATTGTTGTAGTGTTTTTTTTTTGTCACATAAAGCCACAGTCTTACCTGCTTCCGCCTTATAAATCTCAATCACATCACCTATAGAATGATGAAATTAACCACTCACTCACTTATCTCAGGTATGGACCGGCTCTGCGTCTTTGAAAGTGCTTTAAACGTATATTACTTTGTCCAGACAAATGACAGCAGTGCACTTGATCTGTACTTACACACAGACACACACACGCTAAATCACCGCAATGAAGCAATAGCCTAAGTTGCATTTACAGAGACATGATTACAGTGGAGTGTGTGTGTGTGTGTGTGTGTGGATGTTATGAGCATACATACACAGTATATTTCTTTCTGTGGTTAATTTGGTGCGTGTCTAAATGTGTGTTTGTGTGTCTTGTATGTATGTAAGTGCTGAGCACGCGGCACTATACAACCCAGCCATCCTGTTAATGCACAGAGGGAGTGGTAATCAGTCAGAATCCATATGTGGGTGAGTGCCAGTGAATGCGTGTGCCTCCAGCCTCACATCTGGATAACACACCACGGTAGAAAGTGAACAACCTAATGCGCTCTCTCCTCCTCTCTGTGGGGACACATTCCTCTAAACCGAACCCTGTCCACTCCCTGCTGATGCTAACGCTTGCTGCAGAAGCTTACAGTGAACGTACTGTAAGAAATCCAAATCACAAACGTCTATGGTCCACTTCTTCAAATCTGCCTGGCTAAAGGACTAGAATTCAGTACAGTGTTGGGCAAATAATCTAGCATCAAAATATAAAATGGTTCATATAAGCAACACCAGAATGTCCTACCTGGAAGGTCACAGCCCAGTATCTCCACCCTCATCCCAATCCCTGCTGGAGACCATCTCTCTGGGTACAGCCTGATGAGCTGGGCCACTGTCTCCTCAAAATGGCGCAGCTCTGGGGTGTCGTAGTGTGTGTTCCCTTCAAAAATCTGCAGGAAATGCACACACATTCAAAACTGCGATGTAATCTCAAGGGGTTATCCATATGGGGGGGGGGGGGGGGGCTAGTGACCTGGTGGTTATTTGTAATCAAATGTAATTTTTTCCATCTGCTCTCACCCACCTTGGGCAGGCTAGTCTTGCTGTCCATGATGAAATTCCACTCTTTTCCATTCAGGCTGTGCGCTACTTTGTACTTCCTAACAAATGCTCGGTTATCTGCCGTGGCCCCACTTGCTGCTTCTCCTCCCCTTGCTCCTTGGGTGATCACGCCGCGCACTGTCTTGGGTACACCCAGGTCCACCTATAGTGCAATACATGGTGATGAATGAGCTGCATACAATTTAAGAGCACCTTGTTTTAGATCAGTTGTCTCTGGCCATACAGTAGTTGGAAGCCAGAATTTTCTAATAACACAACAACCAGACAGATGCCAACCCTGTATTGACCTGACCTTATGACACATCATATAAAATGCATTACAGACACAGGTAGATATGTTTATTTATTTATTTACTCGTCCATTTCGGAGAATCAGCTGCAAGTCTTTTATACTAATGTAAACTATTTTATTAATGCATGAACATGATTAATGATTCATTCATACACTTCACATATCACACATTGCATCTTTAATGTCTAAAATACAAAAACCTGCATCCACAAGATTAATTATTGCAATCGAAATCCTCTCGTACCTGTAGCCATTCCTCTCCAGCAAGGGGCTGTGCAGAGTCGGGGAACCAGCCGGAGCGACTGGCCACCAGACGGGCGGCACCGGGACTCCACACCATGTCCCTACTGGAGGAGGCTGAGATCTGGGCATCGGGTAGCAGGCCAGACAGCAGGCCCTGTAGGTCTGAACATGGAGCATCTGGAGTGGAAAGCAGAGCGGGCAAAGATTACTTTAACCTTCACCTTGGGGGGGTTGATGGAGACATTTCTGCAACGCCCTAACATACACTCACACTGTTACACACATTCCCACCTGGGAGCTGTTAAGCTTCACCGCAGGATTGCAATACTGGCTACTAAGCATTAAGAGTTTAGACTGGAAACAGCAAGGAGAGGGATGAGGTGAGCGACAAGAGACGGAGGGAAGGAAAAGAGATGTGTAGCGCAGCACTACTGCTTCATGTCCAATATGCAATTAGACTGCCATTAGTGAGATAACAGCATAGGTTGCGTCTGCTGCTGAATGGGCAGACATCCCTGCGTTGCATCCATGCACTTCACATCTCACACAAATATTTAAGTGCCTTCAAATACACTGTTCACTGTATTGTGTTTTTATATTCTATAGAACTGCTTGTCTGTTCACATACATCCACTCACTGAGGGAAAGCGCTTGGAAGTGAAACCCATTCAGACATGGATGGTTGGGTAGTGTTGAAAGTAACCTGCCGAGGGAGTATGTGAGAGTGAGAAATGAGGATTAAGGGGATAAAAAGGTATAATAAGAGGAGCTGGGAGGCAGAGAAGTAGAGAGCGGAAAGTGTGTGGAAAAAAAAAAAGAGACTCGGAGCTGAAGACTCCGGCTTGGGGAGACTGGGAGAAGGAGAGCATGATGTAGAGATGAAACTCCCACAGTGACAAACAGTGGGAGACGAAAGGATGGAAGGAGCAGGAGTGAGAGACTAGGGGTGGTGAGAGGTAGGGAGGTGAGCAGAGCTTGACGACAAGGAAAAGAGAGACGCAGGGGAGAGAAAGGGCAGGAGGAAGGGAGATGGGAAGATGTTAGTTTTGCTGACGGTTTAAGAGAACACAGATCAAAGTTTCATGCTGTTATGTCACTGCAAAAGCAGGGGATGTAAATAATGAATAAAAGGAACAGGAAGTGTGTGTGTGTGTGTGTGTGTGCATGTCAGTGGTGCCTGTGTACTTTTCACAGGGCGCATCTGCTTTTGAGGTCAGCTCCTATATTTAGGAAACTGGCTGTGTGTGTGTGGATGTACCTGTACTGTAACAACTAATAGCAGTTTCAATAGCAGCTGTTGAGTCTGAAAACGAATCACAGTTTCTGATACAAGAGCACACAGGGAGCCATGAATGTTTGATCCGTACTCATTTCGCAATACAGAAGAGCTCACAGTGTAAGAGAGGACACATGGAAAGACTAAAACCATGAGAGGGAAAAGAGGAGGCGCCGGGGGAGTCGGAGGCAGAAAGTGAGCACAGACAAGACGAGGGAGAGTGTCAAACGAGAGAAACGACACTGGTGGAGTCTTTGGAAGGAAGGAGAGAGTAAAGTTTCCTTTAATTAGCCTGAGGCTTTTTGTGTTTAAACCATAGCAGGGAGAGTGTAGGAGAAACCCTGAATAAACATACTGTAGATTTGTGAAATTTAGTTTTCTTGGCAAAACAAGGCAAAGGCACTAATGTGGATGTACACTGTATTAACGTTCACTGTATGAACGTGACGCAGTATGATACTGGCAATGTTGACTTTCTTAGAATAAGGTTAGAAAAATATAACCCTGTGACACACACACACCTGTGATCTGGCATCCGTAGAGCTCGAAGCGCAGGGCGATGCCGTTCTTCCAGCTCTGTGGTCGGATGCGGACAAAGCGTGCCAAAACGGGCTGCGGGACCCGGTTCAGAACCACCTCAGCTGGGTCCGTATTTGCATGGAAAATCTGGCGAAGACAAAGACAAATAAAAGACAAACAAGAGTTAGTTACTGTACACGCCTGCACTGTCATACCTCTCTCTCTCTCTCTTTCCTTGCACGCACTACCTCTTGCTTGACACCCACCCATTGTTTCGCATGGCTAAACGCACACAGTTGCAGTCCGGACAAAGCAGAGACAACCAAAACATGGATCCAATGTCACAAGCCCAGCTGTCGATGTGTTCTGGGGTCAAAGGTTTGGCGCTAGGAGTCTGGGAAAGCCTGACGATAGATGAGGGTTTCTTTCTCTCTCTCTCTCTCTCTCTCTCTCTCTGTCTTCCACGCTCACTCATCCACCAACCTCCATACAACTCAATGCTGGTGGTCATAGGAAGCTGTGGGAGACATGACCTGACATGGCCAATCATTATGAGCCATCAGGTGCAGGAAGGCTGCCCAGGTTGGCAGGATGTGAGTGAAATTTGCTTCCTGAGGCGTCCGCCCAACAGAATCAACATTCACTTCTCTATGAAACCCTCCCTTCCTTCCATTTGCCTTTAAGCAGCGGGGTGGGGCAGCAGGGGTCACAGGGCAAATGTAAGCAGGGTGGTCAAGTTACTTCCTGTTTTGGGCAAAAAACATCCATTATGCACAAGGGTGTAGGAGGGGGACACTCAATGACAGACATGAGTCTTCCTCTTATTCCTTTTTGTGGTAGGAAGGTTTGCACAAACTCCCAATTTGTAATTATGAACGACTTCCTCTTCCCTCCACTCTGTCTGTAGTTACCACATCTCTGAATCCCTTCATCCCAAAACAGCCATTTCTCCTTAAATATCTACATCAAGCCTGTACAGCTGATATCTCTCCACACCTCTTCTCTCAAAGTCACATGCCTTTCTTCCTCTGGTTGGTGGCTACAAACCGAAACCGCACACACAAAGACACAGGAAACCACGGGAACCCACACAAACACACACAGCACACACACACATACACATCCTACACAGATAAGCAGAGGAAGCGTCTTTTAACTGACTGAGTGACTGTTAAGTGTCATTCAGTCTATCTGTCTGTGGTTGACCGGGCCGGCTGATAGAAGAACCGCAGTCGACGGACGGATATCAGCGAAACCACACTGACATCACAGCCACTACACACAATGGAAAGATAGAAAGACATCTGCTACAAGCAGCCGAATTAAAGATTAAAGGAGTCATGTCTAGAAAAAAAGTCTCAACATGATTTTTCTTTTACTCTAATCCGAGCCCAGGATGATCAAACCTAAGCATGCTCCCATAGTCTGAAAATTTAAATTCCCGCCTCCTTTGATCAGGTTTTTCACTGTAAGTCATAAACAGTTGTGTGTAATTTAGAATTAGAAAATACTGACCCATTTGTACTCCCTGTCTGGCACACGCCTCTCATATATTATATTCCAGAAATTCCATAACCAGTGGGAATATAAATGATATGACTTCCAAATTCGACTCGAGGGGTTTTATTTGATTTTTGGCATGGCCTGATTTAATCAAGTGGAGCTGACACTGGTAATACAAAGCAGCATGAGTGTTTGAACAGATAAGCGGGGCTATCTCTGCTGTATCTGCGGCTGGATTGAGGATAGATGGACGTTATGTTTACATAAGAGGCCAAACAGTGGATGTGGGCTCTTATGGAGGTTATGTAAACGCCAGAGCATGCTCACACAAAGACGAGCGTATGATAGAGGGTCTGCCTCGCATACAGCCGTCCCATCTTCACTTCCACTCCTAGATATTCAGCGTCAGAAACAAGGAGCAGCAGGAGGGGGGGAGACAGAGAGCACAGGAAAAACAGAAAATGACTGCGGGGAGGAAGAATAGCTGAAAACAGAAAGAGGAGAGAGAAAGAAAAGGTCGAAGGGAGGGCAGCAGATATAACTTAATGAAGAGTATGAACAGAGGAATGTGGATGAGGAGACGTGGAGTGGCGGTGAGCGGGAGGGAAAAATCAAGGAGGAGATTCATCACTGACTCAGGAAATAGTTCATTTAAGTACTCTTCTCATAATAAGGTAAAACCGCTAAATTCAGTGGAATTTCCTCACTGCTCTCACGACTTACTGTCACTACGCTTACTGTAAACACCTTATCGGACAAACATCAGAACCCACGCATCAGAATACTGAGGAGCCTTATCATCCATCTAAATATGATCATCTCAAGAGAACTGTTGTCAAAGGTTCCAGTCAATAAACAAATTGCGGCCATTGCCATCACGGCTTCCCAGAAAAGTCTTGTTCTCATGCACAAAATGCCCACCATGACTAAAAGGCCATTAGCTGGTGCATTATAATATTGCCAGCTGCTTTACTTTGTCTTCTCTGGATAAAAGCAGGGAATTTGGCCCGCATCACTGACACGCACACACACACACACAGAAAAAAACTATTTGTTCAATAAGAATCAGCTCTTAAGAAGCTCTTTCCATTCTTCTTCTGGATGCGAGAGGAGAGAGAATAAACTTTAAATAAAGAGAAGGGAGACAGACTGAGACAATGAGAAGTTGTCCGTTTGCTCTCAGCTTCTCCTGTCCCCTTCACTTCCTGTCACCTATTGTCAGGGTACCTGAAAGGTCAGTCATTTGACCCCTGACCCATTACTCCCAAGGCTAAAAGTCAACGGCCTTAGGAAGCAGATGGTTGGTCATTGACCAACGTGTTGATAGCGTGGTTACTTTTTGACTAGCTGGAAGACTATTAGAAGCAAAATGTGGGTTTTTTTCTCGCTGACGATAGTGAAAGTAGAAGCGTGTGTGTGTGTGTTGGCACACAGGAGGGCAAAGCTTCCAGTCTGTTGTCTGGACCACCTCTGTAATCTGCCTGACGACCGGCGTCTGTGTCTGAGCCTCCAGCCTCACGTGACACGTATGTGAGGTGGGCTGAATAATTAACGTTGTCATGTTGTGTCTCCCGGTGCACAGAGTCATGAAAATATAACGAAGCCCCGCTCGTAGTCTAGATCGCCCCATATACACACACACACACACACACACACACACACACACACACACACACACACACACAGCAGGATGCAACGGACAGTCATTTCTGTGGACATTGGCAGGACGCAGGCACGGTGGGTATTTAACTATTGATGGCCTCTTTAGAGAACGAGGTCACTGTGACTGACGTGTGTCTGTTATTGTTAACACCCTCTGAAAAGATTTAAAGCTACAAACCAGGAAATTGAGAGTAAAAAAACAACTACTGTGCATCCTAAACACCTACATTTCACTGGGTCTTGTTAGAGGGAAGAACACTGTCCTCGGGAAAACGAGGCATGGATAGATGTACACATCACAACTTGATTCATTTACCATTTCTCTCTCAATTCTGTCTTTCTGGCACACGTCTGTGTTTTTCCTCCTGCTGATGGCACCATGGGGAGACGTGGCGGGCTCTGTGCAAGACATTATTGGTTTGCTGGCCGTTTTTTCATCCATGTGTTGTTCCCTCGGTCCCAGTCTCTTTCTTTGTCCATTACACTCCTCATCTCCGTCTTCCTGCTCTAGCTATTCCCCGTCTCTCTTTTTCTCTGTAGCCATTACCCCCCTCCTCATCTTTGCTCCAAACGTTCTCTCCCTTCCCTCCCTCCTTCTCGGCTCTTGGTATGAAGATGTTGACAGTAGGAACTGGTTCCAGCTGGCCGCTCTTCACTACTGGCTCTAAGAGCGACCAGCGGGGTGTGTGTGTGCGCTAAGGTTGAAACAGCCATCCTTGCAAACAGTCTTACACTCCCTAATGCTGAAGTCTCCCACTTTGTACCAGTGTTACCAGTTGTGTCTATGTGTCTATGTGCAGCTTCCTTGTGTGTGTTCATTTGCAGAGTTGTGTTTGTATTCGTATGAAGAAGAGTGATGGAGGAGCAGGCTAAAATGCTGTGTGGGCTTTTATTCTCCCAGGTTATTTTGTGTGTGTGTGTGTGTGTGTGTGTGTGCGAGCATGTGGGAGACAGAGAGGTTTAACACGACCTCCCAATGCTTTTCACTAACACAATGCTTGGTTACTACTGGGGATGATGGGATTTTCCTCAAAGACTGATGACATTGTGTGTCTTTCACGTTCATTTGTTTGGGTGCACATGGGTGTCTCTGTTAAAATCATTGTGTGTTTTTTATCTGTGTGAGCAATTCCTTAGCGTGCTGGCGTCTCATCAAGTAATGAGGTGCCTATGCAAGTAGTGTGATTTAGAATTAACAAGTCACATGGGCGTCAAACTGAAAATGTGTCAAAAAACGAAAAAGAAAAATCACACATGTGCACAAAGCCTGTTTGCTGGTGTGACTGAGGTGAACCAGTTTGACGTTCTGGTGTTTGTCAAATTTGTTTCTTAAAAAAAAAGCTCTTCAGCTTCTCTCTCTCTCTCTTTGCGCCTCTCTCTCTGTCAACTAATCTTTACTTGCATTAAATCCTTTGCTCTTTGTTAACACAGCAAATAAAGACACAAATCTTGACAATAAATGACAACGTGCTCACTCCCAGTAACAAACACAGTGAGCTAGGAACTGCCATGCCAGTCCTTTTATTCATGTGTGATTCATGTGTGATTCATATGTGATGCACGGACACACTCGCGGCTCAGCTTTCCACAATCACGCACAAACACACTTCCGAAGCCACATTAGCTTCAAGCTCACTGTTAAATGACAATTAGAAAAACCAAATCCCAGTTATTACAGGACCCCCCGGCGAGAATAGAGCTTCAACCACTTAAGGGCTCTTTGGGGGGCTTAGGACGGTCTAACTGGGAGTTTGTACGACATGACTGGTGGATTAGCAGTCACGGAAGACTCAACCGCGGCCCACGAGAACCAGAGAGGAACCGGGGCAGACGGAGAGAGTGATGAGTACAGTAAACCCTTCAGTTTCAGTATTTTAAAGTCGCATCAGGCTGAATTCAGTAATGCAGATTGTGCGTCAGTGAGCAATTTGTCAAAACTGTCATTTCTGAATCCCATTTATCCATCGCCGAAGAAAAATACAGAGAGAAAGTTTTATCCAACATAATCTGAGATGCTTTGGCTCTATATTATACCTCACAGAGCATGAATGCACAATAAATCCCTGTAGATTTGAAATATAACCATGCGTTGTCATCTTTTCTTCATGATCATTAAAAAAAAACAAATGGTAAATTTAATACTATTCACATTCTCCGTCAATACACTGATGGAGATAATGTATGTCAGTTCCTGTGAGTAAAAACTGCAGACTTCATTTACTGGTGTGAGCTTGGTTTTGAGGAATGTATATCACAAATCTGCTACTTTTTTATTGATCTTTCGTCTTCCTTCTGGACTTTGAAAAATTTCTAAACCACCACGCACAGAACAAGCGGCATCCCTTCCAATTGCATGTTAATGCATCTGTCTGCGCCCTTGTCTGAACAGTTTTTTTTGCCCAAACAGATTAGTGGACTCAGATTACACAGTACAGACAGACACAGGCACACACATCATAAGCATATGCGCACACATGCACACTTCTCCAGACAGAGAGAGCAGCCAGAGGTTATTTATGGGGGGGGGGTTGTGGAATTGTGTGGATGTGTTTGTCGAAGGAGTGGGGGGGCATCTGTGGGGTTCTAATAAATAGCACAGATGTTGACTTTTTAAGTCAAATCCACGTTTCACTCAATAATCTCCACATCAAATACCCCCCACAGGCCCCACCCAAACCAATCACTTGCATACGCAGAAGGGGGGGGGGGGTCTCAGTTTGTGAGGGTACTGTAAGTATGTGTGGATTAAATCCCTTCGACACACCCCCACCCTTGTCACTCTCTATTTTTCTGCTTGAAATCCACAATGACCTTAACCCACATTTGGGGGACTGAGCTTGAATCCCCTGAGACGGGCTCACTGTAGGTCACAGCGCTACAACAGCATATACATTCATACACACAAGTCTGTATATGTACTCACCCCCACCCCACACGAACATACAAGGACTGACGCACTAAATGATTTCAGAAACTAATGTTTCACACACTTGCTCAGCTACCAGCCATCTGGGGTGACTCCAAGAGTTTCACAACCCCAGGTGTCTGTTTATGTGTGCGCTGGTGTGAGAGAGATGATGAATAGCAAGCCCAGATAAGGGCACATAAAGGACTCCATTGTTTTTGTTTGTCAGCTTCCCCTCTATCGCTCTATCGCTATCTCTTCCTCCCTCCCGTTCCCTCTTTCTCTGCCTCATGACAGGGATCATGAGAGAGGTTCATAAACGGTTCTACAAGGGGGAACGGCTGCTGCAGGAATGTGGCGCCCATTGATATGGACACAACGTGCCCTGTTGTTGGAGAACATACCGTGACAGCGGTACAAAGGTTGGAAAAAGGGCACTAAAAGTTTAAAACCTGGACCTCCAACTTTCAGCTGCTAGTAAAGACAGGACTCATTTTACGCTACACTATGTTCCCGAATGAGTGCATGTACAAAAGCCTACCTTGTGGTTTTTGCCATGCCGATACACCATCCAGTCCTCTCCGTTGGTGCTGACCTCCAGTTTGAATGTGGTGACATAATAGGACTTCTGAGTCTCTTTGGAAACGGCTCCCTGTGTGGCGATGCCCGTCAAAACCTTCAGGAACTGGAGGTCAACCTGAAAAAAAAAATTGAATTGAAGATGTGTTTTTCTTAATAAGACAACAGAACAGATTGGAAACGAGTAGGGGAACAGAATGAGAGTGTTAGTTATTGCAGGGATTTATGTAGATAACAGAGACAGATGTGCTGTGTCTAACTGCCACACAGACAGCAGGGGATGGACACCGACTGTGGCCTGCTGCTGAGAAAGTCTAGGTGATGTTTATGTGTGTGCGTGTCTCTTTGCATTGTTGTGTGTGTGTGAGGGGAGGAAAGCTGGAGGCAAAGATCAATGGCACAGTGTTCAGGTGCAATCCTGAAAAGCACCGTCATCAATCACTGGCTTCTCACAGCTCTCCTCTCCAAGCGCTTGTGCTCGTATGTGTGTATCTAAGTATGCAAGCGTACGCGTGGAACCGTTGTGCGTCTGAGACAGGAAAGATTGAGAGTGCAGCAGCACTTCCTTATCATCGGTTCACAGTTCTCCATTTCCTTTATGTGTGTATGTCCTTCTGTATGTCCTCACTGTATGCAAGATGCTGTCGGCTTGGCTAGAGCATCATTTTTCTTCATAGTAGTATCACTCCATCACAAAAAATTATCTACATTTTATGTCCTCACCAAATTAGAGTGGTGCTGATTTATATTTCTCTTTGTGCGATTTCTTTTCTGTGGGCGATTTCTCTCACAGTGATTAAACCTGTATATTACAGCTCTGAACACCTGAGATCAGGAAACAAAAACACCTTAACAGCAGGTAGAAGTGTGTGATCACATTCAGCAACAAAGACGATACGTGAAACAATGTCATTTACAGGATAAACACCTGTATATACTCCTTGTTGCTGTCCTCTGAGGGCGTCCAGGCATTGTCGTCGTTGTTGAGGCGGGCCTGCCGCGGCAACCAGCGGTTGTCGTAGAAGGTCGTGGAAGCCGTGATCTGATCATCGCTGATCTTCCCTGACTCCATGCCGAGTGCCATGCTGCAGTGGAACGCTGGTGGGAGAAAGAGAGGGGGAAACGGAGAAGGCAGAGTGTTAACTGTGTATTTGTTGTTGTGGCTTTACAGTGGAGACTGCAGGAAAGAAAGAAGGAAAATTGGAAGGAAATATTCCACAGAATGGATGACAGATGTAAGAACATTTAAAAAGCCTGAAAGAGAAGATCTAAGCAGCATATTACAGAGATGAAAAAGTAAATCCAGACAGAGAAAGGGTATTGGGAGACAGGAAGCGACCCAACAGGTGAGAAGAGGTAAATTGAGGTGAAGTTAATTTATATCCTAAAAGATAATAGTATGAGTCTGCTTCTGAGGAGAAAGCAAAATAGGCAGAGGGGAGAGAGAGAAGGAGAGAGAGAGATCTTCGAGACTGAAATAGCATTAAAGCAGGCAAAGCTGAAAAGATCGAGAGGGTAAGAGGAGTGAGAGATGAAGAGCGAAAGATGAGTGTCAGCAGAGATGATGGAGAACTACTCAAAGAGAGGGAATATGAACAGGTAAACAAACCTACACGGAGAGCATTTAAACGCACACACACACGCACACACACAAACACACACACTGTAAAAGTTATCTCTCACTCACAGTCAGTGACTTCTTTATGCGTCATGTTGTAGCGAGCCGAGAAGCCGTCTTTGGCCACGGCCATGTCCGTGTGGAAGGAGAGGGACAGCAGGCCCGAGGACGACTGGATCTCTGGGGGGATCTTTGTCCCGCAATAGCGACCAATCAGAGGAGCCACTGCAGAAACAAACACATGAATCCAACTGTAAACATGGATGTTATGGTGTAGTTTATTGGTTTTTCATGGTGATATTCTAATAAAATACATTTAAGAACACTAAAAACACAGCATCTTTACCAACAAGTGCCTCTGTTTCATTTAAAATAAAGGGATCACTGGAATGTAAAGACAGGTTTTCAGAGGCTGCTCTACTTCAGTAAGTGTTGTCTAATGAGTCGCAGCATGCTTCCCCCCCAAATCTCTTCCTGCCATCATTCCTCTCCCTTTTTCTCTCTTGTCCATCCCTCCATCTGCCGTGTGTGTCTCAGCCAGGGCCCAGCAGGGGGATTGGAATTCTTGCCTTAATGCAAACTGCACTGGGATCAGCTGCAGACACACACACACATACACTCACACATGTACAAATGCACCAGTGAGGATTACAATAGTCTCAAGAGTAGCTCCCTCGCCAGACACCAAATTTTTCACCCATCCGTCTTGTTTCCCCATCCCTTTTTCACGCCCGAGGACTCGGCTCGCTGGAACTGGGTTATACGTTAATTTCCTCCTAATTGTCAACTTTGAATGGTATAAATTGTTTTTAGCTATCAAAGCTCCCAAATTCAAGGCTATAATTGGAATTTTAAATCCACTTGGATCCCTTTTAAGCAAATGAAAATGGAATAATTAGAGCAAATCCTCGGTTCTCAGCTTCATATTTTTAAAAGAAGGAGGGAGAAACAGATCAAGAAAGAGGTGGGAAGTGAACCAATCACCACTACTAATGTGCTTTCATGAGCACCACAGCTACAAACATGACCCTGTGCCGGTCAACTATCAAAGCCCTTGATAATATCTTCATGTGTTTTTCCATGCTACTTCCTGATCTCAGCTGATAGGCCACCTAAGAAACGTTCAGCACCGCCTACTGGATACAAACAGATATTCATCGTGGTCGTCACTCTCACTTGCTGTTGGGAGGAAGGAAGTGCTAGGTGATAAGAAGGGAGGAGAGGGAGAATATGAAGGGGGTGATGAAGGGTGTTATTATGGAGAGGGAAGAGGGGCATGGGAAAGGGCTGTTCCTTTGGGGGTGTTGAGGCACTTTCAGATCCCTGTGTGAAATAATGTTTCCTCTATGTAATGTAAAGGCATCTAAGGCGAAGCTGCTTACATCAAAGAGAGCGCTGGCTGCTCAGGAAATTGGTATGGTATGGAGATTTCAGTGTGGGGATGCGGAGGATTGCATGTGTTGGTGTGCGTTCTAAATGTGGATATGAATGTAATATGTGTGTGTGTGTGTTATCCCCAGAACCTAGAAACATCGATTCTCCAAGCACCTTAGTGAATGTGTGAGTCGATGCGTGTAAGTATGTCAGTTGTGTGCGTGCCCTCACCTTGTGGCAGGCCGTCCCACACATCCAGCCAGTCGTACTTGCAGTCACCTTCTCCCACCAGCAGGGGATCGTTCTCGAGGTCGAAGGTCAGAAACGTGAGGGTGATGTCCATGTGGGGCGGGGCGATGATCATATAGGAGCACTCCAGATTGTGGGGGTATTTATCCGGGAACCCCGGGGACTCGATCATGCCGGAGGGGCTGGTGAAATTGCGGAAGCAGAATTCCGACCCTGAGCGGATGCAAGGATATAAGAGGATATTTAGAAAGGAATGAACAATCAGTCATATTAGGAGAAGATACAGGCGTAAGCAATCGATCACATGGGGATATCTCATCTGACTTGCAGAGGGTGTTTCAGAGAGTCATTCATCACTGACAGCCAGCTGGAATACACAATAGCTGTGGCGGTGCGACAAACAAACACACATGGTTTATGGCTACCGATGGAGGAGAAATACACAGTGAGCAAATGCTCAAGTAGGTGTGTCTAATGTTGTATAATGCGATACGAGCAGGCTAATGGCTCTTCTTCTCAGTCGTGTGAAGAAAAAAAAAAATCAACTGTACTTTCTGAAAGGTTGTTTTGTTTTACGGCTTTATTGTGCTGTTAAAAGACCCCATCCTCATATATTTCCTGCTACATACATGCTACAGCAATTAAGCAGAGCTAACGAGGGGAGTCGCGTGGGGGGGGGGGGGGGGGGGGGGGGGGGGGGGGGGGGGGGGGGGGGGGGGGGGGGGGGGGGGGGGGGGGGGGG
>JAUYWH010000012.1:8238737-8295411 GCA_034779795.1 Ctenopoma multispine | reverse complement strand
GTGTCCCCCCCCCCCCCCCCCCCCCTTACTGCATAATTTTCAAACAAATATTGCCTCCTTTTTTTTTTTTTTTTGTGTTCTCTCTCTCTCTCTGTGCCTTTCACTCTCACGCCACACCACAAACGCTGTGTAATGGTTCTAAGTGGGCCCTTTGCGGCGCCTCCTCATTGGCCATGCAGATTTATGTGCCCTGGGCGGCTCACCTTGAGCGGCGGCAGCTGTGCGGCTCAGATCATCTACCCATCAGCCACTGCTCCGCGTCCCACTGGGGGGGAACCTGAGTCACGGCCCAGTGTTTATGGACCGGCACATCAATGAGGGTGAGAGAGAGCTGACGGTGCAGCACATGCACACACACACACGCAAAACAGACAGGGGACTACACAAATGTCACACACAAACACACACAGCCTCATTCACAAACCTCTGCCCATTCTTCCTATTTTAATATGCAGTCTATAAAAATGTTCATCTTTGATCTTTGTTTAATGGCACATGTCAGGCAGTGCCTGCAGTGACCTTTTTAAGCCAGCTGATGACACAAATCTCTCTTCTTCCAACTGGCAGGCGTATATCTAGCATAAGGAAAAGTGTCTGTTCTTGCAGTATTTTTGTATCCTTGAATGTGCTGGAAAGCAGAGCAGGAGGTCGGGTTAAAGAGACTCAGGGGAGAAGCTTATGGTGGATTTCAAACCTGGGAAAGTGGGGCCGCATCCAGCCGCACTGCACTGTCTCAGAGAACTGTCAGGCTGCGTTTGATAACCAGATACATATTCATAAAAGCAGCGTTTAGGAGCACAGACATGTTCACAGCGCATTCCTTCTGCAGCATTCCTCCGAGGCACCAGTCCTTATTATCAGACAGCCCTGTAAAAGTGGAGGGGTCGACTGGCTGCTCTGGTCCTCCCTTGTCTACACTTGGTTAATGGCAGAGAACTGACCCCAATCAGCGAGGAGAGACAGAGGAAAAAACTCAGGAGACACACACTGTCTGTGCTTCTCTCACTTTGTTTTTTGTTCTCTTGTAGCTTCCTATTATGTGTTCTGTTCTTGCTAAGCTTTTTCTTCCTTCATTATCTCGGTGACACCTTTTCTTCACTCACTACGTGTGCCGTACTCACATCCAGCATATACAATGTGTGCGTACAGTATGTGTCTGTCTATCAGTTCACTTTGGATGTGTGTTGTACTGATGATGTTGACACACATGTACGCATCTTCCCCCCACATGTTAAAAGCAGCACTGAACCTCTTATGTTGACTCCCATGGATCATCTGCTTTCATGCTCAGAGCCGGGCTGCCTGCCTACACACACACGCGCGCACACACACAGACACACACAACCAAGCATGTTGAAATATGATGGTAATATAACAAGCTGTGGGCGATATCTCCCAATCCCCACAACTACTGACCCCACCTCTTTGTGTTAAATGTGTTTTTGTGGGTATGTCCGTAGTTAGTGTATAAGTGAGCATAAATGCTATGAATCCACTGTAACATGCTTAAACAGTAAATGAACTATGCAGCATGGACAAGTCACATCAATGTGTGTTTTTACATGAATATATCTTTTTTTGTCTGTTGCTTTTTTAAGCTCCTCACATGTAGCTTTTTGCTGCTGGCATGTTTGTCTCTCAGTATGTGTGTCCTATGTGTGTGTGTGTGTCTGTGACTGAAGGTGTGTGACAGCTTCTATGTATGTGTGAGACCCAGTAACACACTGGCCTTGTTTCTTACTGGGTCACAGTGCGGCAGTCTGCCGTCCTTCTGCCGAAAAACTTCAATCTGATCGCAGCTTGACTCCATCGCCTCCAAACACACCACTCTGTGTTTGGACTGTGTGTTTTACACTCGGCGCGCTAAAAAATAGACACTGTACCACGTGCCAACACTGTGTGTGCACGTGAGCGTTCACATATTCGCGTGTGCAGTGTTTACGTATGCACGAGTACCTTCTCTTTTCGTTAGCGCTCATTAGTTCACGATATATGAACATGCCAAAAACAAATCCCCCTTCCCACCTCCCTCCATCATCCCTCGGCCCACGTCTTGGACCCCGGTTGGTGCCTGCATCGCACCGTGAGCTGCCATTTGGCAAGAGCTGTCTGCTGGCAACAAGGGGGGAGGTCATAGTGCGAGTGTGTGCGTGATGCAGTAGGGTGAGTTGCTGGGTAGAAACCACTCGACACTTGCACATGAGTGCCTGATGTAGTAGCAGCTCCACATGTTGTGTCAGTGTCAGGGCGACCCTCTTCCCTCCTCCTTGTCCTCCTCCTGTCTCCTTCTCTCATCCCTTCCTTCTCTCCCTCTCTTCTCAGCTGCGATGTGCAGAGCCTGTGTTCATTCACTCTTTTAACTCTCCGTCTCGTCTGTTGTCTGGCTTCTCCTGTCCTCGCCACTCGACTCTCGCTGAGGGCTCACCTCTGCGTTTGCTGGTGTCTGCCGCACATCAAAACCTCCTCACCCACTGCTCTCTAACTGCCTGTCTCTGCCTGGCATACATCTACTCCTCATACACAAACACACGCAGATCTCTCATGTAACCCTGCTTGAGCTCAGTTCACAATGTCATTGAAGGAAGTCTCTCCTGAGGCATCTGAGGGGGGGGGGGGATGCGTGTATGCATGCGTGAACGTGCGGCAGAAGGGAGGGTGTTGTAGGGTGGAAACCCCACAATCACGAAAACAACAACATCGCAAAGAGCAAGAAGATCCAAGAAAAGAAAAACAACATTCTTGGCGTGCCACGGCTCGACACTTTTATAGACCCAGAGAGACGTTCTGCATCAGTCTGAAGCAGCTTTTTATAGAGAGGAATGCTCCTTCTAAGTCATGTATCACGCTGACGCCGCTGTTGTGTTGCGGGGAGTGGAATGCAATCACATCAGGTTTTTTTAAACTTGAACACATAAAAAGGAGACGCCAACAAGCTCCCTGCTGTTTGTGATCAAAATGTTCGAGCAGCTCTAAGGTTTATTTCTTGAATCTTATTCATGCCGTTGCTGATCAGGCGTCATTATTTCATTTTGGGATGTGTTTTCCTCATCACTGATCAGTCTTTAACACACTTTGCACTCAGTTCATTTATTCATGAATTTAATTTACCTTTGCCAGTTAATTACTTGAGTGTAATTTCAGTGTTGGAGATGATTCGGTTGGTTCAGAAAAAAAAACAAAAAAAAAAACACCACATGGCAATCAGCCATAAAGTAACAGGCATCACTGATGCCAACATCCAATCAACACGACAGCATCAGACATACAACATGCACAACAAATGCAATGACTGGCGCTTGGGAGGAGGTCCTGCTCTAGGCTGTGCTCCTGCTACGACCCCACAGATGCCACGGTAGAGGTCACAAGTGATCATGAAGGGGACCCAAAGCCCTGGGGTGCACTCGGCCTCATCTTAACTCTGGATTGGCTGCAACGTTTTTGCCCCCACTGCATCAGTGGTGGGCTTTGGGGAACTGGGAAGATGGGGGCTTTCATGGCAAGTCTTCCCCCTGTAGCCGTGGTAACAGAGTCAGCAGCACGTGACTGTGTGTAAGTGAAAGTGTATGATTGGAGTATGGGGGGGGGGGTAGTCAGGGCTGAATAAAGGGTTAAGCATGCATGAGTAGGAGCAAAGTAGGCCACAACAATAAGGGGGAGGAGGGGAGTCGTGCACTTTGACTGTACAGCAGGATTAAGGCATACTGTATGTGCATGTGTGTGTAGGGGGGGGGCAAACAGGTGGAAGGATGTTTTGGGGCAATCATGCACGCTTGTATTATCAGGATGGATGTGGAGTCAAAGGTCAACTCCTGCTCCTCCTTGCTGGAAATAATTATCTTTCACTGCACTGTACTCCATTATATACACACACAAACACACACACCCGCGTACACACAATGACACAAACAGATTGCTTGTCTAATTCAAAACCCCCTAGAGTTGTTACAGTCACTGCTTATGTAATAGGGTTGAATGAACAAAACAAAAACAAGCTACAGTATCATTAGTTCATAGTGCTGAAAAAAACAGACCAAGATGCCTCTCTCAGTCTCTCTTTTCTCTATCTTTCTCACACACACACACACACACACACGCACAGCCAAAACCAGACACGCACTGTCTGACAGTGTGTGCTGGGGTCAGCCTGTGCTGTAAGCTATGCTGTCTGTTTAAGATGGGAAGGAAGCACAAACGTGTCCCAGCTGTGTGCTGAGATTTCTATCTCAGCCAGGACGCACCCTTTAAAAATACATACGCACCCATAAACACAGAATCGCTCATACACAAACCACACACTGTACTAAAACTGTATCTTCTTCACTGTAATCTAGGAATACCCTCACAGTTTTAGATCTTTGAAAGCAAAATCATACTTTAGTAAATGTATTAACACTGAACTAAGTACCTAAATACTACTAAGTGCACACAAATGCAACTTAAATCTATTAACGAGGTTGAAAGTGATGGTGGAGCAATTACTTCCATTCTGGTAAATAAACACATCGCAGCCAGGATGTCAGTGTTCCTGTCAGAAGTTGAAAGCTGTGTATAGTGGAAACCCATGGCCCAGGCCTGTCACAGTAAGACAAACAACCATGATGAGAGAGCATGCAGGCGCTGGAAATGCCGTAATTAACACATGGCCTCAATCACGCACCCTGAATGCATGCGTGATTCAGCACGCCCCCCCCCCCCCTTGTCGTTCTATCTCACTTCACCCCAGTCATTTTCCCACCGTGCCTGTCTCTGTTCGTTCGTCTAACTCTATATCTTTCCTGGTCTCTCTCACACACACACACACACACACACACACGTGCACCCATCAGTCCGCCTCCACATACATACTGTATATACAGACAGACAGACAGACACGTTGAGTGAAACCACCCACACATGTTGCGAGCAGACACCTACATGTGCTCACACAGTGACACACTCTCTTATACCCCCTGAATTTATACCAGGATCTCGTTAAAGCCATGGCAACCGCATCCCCCATCCACCAGCCTTCAATCCATCTGCGTGTGTGTGTGTGTGTGAAAAAGATGCAATCTGCACTATTACATTGTCAGTGTTCGAGTTGGTGGCCTCGGTTATGGAGCTGAACGTCAAATCTGGGTCACATCAATTTGACACAAAACCAGTGATATTTTTCAAAGGTGGGAGCTGGTAGTCATGCATTTCCTTCACTTCCAATCAAAGAAGAATGCTTGTTTTGTTGTGCTTGGAGCACATAAAATCCAGAATTTCACCTTTTTTCTAAAATGCATCTGATTTTTGTTCCTCAACCAAAATGTATGTAATAATCTGAATTGAAATGAATG
Organism: Ctenopoma multispine; assembly: GCA_034779795.1. NCBI lineage: Eukaryota > Metazoa > Chordata > Actinopteri > Anabantiformes > Anabantidae > Ctenopoma > Ctenopoma multispine. Next base: position 8,290,087 of record JAUYWH010000012.1, on the reverse strand, counting down.
CCGCCTTGCCACAAAGACAATCAGTGGATAACGTTTAAGCATAAATCCTTCCTTCAAGGCCACCTGACCATTTCACCTCTCCTCCAACTATGCACACACACACTCCACCACCAAAACAAATATACTTCCCACTCCGCCTCACCTGCAAAGCCCACTTCACCTCGTGCAGTTCCACGACCTCGAGAAAATTCCATTTCGGCACACACTCATCCCCATCAATCTCCTCGCCTCCGCCTCCACCCATAAACCTTTAACCTTAAGTCCAACTCCAAGTTGCCTTGGAGCTCTCTCCATCATCCCACCACCGCCTCCAACTCCCAGCCCTCCTCACCTCCCCAGAGGAAGCAGATCCTTCCAATTAAACAAGCATTCCTTGCATGCTTGCAAGCAGCTCAAAAGGGTATTAGTCTGTTTTTCCCGTCTCACTTTAAGTTTGATTTACATGCTAGCTTCTGCTGATATAAAGTGTTGTGAGAGTGTTGGGGTGAACGATGACAAGTTTTTAGACCATTAACATGACCGATAATTGACTAAGTAATAATGTACAGCACAGACTTATTTGGTTCAGAGGGTTAATACGTTGATACTTAACATATTTGATACCTAACATATTTATGACATGTTCACAGGCATGTTTTTGTCCGCCAAAATATCAGGGTCAGTGACAGACTGTGGGCTGGATTAACAGATGAAAATGTAAAAGTTTCTTCACACACTGCATTAAAATTTAAACCAAAACACATTTATTCTCTAACCTTAACCTACTTTTCTTGCCTAAACTCAACCACACTTTGACTCTCTGGCTTGTCACACATAAACGTATGCACGTATGCGCTCGCCATGCTCCCAACCACCTCGTTGCAACTGGCTTAATCAATTTTATGCGTCACTCAACCAGAAAAATATGTTTTAGAACATGATAAGTACGTTGGCTGCGTAATCGCAGTTGCAGTTTAGTTGTAAATGAACTAAATTTTTAGAAGACGGGGTTGGTTTCCTCACCTGTTTTGAAGATCTCATAGCGCAGAGAGAAGCCTGCCCCCTGGTGGGCGTAATCGGAGACAAATCTAATCTGGAGGGAGGATCCAGATGAGATGATTGGCGGTGGGGCGATGTTGCTGCAGTGTCGACCGAGAACGTCAGCATTTTCTGAGGTTCCATCGCGGATCTCGATGAAGTCATACCTGACCGCCGAAAGAAGGAGACAAAACAAATAAAGATAGAGATTATATGCGGGCCAATTTACAGCTGAATGGGCTCTTTCGTAAGAGGTGTTAGAATAAAAGAAACTCATGAAAAAAATTAATGGGGGAGATAAAGGGTGAGGACATTTAACAGCTTGGGGGAGGTGGGGTAAGAGAAGGGAATAGGACAAATAAATGTCAGAAGACACCTCACTTCTTTGCCTGCACATGCTTTAGTTCTCAGCTCACTGTGACCTTTGACTTTACCAACTGACCTCGAACAATAAAAGCAAATACTTAACTGCCAGGTCAGTGTGTGTGTGTGTGTGTGTGTGTGTGTGTGTGTGAGAGAGACAGAAAGACAACGAGAGAGCAAGAGAGCCCACCTGACAGATCCAGATTTAGCTCACAGCCCTGTGTGTCATTCCTCTAACACTATTAAATACATGCAGCAGCGGCAACACACACACACACACTTTGTTGTCTGTGGGTGATGTTTGATTTACCAAAGTTTGGAACGTCAGATGGGTGGGGTGTACAAACCACTCAGTCACAATAAACTTATTTTATATGCATGTTTGGATCAAATTTGTTAAAGTCCATCTTGAAAAATCAAATCAAATCACTGCCAACAATGTGGTTATGCTTCCAGTCTGCTGTGCATTTTCCTTGTACCTATATTTAAGGCTATATAAAGTACGGTATAAGAGAAATAGGGTGAGAGTATGCAGGAATACAGCGTAGTGCATCACTTCAAATGGATTTTACACTCTTTATAACACCACCTTTTATTTTCACCACCATTCCTTAAGCACTATTTTGAGTAAGCTACACTAAAAAGTACTAAAAGTAATCTTTTCTACCTCTTTTCGTAGACATGTATTTGTGCTGCCACTATTTGTGTGTATATCTATATTTGCTGATAAACGGGTGTTGTTATATTTCAAGATTCGCAACTGTGAATAATTTCCTTGTAATTTTTGTCTCCGTAATATGCATCCCCGCTTTCCTCTCGCTCAATCTCTGCAGCGCTAACAAGTGTCTCTTCATCCCCCATATTGCGATTCCCTGCGTAACTAACTGCATCGCCGCAGGAGCCTTGCAGCTACGTTGAGGACAACCTCCCAATACACACACACACACACACAGACGTGCACGCACAGGCATACACACCCGTCTCAATTAGTTCATATGACAAAGACGTCAAGAAACAACAGGGTTTCTGTTGTCTCACTAATTACTGTGATGGGCTCTTTGATGCTGAAAAAGCCTCACAGACGTGTCTGGGTTTTCAGCCCCTTGTAAACACAGCATCTTGCTAACAAATGCTAACAGCTTTTTAGCTACTTCCCTGAAGTGAAAAGTATTCAGTCAAGATGACATTTACCAATCAGCATTATGTTGTTTCTCTGTGGCTCCTAAGCACTAAGTACTCCCACCTTGGAATAAAACCTGGATTAAGTAGAGTCACTAAGCCTCTTTTTTTTGGTTATCTCATTCCTGCAGTGTATTGATTCCCATGCACAGCATTCAAACTAAGACTGCTGATGGACGGATAATCCCAACCACATTAATCTGGGTCGGGGTGGTACACGCACAGGTGAGGATCACAGTGTGAAAACGCTGCAATGAGCCTGTCATGTCACCACAACACTGTCATTGTTAAGCTGAACTACAAACAGTACAAAAACTGTTGCTCACCATCCAGGTGAGATCAGTGGAGATCACTGAGATCAGTTACAACCAGTAGTAATGTTAACTAACCTACCAGTCAGGAAGTGAAATCAGTTGTATTGGTGTTTTTAAAGCCTGAACCTTGGAGCTAGATGTGTGTGCGTGCATTAAAATGTTACAGCATTCTATCAGTTAAGGTATGTGATAGATAGAGTTTAAGAAAATCTTTACAAAAGCGAGTAAAGGAGGCGTTGTCCAATTCTCTTAAACATGTCCAGGTTGTAATCCTGCACTACAGAGGCGATCGGAGAGGCTTCGGCGGCGAGCTCCCACAGTGAGCCTGAGCGAGCCACAGCTCTCCCAAAGTACGCCTGCTTAGGGCTGTAACTGACACATGCTTAGGGAAAACACACGCTAAACACTGCCAACAAATACACACACAGACGTGTGCGCACAAGCAGCAGCAGATATGGACAAACACTGGCGTGCGTGTACACACTTGGTGTCGTATCGCCAACACCAAGGATAAAAGGCCCGCGAAAGAGCTGAGAGTCTAATTAGGTTTTAATTGATTTTGGAGTGGGGCTCTATCCTCTCTCTCTCCTTCCCTCTGTCTCGCTCTCTCCTGTCATGGATTAGCGTCAGTGAGTGAGTGTTCCTCAGATGTGATTATTGACCTGTTCGCTCAGCCTCTCCCCGGGCTCTGATGAATACATGCATGAGGGCCTGACGTGCGAGAGTCCGCCGTCTGTCTCTCTCTCAAGCGCACACTTGAAACGCATTCCAGGACATTGCACACACACGCACGAACCCTCGCCTGTGACACACATTAGCGTCGCATACCTCTCAAACACACATTCAAGCATAAACGGAGACACCCCCATCCAGGTCCGGATTCCATTAGCAGTTGTTTTGATCCAAAGCCTGTGTGTGTGTCTGACACCACCCATCCCCTATTCCCGGCTTTCTGTCTGTCTGGCAGTCTGTCTGGGTCTGCACGGCCAGCTTTGTGTTTAGGGAGCCATTATGGGGGCACAAGTATCACCCCCCCTTATTTCCTCCGTAGAGAATAACAGGAGCAAAGGGAGAAGGGGTTAAGGAAACTAAAAACCCATGAGGGCCAGTAATTCAGCACCAGTCCAGACATGTCCTCTCTTCCTCTGCTCTCATGTATCACTCCAGCCCTCCGCCAAAAGCTAATTGCCTTTCACACCTTTGCTGTTTGTTGGGGACCGGGGACATTTCCTGCGCGCATCAGCGTCTCACTACAGAAACATCACTGCATTATATACACGCTGTATGTAGGCCTGTGTATATTTAGAAGTCTATCGCTGGTCTTCTGTGGCCTGCTGCTAGCCGCCATCCTCCCTGCTATAAACACTTTGGTCCTCTTACTTGAGAGATCAGTAATAATTATATTTATTCAAGCCCTCTTACTATCTTCTTTTGTAAACTCAGCAAAGGAGTTCTCATTTAACTGCCTGTCTGGGTGTGAACTAGCCTGGGATATTGTGTTTCATTTACTTAAGACTAAATGGCTACACAAACACATAAAGCGTTTATCAGAAGCGTTAAAATTGCACAGAAGATTAGCACATAATTTGCTGTGGGTGCGTCACGGCCGTCTGATTTATTTTGTTTATGCCAATAAAAGAACAACAGCTGTTCTCGCATATCACCAAACCAAACTTGGCTGCATTCAGACACTTGAGACTTCCAGTTGAAATAATTTCCCCCTCTGCTCCATTGTGCTGTATTTTCCTATTTCCCCCACTAGAAACACAGAAAACCACAAGATGCCGATCTTAGTAAACAATAAAGAACTGTCGCTTCTTTCTTCTCCATCTTGATGACGATGCAGACAGAAGCAGAAATGAAGTAAGGTGGAGGGTGTACAGTGGATACACGGTTCTACACACACACACACACACACTACCACCCACTCCTCCCACCCTCAAAGGGGACTCTAATAAACCATAAGTGCCTCTGAAATATTAACTAGATGCTGCAAGCAAAATCCCTGCAGATCTACAGGGCCTGCCATCTTCAATCTAGCCCAAACACAAACAGCACTGCGCTTCCTGGTCTCCTCATGCCTCACCTCCCTCTCCCGCTGTCCATCACAGATTCATACTTACAGATGACTAGGGCCAAACCGCTGACCACAGGCAGTCTGGGCTCGGCCCCAGACCTTCTAAAGCGGCATCGATCTGATCCATCAGACCGTAACTGCCGTCTGAGCTCAAGTCGCGACCCCGCTGCCCCGGCTGGATGCGCTTTATTCAGCCTCTATCAACATATATTTGCGACGGCAATTCATCCAGTTTAGATCCCTCAGTCCACTTTGCTCACATGTTGGTAGTCTGTTGCAGTACAGCGAGTGATCGCAGAAAGCACGGTGGTGGCACCGCGGTGTTTCTATTGCTTCCTATGTCATCATTACAGCTTTAATAGTAATCACCACTGGAGAGTGATGACCACCATCTTGTCCTAAACATCGGCCAAGTGCCAGCTATTGACATATCAGAATTGGAACAGCTCCCTTCATCATGACCTCTGGCAACACATCTGTCTCCGCTTTCATCCTTGACCATCACCCTCCTCCTCTTCATCTCCTTCGCTCGCTCTCTCCAGCCATTGCCGATCATCTATGGATTTCCCATTACAAGTGGAATACAGACATTGATCCCACACCTCTTGGCTCCCCCACTGGGTATTAGTAAGAGGGGTGATATCATGCACACACACCAACGTGCAAACACAAACACACACACGCTGGAAACACTGGAGAATTGTTGCTATGTGTTGCAGTCACCTCTCAGTTCCGTGATGAGGCATGTCACAGGCCAAGGGGATTCACAGCTCTCTGTGTGTGTGTGTGTGTGTGTGTGAAGTTATAAAGTTATATCATTAAATCTTCCACCCCAGGCTGCATCCAATAACAAATAACCAAATAAAAGTGAGAAAATAAAACCCACAAAGGTGGAAGAAATGGATCTTTCTGAATGACTACAGTTTTATGGGCTGTGTTTGTGTGTTTGTGTGTGTGTGTTTGTGCAGCGCTGTCTGCATGTGATTCTTCTCGTTTCATAATTCAAGTGTGTAAAAATAAAACACTTCCTCCTCGAGCTAGATGAGAGGAAGAATGAAAGAACAAAGGGAGGAAAAGAGGTAGATCAAGGAAAGGGAGGGAGGAAGATGAAGCGAAAAGGAAGAGAGCCGGAGAGAAACAGTCTCACTCCTCTCTCTCTCCCCTCCTCAGCTCCTGGTATATCACTAGGTAGCATCCTGGGGCTTGGTGATGGCAGATTGCATTAGAGATATGGGCCTGATATTTCATCTAGCCTTTATTACATTTAGTTCACATCAATCGGCTGGCAGCCTGTAGGTAAGAGCTATTTGGCACGCGGCCGGACTCCCCCTGAAATGAAATCCTGAATTAAAGTGCCACCTCAGACATGGAGCGCCTGCATAAGGCTGCGGATTTGATTGCTGCAGTAGAGCCGCCGTTTGGCTACGCTACATCGTCCGAGTACTGACTGTTTGAACCCACTGAGGGAAACTCACCAGCTGGCCAGGGATATTAGCCAGAGTTCAGATCCCTTGCCTGGGCTGACAAAGCACTTTTCTCAGTTTTATAAGGGCCTAAAGTGCCCAGGGGGGGATATGATGGCTAATGATCAGTCTTACACTGACATGTTGCATGCTTAGGTGTGTATGTGCATGTGTTTTTTAAGCGTATCCAACAAAAACATATGTCCGTCTACAAGTTCGATGGGCATGTTATCATGTGTGTTTTTGTTTGTTAGGTGTGTTTCCACGATTAGCAGTCTGGGCCACACAGCTCTGCGTCTTTCAGGTAACACACAGCTCTGGCTTTTCACTGCTGCCGTCTCTGTAATCCCAGCTGTCACGCAGATTTGCAACCCTGCCAGAGATGGCGAGCCCTCTACCTCTGCAACCAACCCCCCCACCCCCCACCCCCCGCCCCTCCGGCTTCCTCGCCGGGGACCGTGAAAACATGCAAAAATCTACTCTCTGCTCGCTCACTCACACCGCCGTGCTTAATCATACAGTCAAAAAAGGAAGCAACCCGTAAGAGCGCTACAGGGCTCGGATCAATCCGCGTAAAAAGCATAACACAGGACGGAGAGAGCAGCAATATCGAGCTGTACTTTGGCTTTTTCCACTTATTTCTGTGCCCCAAAGGGAAATGTTTTCTCCATGAAACACAGAAGGGCAAACACATTAGCGTTTGAGGTTATGCATAAATAACTTTTGGCATGATCCCCCATTTCTCTAATAGCTACTCTATAAGAGGCGTTATCACACAGAGGCTGGATGGATAGATGGATGGAGGGAAATAGGAAGTGGAGCAGCTAGTTTTACAAACCAACACTTGCTTGCATGCTTGCGGGGTTACTCACACGTAAACGTCTTTTCCCACCCACGCTCGCTGACTCCCCTTCTCACACACACACACACACAGACGCACACACTCATATACAGCATAAAGGGAGACTGAGTGGGAGTGTGTGTCAGAGGGCAGACCAAGGCTTCGGTCCCTCCAGGCAAGCGTAAAAGAAAATATCGTAATAAAACTCAACAGGAGAGGAGAAAAGAGGAGGCATTTCAGTTTTCTCTTCCTCTCCTGCTTCGGCCTCCTCCTGCCCTGCACGCCTTGGGCTGTGAGAAACTGCTTGACACACTGCTCATCAACAGCTGAGCCGTTCCTCTCTTCACCACCACTACTGCAGGGGGAGTACAGCGCGGCACAGCGTTGACACAGCAACGCTGGCGTTAAAGCCGTATTACTGAGAAACATATTACAACGCAGATAATTATGCGGCATTTCTGCCTTTGACAAAAAAAAAAGCGACAGCAACCTGGAGACACAAAAGCCGAGACATCAAAATAACATTTCCAGTTCACTGCGACGTGACACAACTGTGTGAATAGAACCGACTATCATTACAAAAGCCTTTCACCAAAGCAGCCATTGATGTCCTCATGAAAAGTTACATTCTTCTCTCGGCTGGACAAAACGCTCTGTCAGTGACCAATACGAAAAACACCCATCTGGATTATTAATTCTTCAATTGACGGAGAGAGGGGAGGGCTGGGACATGGAAAGGAGAAATAAATGGTCGTAATTGCAGAGACTGCACTGATAACTCTAGTCTGTGTACACTTTAGACGGACCAAGCAGACAAAAAGAGTCTCCGAATAGGTGATCTGTTGTTTCAGAGTCTGATTCAGTTGCATAACAGTGATTTAAACAGTGGAGACTATGACTTCTTTCTACTTCCTCTGAGGTCCAAGACAATAGTTGACCATATGATTTGGATTATTCATGTGTCTGACAAAGGAAACTGACCAATGTTGTCATATCCAGACTAACACCTGGGCTGCATTCTCTTCTTCTTCTCCTTCTCCTTTCCTTCCCTGTTTATTTGTTTATTTTCTCTCTGCCTCCACCCCCCCCCATCGCAAACTTCAAACTACATCAAGATTATTTTCTTACTGTCTGTTCTGTCCCCTCTGTCCCTGCACTGTGCCCAAATTCAGGCACACGGATCTTCAAACGTAGCCTGGCATTTTGAGTATGGAGGGGGATTACAGCTGGATGGTCCCGATAACGTCACATCAGTTGTTCAACACAAAAAAAAATCTAAATGTATTCTCGAAGTTTATCTAAACTTTGTTATTGTGGTGTATAAATAGACGTGTTGCCCTTTAGCGTATTAGAATAACACTTAAATCATCTGGTTCCAAGCAGCACAAAATAAAAATATCTTTTGGGAAACGAGGTACTTTGTGTCCTACATCAGGGTGAACACATGAACGTGTGACTCATTCTTTCCATTCAGCTTTTATTGTAACCTGCTTTGCTTGTTTGTGTTCTCTTATTGTGCGAATGTGAGCAAAAAAAAAAGTCTGGATGTGGAAACTGAACTGAGCAACACTGTCTACTCTCTCAACTGCTGAGGTTACGTGCAGCTGACGTGCCCTTGAGCAAGGAACATAACTCGGTAATTGTTCTGGGGAAGTACAATACTAAAAGCCTGTGGTTGAACTGGGCAGCATCTAGGACACGCTGTGTGTAGTGGTGTGAGTGTGAAAGAGGACAGTGGTGGTAAAAGCTTCTGAGCTTTCCATTCTTTCAATAAACAAATATTTCCCTGAAAGAAAAACCACAGGCTACTTAATGCTCTGTGTTTTTTGCAGAAAACTTTTCTTAGCGACTGACCTGCTGTGGTCAAAGTGTGGAGATCTACTGCGGAAACCACCGCAGTGAATTATAACACTGTGTAAAAATCCATGTGCTTCAACAGGAAATGACTTGTTTGAGATACAAAGGCTTTTGCAGCACGCTAATGAAAACCTCAGCACAAATCATCTTTCAGCCAGAATAATAATAATACACCATTAAGTCTATTATGACACGACTCCGTCTCTCTAATCTCCCACTTGGCCGTGTGCCCCCCTCCCAGTCTTACTTGCAGTCCAGTCTCTCGATCTCAAAGTGCGGGTTGAAGTTGAGGACGATGCGCTGGGAGGGCTCCGGCGCCGTGATGATCCAGTGACAGTTCTGGTGTGGGGGGTACTCCAGTGGATATCCAGGGGAGGTGATGTAACCCGCCTCGCTGGCGTCTAAAACACCTCCACACTCTGCTGTGACACAGACCGAAACAAAAGGGTGATTATTGATTGGACACAGACAAAATACAGAAAACAATTCAGTAAACTGGTGCATTTCTGCATCTGTTTTTTCCACGGCAGGCCATAGTCAAACCATATAAATCCTGTGTAACTGGTGCAGTCCCAAGAGCAGTGAGTCAGAGAAGGCTCCTTCATTTGCTGTGTTTCTCTGTATGAAGATGTGATGAGCAACAAATGAACAGTAAAACAAAGAAGCAATTTAGGCCGTCAGTTAGGAGGAAATTGGAAAAACTTCTCTATTGTGAATTGTGAATGCAAGCGGGGGCCACCTGGGTAAGCTATTAAAACAATAAAAGATCATCACTGCCGCATTTTGCTGGGCGTCCACACACACACACAAACACACACACACACACACACACACACACACACACACACACACACACGCTGAGAAACAGTGTCTTTTTCACCCTCTTCCACACCCAGGCTCTTATCTCTCTAGTTCCCCCGTTGGGACTGTTGTCCAAGTGTAATTGTTGCTCTGGAAAGCCAATCTGCAAACATTAGGACACATTCCCTGATCCTATCGTGCTCTCCCAGGAACAATAGCCTGCCAATGGCGTTGCTCGGAAGGCTCAGACAGGAAGTGACACACAGACGGCCTGTCTAGCGGGGTTCTGGGGGTCACCCCCACTCTGTAATGAGAAGCTAACATGGCAACAAAGGCCCCATTCTCCTCGTATGCCCCGGCAGCTACGGCAGCTCTCGCGCTTTCGCGTTATCTCATATAAACACACTAAACACATAAACTCACACGCACATAGAAAAGAAACATGTATATGTACATTCTGCATCACACACACGCACGGCATTGTGCACAATGCTCTTTTATTACTCTTGTACTACCAGTAGATTTGCTGGCATTATTATTCTTTACGGAGAGAGGAAAAGGCGAAACGTGTTCTCCATGACAACAGCGGGGGGTAGTTTAGCTCTTTCGAACACTGTATATGCGTACACGAGGTGTGTGTGCGGTTGCCTTTCCACCAGAGGGACGTCTAAATCTAATGAACTTTGTGATATTGAAGAAGAGAGACAATTGTTTTTTTTTTTTAATATTGCTGCTGGAGTTTGTTGGTCAAATGGAGAAAACGGCATACAAAGGAAGGAAAACAGTGATTTATCAGGCAACAAACTGAAGCTTACGGCATGGCACCATTAACAATGCACTACCAAATGGTGGGCTTAACCACTCAGCCCCTGAGCCGAGTCTATTCTTGACATAAATGGGTTGATATTCTTGCCTGTTTCTTTCAAATTTCTGTGAAAGCATCAATAAAAGAAGCAGAAAGAAAAAAAAAACAGCACCAAAGGCTTGAAGTGTAATAGACCCTTCAAGTGTTGACATTTCCACCGCCTATTGTGCTTAAAAGGCCCACTTAAGATTCTCTGACATTTGATAGAGCTGCGATGGCTTCCTTACTTTGTTGCTGGAGATGAGCAACGCCCATGTTCACACACCAGGCACACACAGCTGCCGGTGATTTCATATGAACGCACGACTCCTGCCGCCCACACGCGCGCACACACACACACACACACACACACAGGCGCTGGTTCTCAAATATACAAAAACAAGCACACATAGGTTCAGCTACATGTGTTTGCACATCACGGCGCTTGCAAGTACAGGGATGCATGCTTAAATATGCACCCCCCCCACACACACAAACACACACACATCCACTGCTCTATGTTCAAATGGCCACCCACACACAAACATATCCAAATACATACAGAGGACATGTCAATCACAATGGCTGACGGGGGGGGGGGGAGATAGTTAACTGAAATTTTTCAAACAGATAGCAGGGATAGCAAAGAATGACAGAGACAGAACACCCCCACTCCCCCTCCCCATACATGCACAGACATCTCTTTATCTGCAGACAGACCATCATTGTTGGGAAGCCTATGGAGGGAACTGTGTTCAGGAGGCTATCAGCGCGGAGAGCCCCAACAGATTAAACCATTTGGGGAGAATCTTGCAGCCTCAACACTTTTTCCCTGAGCTGCCCATTCAATGGCCTCCAAGGAAAATGAAGAAGAGGGGTGAAGGGAAGAGAAGGGGAAAGGGATTACACTGGGAAGAAATATGGAATGGACAAAGGAGAGGAAAGAAGAGAGGATGAAAGTGAAGAGAAGGGATGTAGAAGTGGAAAGGGAGAGGGAAAAGGGTGGATGGGATAAAATATGGGCTTGAGAAAGAGGGTGGGAAGATTGATCGGAAGAAGAGGAGAGTGAAGGCGGTGGGGTGGATTGATGCACAATGGGCGGGAGTGAGGAAGAGTGAGGACGAGAGACAGGCAAAGAGAGAGAGAGAGAGAGGCGACAAAAGGTGGGGAGGAAGGAGAAATGCAGAGGGTGTGAGGAAGAGAGAGAGGCAGGGAGAGAGTGAAGAGATGGCCGCAAAGGGACTGTGTGTGTGTGTGTGTGTGTGACGAGCCTCATTAAGACATGCCTGCTATCCAGCGGCTCCCTGTAGACACTGACCCCACTGGGAAACCTCTGTCAGACACACAAACACGCACGTTTGTGCGTGTTTGTTTGCTCAAAAAAAAGAGAAAAGGTTAGGGATGACGGTGGATGCAGCAGCAGCAATATACCTGCACTAACTGAATCATGGTGGGAATAATTTTGATTATAATGACAGATGTGTGTATTTGTTTCCTAATTGCTTAGATATAGTGGGTAATTAGTTAGTTGCAAAGTATGCATATATGAATGTGTGTGTGTGTTAAAGCAGAATGTTTTGGTGAGAACAGAACTTGTGTTGGATGAGTAACACAGGGGAAGCACTCAGGAGCTGCCAGCGAGCTTCATGAATTACACTGTCTCTCCTACTAGAGGAGCCCATCTGTCCACAAACACACACACACACACACAAGTGCCACATATGTTCCTACCATGCAGCAACCAAAACCCTATTACAAGAGAACAATGCCACCACTGTGTGTGTGTGTGTGTGTGTGTGTGTGTGTGTGTGTGTTTAGTGTGTTTTTCATTATTCTTTTTGAGTTTTGAGATGCAGCAGAAAACTGTAAATGTGCATATATGTGGCTGCATCACTTCAGACCGAGCCAAACTCAGAGATGTCTTTGTACCAGCTGTGAGTGTCTGTATCTTCATTATCTCAGAAATGTGCATATGTCTGCATGTCTTAGCTCACAGTCTGTAGTGTGTGTGTGTGTGTGTGTGTGTGTGTACACGCCTGTGCTCTCATTTCTATTAGCCGCCTTATCGGGGAAATACGGCGTCACATTCTGGGATAAGCTCCCAGTGTGAGGAGAGTCCCTGATAAATCCCTCCATCATTCCTAGTGTCTCACTCCTCTACACCCACCGCCCGCCCCCACCTTAATTAAAAAGTGCTATCGCCCAGAGTGAGGGAATGAGAGGGGAGAGTGGGCAGCACTCATCCATTCAGTCAGGGGTTGTCTCTCTCCGACTGCTTTTAATCTCACCCTTTCCACACTAGACTGGACCCACGGAGAGCGAGAGGATGAGGAGGAAGGGTGAAGATTCACGTCGAGCGTCTTTTTGCTTTAAGACCTTTATGCTGAGGCACAGTATGAAGTAGCGGTGGTAGCAGTGAGCACCTCACACGGTTAGATAGACAGATATCAGCGTTTTAACACGTCCTTTGTTCCTCTGAATTATGACGGTGGAAGAATGATTAAGCACACATCTTAAATGTTGCACTGAGGCCACTCTAGGTGAAGAAATCATTCTGCCTACTATGGACTTTCCCAGTATGACTGACAAGTGACTCACAGCTACGAGAATAAAATAAAAAACTTGACCAGAGGACGTGCCAGCAAACAACAATCAGCCCAGAAATGCAACATACAGCAGCTTTTTGTTAAACATACAAAGCCACACCACAGCAGATAATTTCCTAAAATCCTCTTTTCCTCTCTCTCTCCTTCCTTTCTTTTCTCCCTTTCTACTCCTGCCTCCCTAACGGGATAAGTGCCCCATGCTAATCAGCTAAATGCACAGTGCTGGCCATCCTGATCAATGGTTCAATGGATCAATCGAATAAACAGATGGTTGCTTGTGCCTGCAGGGGGGTGTAACAGCGTGGGCCTAATCCTAAACACTACCTGACTACAGTATCAGTGTCTCCTTCCTCTTTATTCTCTGTGCAGAAGCATCAAAACCGCTGAAGCACTTTTTACGAACACACTTCCCCGTCTGCAGAGGGCTGTGAAAAATTGAGCTTTGCTGCAGGTGTCTTGGTGATTTGTTCCCACCCTCTAACCCCCGCCTCGCAGAATGTTACCTTTCAGTCGATCCGACTGCTCAAAAAAAAAACTTTCTGGGTTATTTCTTACAGCCTTAGCCGTTTCCTGTTGTAACCTCTCCTCTTTAACCCCTCTTGTGAATTACAATAAATTGGAAATGCAGTGCCTCCTGACAATGCCGGCTCCCATCTAAACCTGTCCCAGAGCGCCCGTTAAGACCCCCTTGTGAGGCTAATGTGGCAGAGTGATAGACCCAGCTCTGTTTTATTTATGGGGGTCTTGTTTTTAATTTCACCCCAGGTGCGGCAGGCTGTTCCCGGGCTTTGTGTGAGCCTGTGACTCTCATACCTGACTGGTATTGAACAGGCCGCTCAGTTTGTCTTTGGCTATGAATGCTAATAGGTGACCTTGTTTTCGCAGCTGATACCTCTGAGGCTGGCTTAGATTAAAACACAGAGAAACGCAAAGAATTGAAGGGCAGGCTGCAGCGGAGAGCATGAGAGAGGAAAGAAAAAACAAACAGAGAAGGGCAATAATTATAAAAAATCTGAACGTCCACTCACCCAGTAGCTAACATTTGTGAAAGAGATGATTAGATGAATAGTAATCTAACTTCAGAAGAGGTTGATGCCATAGGTTGAGTGCATGCACAGCCGCCCACTCAATAAACATGCAAATAAGCTGCCTAATGGCCTGAATATTAATGTCTGTGGTAAGGAGTAATTAATGTACATGTCACTGAGTCAGACTATTGTGATTACAGTACAAGTCTCTACTTCCAGCATTAAGATTGCAAAGAGTAAAAAGGTCTTGGCGCTGGCAGCTGGCAGAGAACAGCAGGTCACACAACAGGAGATGCCCGAGCATCAAACATCTTTTATGAATCGTTTATCGTGAAGAGCGTTGCAGGATTTGAACACTTACAGAGGTTTCTGGCTGAGACGCCTCAGGTGTCAAACCGTGTTGTTGCTAAAACATTAACATTTTCATGGAGCTCTTTTTGCTTCTGGAACTACAGCGAGCTGTTAAAAAAAAAACCCAGATGGTGTCTATCATCAAAACCAGAAAATCTTTGGAAAGTAAAACCTTTAATGTGACTCCAATGTTCTTAACTTTCACGAGAGCATCATTTTGTAAAAAAAAAAAGTAATTTTTTTTTATTTTAAGCCTCCCTCTGAGCTCTGGCTGTGACTTTACCTCACTTTATGTGTCACCCCAAACGACAGCAACCCTTAATATGATCTGTTAACTCCCTGTTCGGTGCCATTTTAACTCTGTGACCCCTGCGCGCTTTGATGTTG
The DNA here is from genome assembly GCA_034779795.1 of Ctenopoma multispine. Lineage (NCBI taxonomy): Eukaryota > Metazoa > Chordata > Actinopteri > Anabantiformes > Anabantidae > Ctenopoma > Ctenopoma multispine. The sequence goes on along the minus strand of JAUYWH010000012.1, from coordinate 8,274,959 downwards.
CCCTTTCCCCTCACACTCTGTTTGATGCATAATCCACCCCTGAACTCCCTCGTACTGTTCTCCCTTTCCTCATTCCCTTGTGTTCCTTCTTGTTACGGCCTGGTGGAAGCCATGCTCACTTTTCTGTGCCTTGTGTAAGCCGGCATCTGCGTTTCATTCTCCTCTGCAGTCACTGTCTCTCTCCCTCACATCCCCCATCCCTCTCTTGCTGCACCCTCTTCTTTTCTGACTTTGTGAACCTTCCTGTTCTGTCTAAGTTCTATTCTCTTTCAGTCTGTCTTTCCTCTGGCATCTGTGTGTAATGTGGCTCTTGGGGGGGTGGGGGGGTGGAGGCAGGGACATGTGGTGCAGTGAGAGAGAGAGTGAGTGAGAGAGAGAGAGAGAGAGAGAGAGAGGGCTCTGGCTGCCAAAAGGTCCACATCTGTCTCTGATTAAGGGCTACATAGGCACATATGACTGTCCTCTCAAGAACAAGTAGCCTAAACAAGAGGAAGAGTCCATTAGAACAAACCAGAGCTTAGTTTGGTTTTAAAGGCAGATCAGGACCAGCGAGGGGGGGGGGGGGGGTGTAAAGGCTCAACGGTGTAGATTACTACACAAATAGCATAATACACATCTAATTACGTAATTTGGAGCAATTTGTTTTAAATGAATGTATAAATAAATATTATTAAATAATACATAGTAACACATACTAACATACTAAATAGACGTTAGTGATGCTTCTGTATGTTTTTTTTTCCCACCACGGCGAAAAACGCGCATCCACATTAGATTTAAAAACTATGACACCCGGAGTTAAACCACCGTAAAAGCAGCCGGAATGCTAGAGTAGCTACTTTATAAGGATGAGTGAACGAGAGGCCATGTGCCATCCCAGCAGCAGCAGCGTCACCTCTCTGTATGGTTAGCCCCTGCACACAACCCTTCCCCACCAACAGCTCCATCCTGCACACTTCTGCAACTAGTGAACGACACCTTATTATTATTTGATCATCTCTATGCAGGTGACCAGACGGTCCACTGTGCTCCCTGGTGCTAAATCCCCATTTAATTAGGCTTCTAAATAAAAATTGGCGCTATTTCATGCTTGAGTTTTGCTCTCTCGGTAGTCAATCAAATGTGTGCCGTTTTTATTTACAGCCCAAATTAGCCCTGCTTAAGCAAGGATCTGAATCCCTACCAGCTGCGGGGCTGCCATTCCGCCGTTCGCCCTGCTCTATGATCTCCCCCGCTTATCGTGGTTTGATTGCTGAGAGCGCACGGAGGTGACGCTGCGCTCGACGCCTGAAGCCGCCGGCGCTCGGCCACCAGCAGCCCTGCCTTCACCCTGCACACACACACACACACACACACACACACACAGCCGCGAGGAGCACGAGGGGAGGATGACGGAGAGGCTTGTGGTGGCTGTTGAAGATGATGATTAGAATGGTAACGATTACAGTCGCTTCAGTCAAATCCCACAATGACAGTGTAGCTTTTACGCACGGTTTCTTGGAGACCAGCGAATTGGCGAAATAGCAGGTTACAGCCGAGCCTACGCCTAAAACCTGTTTTTATACTGATGTGAAATAGCATTTTAATCAGGTATGGGGGTCTGTGTATTTCCCTTGATGAATAATTAAGTCAAAGAAAAACAACGGGCCACTCGGAGTCAACAATGTGTTTGAAATTTCAAAAGCTTCATGCATATAATCAAATTATTCACAGTCCAGTGAGCTGATGGTAAACTCTGTCTTGGAGTATAGTCTAGCTGGGACAGATAACTGTTTCCTACCTTTTAAATAAGAAATGATGAAAGCATCTGAGAGCTTTAGTTTAAATGTTTCACAACAAGTCTGACTGAATTAATCACTGACTTCAATTCTCAAAACTCAACATCGTTCCTATGTTGACGAAACAAACATACATCAGCAGTTTGCGTATCTCGCTTTCTCCCATATTTACCCTACTGAGAGCGCAAAATATTCAAGAGAGACGTTGACCTGGTGTCACTAACGGCTTTACGACATTTCAAACACAGAACAGAGGAGATTTTAAATAAGTGAGATAACTCTGATACATCGGCCCAGCAAATTTAGTTCAAGTGTAGATTTAGACTAAATCCATTGTTGTGTGATTTACATTATTATTTCTTTACCATTTGCTGCGTTTTGGTCAGTGCGCTCAGCAAAATCAAAGAAATGACTCTAACTCACCCTCTTGTCCTCTGACTCTCGACGCCAGATGACACAGTGTCACTAAAAATCCAATCAACGACGGCACAAAATCCATTTTGGATGATGCAGAAACTCGCGGAGAGCTTTTAAGTTTCTAAGGTTCCCACCTCGTTGAATTTCAATTCAGCTTTTTGTCCCCCCCAAAAAAAATCCACCCGAAAACAGCCGGCGGCAGTCAACTGAGCCACTTCAGTAATAATCCCACGGCGTTTATTAAACCATTAGTGGAGAAAATGATGTGCCAACTACATGTCATAGAGGGAATTTAGACTTTTATCAGTGTAGCGTGTTGAGTCCATTTAGCGCTGCGGTACAACTGAACCTAATCCACAAACTAGTGAACAAACTCCTTGATCAATGCTGCCAGCAGCTGAGAGGCTTCGGGCGATGTCTACGCTCCGGAGAGTCTGGACGGGGCTTTTCAGGATGAGTCAAGTTCCGACTGAGAGGCTCCCACTACCCGTATCTCCCTCTCTGCGTCCCCGCGTGTTTTGCGCACACGAGGGTCGGTTCTCCAGTCCGGGCTTTTAAGTCCACAATAAGAGCTCTGGAAGCTGTTGAAAGCCTCAGTCCGAGAACCAGAAGCTCCCTTTTCAAGTCACAGAATAATAAGTAAGGAAAAAGGGCTGCGCTCTTGCTTCCCTAAACGACTGTCACGTCAGTCGTGCCACCTCCTGCGGCACCGCTCCTCTCTCCTGCGTGTCTACAGCCTGCGCTCCGCTCCGACACCGGCGTCTGCCTTACGCGACTGGGGAGGTGTGTGTAGAGTTCGTGTGTGAGTGATCGAGCTTTTGAGCTGAGCAGCTATCGCGTTACAGTCACGGCGCCTCGGCTCCGCCTCCTCCCCGTCGGTCGCTGATTATAGGGAGGGAGAGTGCGCACGTGCACGCGCCCCGGGCTCTCCCCCCTTTCTCTCTCACTTACACACAGACACACACACACATAGGGACGCATCCCTCTTTCAGGAGATACCACAGATACGAAGTCTCTTGCAGATAAGACCGAGATAAGACATATTGTGATGGTAAACCACGGAGCAGAACTTCTCCTAGGGCTGTTTTCAAGGGAACAGAGAGGAGACATGAGGAATAGAAAATCCCAGAAAGAGTGTGAGAGGGAGGAATGTCTGACTGGTGCTGGAGAGGGGGTGGTTGGGCAGCAAATGGCACATGGCCCGCTTTCCCCGCAAAAACACATCAAATGAGCAAAGCAGTGTCAAAGCCCTCAACTCAATAGAGGGAGAGCCCACCTCAGCCCTGCCCAGTCTCAGCCCTACAATCAACAGGCCTAAATACAGAGCGGGAGGACATATAATGACACAGTAGTGAGCCCAAAATAATCTGCTGAGAAAGGCCTCTCCAGCGTCCATGTGCCCTGCCTATGGCTTGTATTACCGTGTAATGTAATGGACTGGCTGAGGCCCGGCTGTGTAATGAGGTACAATATGTAGCCTCGCTGGCATCTGCATTTGGAACGGCTAAGTGGATTCCTAAAGGTCAGGACGCATGGGGAACTTTTTGAGGCAATGCAACATAACGCACACCTTCTGCAGGATCGTTGGTGGAAGACGGTGGAAACAAACTTGCCTTATTCTCCCTAAATTATTACGAGACCTGTAAACACTGTCGACAAAAGCCCAAAATGCCATTGACAGAAGGTTGTATGACAGGTCTGTGTGTCACTGCCTGACTGTCTGTCACCTCAGTCACCCGTCATCCCCTTCTGCTCTGCACCCCCAGGTTGACTAGATGCCATCAACTTTCAGCTTTCTTTCTTACAGCCTGTCAGTCATTTTTAAGCCCACTTCTAGCCCAGGGGAGCTGCAGTTGTTAGACGTCACTGTGTTTGGCTAATCTAAGTCTCAGGGCGGCGGGGGGGGGGGGAGGTCCACATTGACATAAACCAGTTAGCTATGCACTAAACTGTGGAGTTGTTATACCTGTGAGTTTATTTGTTCCTGTGCTACTCGTGTGTGTTACAGTATGTGTGTTTATCAATGAGGAAACATCGATTAAACTCTTTTTAATGAGCACTATGTGATCTTTGCTTAACCCCCGTAATGACCCTTTCACTGAGATGAAGAGAGAGGTAACACACAGCCAGTATAAAACCTTCAAGCAATACAGGCTCACTTTCTGTTCTGCCCCCCCCCTCAACCTACTCCCAGTCCCCAGGGGTCATTTGATACTCCTCTCTCCCATTTGTCAACATCTCTGCCCCCGCCATCAACTTTCCACCCCCAAAATATTGGGTCAACGCATGGCTAATGGAGAGCAACAGCCCACAGACATACAGTGTATGATACACACTGGTATTCTGGTCTATATTTTACATGCTGCAATGTATTTCCCAAGTTTCTGTTAAATAGATGAAGTTTCCGATCCAGTTCTTTATTAAGAAGAAGCAACAGTAGAAGACTGAGGACTCACGTTTATTACAGTGTGTCGTGAGCGACATATGCTGCAGATGACTCGGATGAAACTCTTGGGCATGCTATGAGCCCACGTCTACAAACGCCACAGGACGCCGCGTGCCTCAGTGTCAGAGGCTGTTTAAGTCCCACCGCGGTGAAATCAGACACTTAACCTGCAGCTGCAATATGTGAACCCCCTTTTTTCTAATGTATTTTCCCCCCCAAGTCTCACCAACTGTATTCCCTCTGTCGGTTCTCTGCCCCAAAATACAGTCGACAAATGGCTGCCATACAGTCCAGCTCCTCACCTCAGCACACCTGCGCTGTGTTCACTCATGGGTGGTAGAGGGGAACACAACAGGACCTTTCTCCCCTGTTATATGTGTATATGTGTGTGTGTGAGTGTGTGGGTGTGAGGGAGAGACAGAGAAGGAGAGATAGGTACCAACGGCTGCCGTCCTGCCTTTCTTATCACAACCTGCCCCGGTGACTGACAGCATGACTGATAACTCTCCCTCTCTTTCTCCCCCTCGTCTCTGTCACACACAAACACACACACCCTCCCTGCCTCTTCCACCCTCTCAGCATCTCTCCCCTCTGCTATCCCATCAGTGTTTTTCGCCAGTCGGCCTGCTGTAGATTTAAGGAGGAAGCTGTGTGAACGTGCACTAGTCTTTTTTGTGAGGCTGAGTGATCCCAGTCGAGACCTTCAGCTTTCTTCTCTTCAGCACTGACAGACAGAGCTTTAGATCTAACCGTGGGGGAGATAAGCTAGAGATAGCCTCGGCTTGACCCTATCAGCATCTCAAGTATGTGTGTGTGTGTGTGTATTTGTGTGTATGTGGGAGGGGCTGCAGGCATTGTCAGCACATCAAGAGTGGAGGGTCAAGGAAGGAGCTTAACGGTCCTATTTGGTATTCATTGAAGTGACACATCAACTAACAATTTTAGAGCTTAGCAACCATTTTTAGGGAAGGTAAACGTATTACAAAATGATAAGAATGGCTACGCACAAACATAGCGATGCACAGGTTGGAGGCAGAGCCCCTTCAAAGCTTACAGGCTGCAGAAGTTCTGTATTAAAGTGATGCAGCTGCTGCATCTTTCATCTTCGCGATGTTCTGTTTGTTATAGTTTTATCTTCACACTCTTCTTTACTGCTGCGCTGACCCAATTTCCCCCTGGGATCATTAAAGTTTCATCTGCACGCACACACCCTCATACGTCCCGCGTTATTCCTGAATATTCAAGCACCACTTCCTCCGGCGAGAAGGATCTCTCCTTTTCACCATGAGGTGCAAATCACAAATCTCTCAAAAGATCTGCTACCACTGCCACTGTTGAATTTCTGCTGGGCCACCCAAGCTATGGGCATGTCCTGGCCAGGGTAATAATTACACACACCGCATGCGACTGTACTGCATATACTAATCTTGTCTCTCCTGTACTAGCTGGCTGGTTGGATTGTATGGCAACATCTGGTGTCTGTCTGCTGTCTTTGCCACTCCTCCTTCACCTCCTCCCTCTGTGTGTGTGTGTATGTGCTACCTTCAGATCCCAAAAAACGGCTCAATCATCAAAACACTTTCAGCTGCAGTTAGAAACAGCACGCACACCAGACAGAGAGGAAAAGCTCAAAGTAAGGCTGTGCAGAAATGCAGTGTTGTGATTTAAGGAAACATCCAGACAAACCGTGTTTTGTAATCTGGCTCTGCAGGTTTTCGTCCATCAGTTCTGTTGTGAGCTCTAACGTGTTTACAACATGACATTTTGCATCTGGTAAGATCAGTTTGACACCCACCGAGGTACGAAACAATACAAAATACTGTATCCAGTGACTACTGAGGAGCACACAACAGTGCAGTCTGATATATCTGCAGTACACAACTGAGCCTAATGAGGGCAGGCAACTGCATCAAGCCAAGGTGGAGAAAACTCCAGGCTCCAGGCAATCTTTAGGAACATGGTGTAAATACAAACCAACGTCTGACATTACACATACATCAAAATCATTAAAAACGAGATTAACATGCAGACAAACTGCACAGACGACAGATTTCTCATTTGTTTAACTGTGGCACATCCAAAACCGTTTTAGAGTGCAGCATGTTCTAAACCGGACACACTTCTAATTACTCAGTAAACAAGTCACAGTTGATGATCAGCATTTGCCAAATGTTGACGAATGGTAATTTATTAACCCGCTTAATAAGTCGCTCTTTTTTTGATTCAAATATGAGCTTCGCTTGTTTCACATGCAAGATGGTTGCACCGCTGTGTGTGTCTACCCCATAGCTGTTGTCAGCTCGGTTCAAAAATGTTGTTTGCTCAGTTTAATTGCAAGATGCCTGCTCTATTCCCCGGCCACCTCTTGTTTATGATACAGCATCATTATCCTCTGTATGTTGCAGAGGAGAGGGGAGAATACGTCTCCTCCTTCCTCTGCTTCTCCACCAGGATCTATTTTACTTCTGTTCTGTCTCTTTCATCTGTTTCCACTGGCCTGCTGTGCGTCTTTATAGTCACATCAAAGTGACCTTCGCCACCCTGTTCCCTCCAAAACCCCACCCCTCCTTTTAGTATGGAGACCAGTGGTGGTGGATGGGGGGGTGGCGGGGGGTTTACACATATTTTCCAGGCAGCAATACAATACCTGACATGTTGAGCGGTTTTCAAGTAATAATGGAAGCACAACTGCATGAGAACTTCACTGCTTCACTCTCTTTGGGCCTAATCTCTACTAAAGATTGGTGCAAACAAGTGAGGTAAGTCGACTCCAGTGTGCATTTGTGCATGTAAATATGTATATTGCCGTGTGTCTCCCCCCTTGTGCGCTATTTCCCCATTTACGGGAGAGTCACCACCCCTTCGCATTGTGTTTGTAGGCTCCAACCCCGCTGCATCGTGGCAGGAATGAGTGCTGCATTAGGAGGCAATAATAAAGAGACAAGAGGCCATTCTCCACGCCTTGTTTACTCTGCAGGGCCTTGATCACTTGGCCTGTGAAGGAAAGATCCGCGCCTGACAAACCGGGGAGAGAAAACACTGGAGGACAAGTGCATGGTAATGAGAGAGAGAGTTTTTTTTTTTTTGTTGGGGCAGATAAAAGTGTTGCATGGCTAGAAGCTACACTTTAGTCTGCTGCTGCTTTAGTGTTAGAATGAATAATCGCGTCTTACAGTAAACATTACGTATGCATGCTGTAACTATGACTGAAGACACAGTCATAGTTAATGTAAGTGTAGTGGACTGTGTCATCAACTGGTAATTAGTTATATAAATAGACATAAAGTGCAAAGACTTTTAGACTGATAAAAAGCTCTTTATTCCTCTTCAATAAATTAATACATTGGGATTGGCAGAGGAGAAAAGAGGGAAAGAGGAAACATCTATAAAATGTTTGGATATTAAACATTTTGTATTTTTTCATGTTGAACAGTCGTCCTCATCGAGCTGCTCCATTGAAGGCGAAACGATAAAGCCACTGAGATGGGAAACAGATGGGGAGAGGAAGTTAGAGATGTAAAGAGCAACACAAGAGATTCGCTTTGCATCTGCTGTGCAACAAAGAGGATGAAGGAAAAGGGAGCGAAGGGCACACAAAAGAAGATAAGTCACAGAGACCAGCAGAGAAGATGGCTCACAATTTAAAAAAAGCAAAGATACTGTGAGAAAGGCGGCTCCCTTAATGTGGTTTAACCCTGGTACATCCACATTACCATGGTAATCTTATCAATATCATGTGTGTGTGTGTGTGTGTGTGTGTGTGCGTGTTCATGCTGCACACAGCTAAGCACTTGGCCCCATTAGCAAAACCTAATTGACTTATAGCTTTCTGACCACAAACGTAACATCTGTGTCATGTAAGTGAACAGCCTGTGTCACCTCACCCGCACATACAATTTGAAATGACATTTGCTTTTAATGTGCATCTCTTTGCCACTGATTGACCTTGATATGCACCAGTAGATGCACTACGGACCATATCTTTGTCTCCTTGAGATGAGATGGGGGTGGGACAGAAGGAGACACACAAAGAGAGCCTGGGTGGTGATCGTCCTCTCAAGCCGCACAAGACGTTGTATGAACGACGTGTTTTCACGAGTAAACTGATCTTCGGGGTGTAAAACAAGCAGAGTTTGAGGTTCAGACCAGATAGACAGACAGAAAGGAAGGGAGAGGCACAGCAGCAATGAGGCGCTGACACGCAGACAGACAGAGAAAGAAAGAAAAGGCTGACAGGTGAACAAGACAAGCCCAAGGATCCATCATTATTTAGCCATGGATATAGAATATCAACTGGAGGACAGGAGACGCCTCCACATCAGCCTGCTATTATTGAAAATGACTAATATATTCTGAAGAGCGAAAGACAGAGACAGAAAGAGAGATGGATGAGATATGGAACCGGATGGAGACTGACACTCAATCTTTCTGAATAGTAATCCAATAACATCTCTCTGAGTTTCCTTATGGCTAATCAATTGTGCCGCAGCGCAGAAACAAATCACCATATCACCGAGTCAATAACCGTCAATCATGGAAATACCTCGCCTCAACTGTCACTGTTTGTCAAGCCTGGCTGAGTCTCAGCCCTCACCGAAACGGCAGAGAGAAGGGCGACACGGGTATGTTTGGTATGCACTCCTGGAGCTCCCTCAGGTTGCCCTGGCTGGTTGTAATTTAGATAGTGATAAGAAGGAGATAGCGAGGTGTTATCATGCACGGCCTGACCTCAGGTGAAGCCAAGCTGAACCAAATTAAAGATGGATGATTCTGTATGGCTGACAGAAAATACAACAAACAAGTTTTATATGGGAGGGAGAACAGGTCGCCTCACACCGTCAGAGCACACACGCACACACACACACACACACACTGAAACCCACCTGCAACAAGTTTAACAAAGTCCTGTTAGGTATAAGAGTAAAGAAGTACTCGATTACAAGTAAAGTACCACTTCAAAGTATTTAAATACATGCTCCAAAATGACAATGATGGAGCAGTTACAGTTACATCCAGACAGAGTTTGGATTCGATCACAGACTCACATGCAAACGTGTAAAACCTCATTTCGCCTTCCAGGAAAAGAAAAATCACATTTTGCTTTCATAAGGAGAAAACAATTGGATTCCTAATTTTCATTTGGCCAAGATAGATGGCGTTTCGTTTTTTTTGCCAACTTCCTCTTCCTAATTCCCCACCCACGTCAGGATGAACGCCATTAAACCAACTCCGCTGCATATCGAGAAAGATCGTCGTTCCTCTTAAAAAATGTTTTAGCAACGGACAGGAGGATTAAGAGTGTGAGAGCGTGAGAGCCAAAACGTGATGCGTCGCGCAGAACTCAGGGGTTCGTAGCACATAAATTACACTGAGGAGAAACTGTCAGGGGTTCACCACCATGATGATGAATGGAACATGTGACTGCTGTCACTGCCAAACCACACTCGACTCATGTCCTGGTTCTGACCTAGATAAGCCAACTTTGGTGTTTTAAATGTGAAACAATTGACATAGCTCCAGCCCAGTGCTGGAAGAACTGTTTATGATAATACGCTCCTATTTTTGTCTTTTCCTCCCCTGTAGTTACTTAGAGAGAGGATGAGTATATTAGAAATTCACAAAGTGCAGGAAAGCCGGGAGCTCAGTGACCTTACAATGAAATAAAATCGAGAGCCAGTGAGTGCTTACGAATGTCTACTTTAAAATACTCAGATTTAATTCCTGATTTAACGACACTACTATTTTTTCACTCACTTGTGTAGACACAGAGCATCAAGAGAAAACGTCTAACTTCTAACATGGGCCTTTGTCAAGTATTAAGCTAATAAGCTTTATATGTGAAGTTCTTTTGTAACTGGATTTAGCCGAGCCTCCCGTGCCTTTAATTATGAAACATAATGAAGAGGCATTTCCAACACAGCAGTTCTGCCGTGAATTCAACTTTTACAAAGTTAAAATTTCCCAATTCTTATGTTAAAACTGTCAGAAATGTTATAATTTTACTGTATGTGACACTCAGTAGTTATTAGTTACTAATTCAATGTATTGTGCAGAGAACAGCCTAGAAATATGACTTTTCTGTTTAGCTCTCATAAATCCCTATACAACCCAGCCAGGAGATTCACATGTTCATAGTTAGAAATCAGTGCTGCTCTTAAACAATTTCACAGAGGCTTTGTTGAAGTACAGCATGTCTAATCCAAAAGAAGCATTCACTGTAAAACATGCGACACACATACAGTGATATAGATCAAGTGCTGGTTGGATTTCTGCTTATAGGCCACATTCTGTACATGTGTTTCATGCCTGTAGAGCTTTGAGTTTGGAGATAAGCTCAATCTGATGAAAAAGACACTAAAATAAACCTCCTGTGGAGCAGGAATTGACACATTTGGAGTCTCCCCTGAAGTCAGAAGTCTTTTAGAAAAAATAGTATTTATTTCATAATGAATTATGAGTTAATTAGTAAATGACTGAGTGTCTCCTCAGGCAGCTCTCTCTGATTGGCTGACCTAATATCCAGTTTGCTGATACTGAAAGAATTAAGATTGAGCAGGTGGAAGAGCAGCAAGAATGGTCAGTCAAGGTCGAATGCTTGTTGTCAAATGCCTTTTTTCCTATCGCTGCCATTTACTACCACTACTACTCCTTTAAAAGGTGTTTTTGTTTTAAAAAGCTCATCATCGTCATTATTTTTATCATCATCTCAGTCTGCAAGTAGCAAACTGAGTGTCGCCTCTTCTGCGTCGGCGCGGCGAAGATGAGTCAGGGCAGTCGGTTCATTAAAAATTGGGTGTTTGATTTTCATTAATGATTCTCATAAAGAGAGCTGTAAATCATCCATTTTCCTAAACACTTCCAGACGTATTGCTGCTGATGCTCAAACATCACAGTCAGACAGTTGCCTTTTAACATCCTCATTAGTGAAAAGCTGCTAAATATACACATTAAATCCTGAGAGTGGAGTCTGATATGTGTCACTGTTCACTTTGGATCCTTTTGAGATTAATTTTGCTGCAGAGTTGTGAGTTGGAAGCATCTCCGTTGGTTTGGCAGGGTTTCACTGGCTTGAGTTTGTGTGTGTGTGTGTGTGTGTGTGTGTGTGTGCGCCATCTGTAAGTTAACAGTGTGTGGTTTCATGGTGGCGAGTCGAATGTGGTTCAGTAGCTGCTAACCCAAGGGCTATCTTTGAAGAACATAATGTCACTTGAGTGAAGAAAGTTCTTTTAAAAAAGTTGATCTGATTTGGAAACAGAGGGCGTATCACCTAATTAGCTGAATATTTTGAGTGCTTTGAGAAAAATATGTTTTGAAGAGTCAATACTGGACTAAATGAGTTGTTAACTTTTATCCGTTGCAGTGTGTGTGTGTGTGTGTGTGTGACAGCGTAACGGGCGGTTTAGTAAAACATAAAACATTATCTTCCTTTCCCTTTCTCTCTCTGCCTTCGCCTCTCACCTCTGTTTCTTTTGAAGAGGGAAACAACAATGGCGCCATTAAGTGTCTGAGGGGGTCTTTGATGTGAATGGACCCTAAATGATCCTTTCAGCAGTCAGTCAGGGGAGGGGGTGGCGAGTGGCCACCTCGCTGAGGAAAAAGGGGGGTTAAGTAGTTGTAATGAAGATCAACCTCGCTTCAATGCGGGAATCTTATGTCTTAATACCTGATTTAGATTAGAACTTTTTTACTGGTAACTCTTTAAATCATCTGTAACTTCAATGAAAACGTTCATCCAGAGGTTTCTTAACTATATATATACATTTGCTCCATTTTCTAATTATCTTTTTTATGTTTGTTTGTTTGCAAAACAGTCACTCTGCATTATTTTTATTGCTGTGACATCCCAACTTCACACTCTTCATCCGCGTCTCTCCATCACTATAATTTCCCTGAGTGCAGATTCTTCTCCTCTATTTTGTCAAAATCAGCCCGAGTCACCCGTCAACGAGCAGGGAGCTCTCTGAAAATAAAAACTGGGAAAGCTGTCAGTCATTTGGCTGCACCACCTATCACACAAATGGCAGACAGAAGTTTGTTGCACAGTGATGTACACAGCACATCATTAACTGTATGCCTGGACATTTTGTCTCCCCTGTTAGTGCTTCAGAGGAGCAGTCACTCTGCAGGAGGAGGGTTTAGGGGCAGTACAAGCTCACAAGCCAGTGGACTGAGCAACATCTCAACTGCGAGAGCTGCGTCGTGCACAGAATGGCAGCATTTAAAGAAAAGGTGGGATACATTTCCCCCAGATGAACTGACAAAGTTTGAATCAACGCCTCTTTAAATGATCTCAGCATGAATTTAAAACTTTACACGCAAAAGTGCAAGTTCAAAATGAATACCGGGACACAGCAAATTAAACTGGGCAACACAGAAAAACTTACACTTGAGCTTGGTACTGTGATGCTGGCCTTTTCTCCCGAAAATCAAACCGGAAATGAATATTTATTGTTTTTGAGTTCTGTGATATTCTGCATCAGTGGGTGTGAACGAGAGGGGGGAATAACAGAAAGAGAAGAAACAATCATAATGCAAGTGAGAGTGCAGGAAGAAGGAGAGAAACTGTCATATCTCTGCTGTAATAGGGGAAAGGGAGCCTTTACTGATTGGAGTTGCCATGGCAATGGCTGGCACCTAGTGTACGAGTGTGTCTCTTTCTGTGTGTATTTATGCATGATTGTATTTGTATGTGTGGGTGTTTGTACATGTGAATGTACTTCTGAGCATCTGGAAATGTTTGTTAGTGTGTGTGTGTGTGTGTGTGTGGAGGTGGGGGTTTGGATGGGCGGGGGGGGGGTCTTGTTGGAGGATTATCAGCGTTGTTGAAGGCAAATGAGGAAGGGGACCAGAGAGGTACAACAAAGCGCTACTAGCCTGCTCTTTGGATGGAGCACACACTATAAACACATAACCAGGGGAGAAAGGGAGAGAGAGAGAGAGAGAGAGAGAGAGAGTGTGTGTGTTTGTGTGTGAGAGAGGAACAGAGGGAGAGATGTTGATCTTATCCGCTGATGCACTGGCAACATTGTCCTCAACTTTCACGCTGCTATGCATGTCGAAATGATTGAATTTGAAATGGGAAGACAGAAAGAGGCAGACAAAGAGAGCGAGAGAGAGAGAGAGAGAGAGAGAGAGAGAGAGAGATTGTGAAGGCTTGGATTTCCACATGTGAGAATAAAATGTTTGTCCAAATCTTCACACAGCGCCACAGTTGCCTGCTCAAACGCAAACGTCTTCAAGCCAGAGAGCCCAGCTCGCATTAGCCAAGTTAGGGAGAACATAACGAGGAGTGAAGTGTGGAAGTATACAGCCTGCTGTCCGGGACATTACTCTTTGACACCAAGCAACTTTTTGACAGCAACACACAGATAACCTACAAAATGTCAACCAGTTTGAGTGTATTTGTAATCCAATTGCTCTCTGACAGCAGCACACAAACAGCCCACACTCCTCCTCTACCGGTAATGACTGCAGCCAAACTCATTATTTTTAATCCCGGGTTCTAGGGTGGTTACCATCTAAAGGTCACGACAACAGCCTCTAATTGTTTTTGGGGGTCACACACCTGTTTGTCGAAGTCTAAGCCAGCGCCTCGCGTGTCACGCTCGTAATTAATAATGGCCACAGCGGTGAAGCGTCTTGCGGCCTGTTTGGGGGTCGATGTGCTTTTCAATTTCAAAGTCAAACTTTCAAAACCGCCGGTCTGGGAGCGGACGTGGCGCCATGCTGCTAGATCCCACACAGCCTCAGAATGATCTGTTAGTCAGACATCTTCAACATTTAGATTTTTTTTTGGACTTATGGATGAAGCTTTGTGTAAATAAGTTCTGAGTTCAAGTTATTATGAAGTAAATAGAGGAGATGCTGATCGTTGGGTTCTAAGTTTTCCAATTATTTATGACATGTTTTACATGTTACATAAAGTACTGTAAGTTAGTGTGACAGAAAAAAACAACAACTTCTTTTTTTGTGGCCGATACATGAGAAAACAACGATCCAGCTGGAGCAGAGGATGTAAACGACACGACCAACACAACACCACAAAACAGCAGTTTTGCCAGAGCCCAGCTACTGCCAGCTAATTTGTGCCTGTGTGTGTGAACGCCCTGTGTGTCCAAACTTCTTTTCTAGTCTGTTGAAAAGTTCTGTGTTGATGTTAAAGGTGGCAGAGAGTTCAAAATGGACTAGCAGGGAGGTTCAGTGTCTCCAAGAAAGATCCATGCACAGCTATTGTACGTAACTGATTATGATTACAAGGTTTATAATATTGAAGCTTTGAAGCAATAAAGGACAACCACAAACCTGTCATCACAACGAAAAAGGCCAGTTTCAGTTTACATTCTGAATTCCTGCTGAGTAAATACAACAACCTCCCTCCTGAGCCCGTTGTCACTTCACTTGCACTTCAAATCGTCAGCGGCTGTGGGAAAGTGCTCGCGTTCATGAATCATTCACTTGTTATTCTGCAACCCAGATATGGAGGAGACGAATGCAATGCAAGTCTGCAGCTCCCCCCGCCCCACATTATAGCCATCTTTTCTGCTCTCTGTGAGCGTGATCGAAAATCCTGGTGTATGTTTCCGACATAGTAAATGTCAATCTCTCAGAGGTTTGTGAGGAGACTTGATTCCATGCGGCCACAAAAGGCTTTTTATGACACCCTCAGTACCATGATAATTAAGCCGAGGTTGGGCAGGCTGGCTAAAACTGGGAAGCCATTTGTAGCACTTGCCTGTGTGTGTGTGTGTGTGTGGCGGCGGTGGAGAGGGGAGGGTAACCGAGCTGATCCGCAGCACACAATGCACCGGCAGCTGCTGTAAATGATAGCGAGGTCACCACTACTGCAGCCGCCACCATCAGGCCTGAGAGTGCGGACGTGCACGAGTGACGGAGAGAGAGAGAGTTGGCAAGCGTTTGTGCCTTTCCATTCATTCGTGAAAGGCTTCTGAGAGCACTTTTCAAACTTTCCACACCGTGCTATAAAATACATGTTAAATTAATTCCCAGCAACTTTATTGGTGCATATAAAATATCTGATACCTAATGTATGGCATATGTTCAAGAGTGATGGTGACAACGTACCATTACATCTAACTATCAAACTCTCTCCCTCCTTTCATGTTGCCATATTTTCTTCCATGTTGTCTGGAGAGTTTTTATGTATCTGGGATCCCAGCCAGAACACCGCTCATCACTCATCTTACCTGTTTGTTTGCTGTGTATTAAAATCACAAACTCTTTCACCGGCAAACTTGAAAACAGGCCGGAGAGGATGTGAGCTAGTAGAATTCTGGCTTTTCATTACAGGATTTTATGATGTGACACTTCACGATGTGCAAAAAAAAAAAACAACAACTTAGAAATCTGGCTAGTGTGTGAGTGTGGTGTGAAAGTGAGACGAAATCGAGAGGTGTGTGAGTGAACAGAGGAACAGACTGTACCTGTGAGTTGATGGCTCTGACAGATAGTGAAGTGGCTGTTATTCAGGTGTTTTTCCTCAATGATGGAAACTCTGACCTGCAGCAAGTCAACTCCCCACTCTGTAATTTCTTGTTTGGTGAGTAAGACATGCAGAGAAATTGCTATTATTAACTTATAACATTTTACAGGTGTTTTCATATACATAGCTATAGATTGAGCTGAAAAGCTCTTCACAATGGTGTCAACTGCGTGAGAATGCATGTTTTCAGATATTTTAATATAGAGAAGGCACGGCGACGTTCAAACGTATTCATACACGTGTAGTTCCTAAACTAGGGCAATAGGAAGTGAGTTGCGTGGTGAAGTTGCCCTTTAAGGAAATTGGAGTCAGTGTATCCAGCACATTTTTAAGTATAAATGATGTTAGACCATGAAGATTACACACTGACTTTGTGTATTATTCAAGCAGTAGAAAAAAAAAGAAAAACCTTTCTAGAAAATTCTCATAAATCTGCACTTTCTTTTTTCTACCATGCATTTGGTGTGTTTACATGTCTTGGCCATGATCAGGGCTGTTATTGTCAGTGACAACCTCATTTCTATTACAGCCCGCTTCATGAATAACAAACAGCGCTGTTTAATTTTTCATCATTTTCTTTGTAATGATCATAAAAGGACGTCTGGATTTAATGAACTCTGGAATATAAGTAACAAATATAGGACAGCAAAATGGGACAATGGCTGCACAGCACCAAACAATCTGCTCCTAAAAGCAAGAATGAAGAATAAAATCCCAGCATGTAAACAGAGAAGCCGGGTATTGAAAATGTCACATTAACTATATTTATTAAAATCTTCCCTTCTATGCTTCACTGTGCTCTAGATTTCCTTCTGGTGCGATAAGTTTTTTAATGAATTGGCCAGCATCCAGCAGCACAATATTACCAACAACTGCAGCCTTTTGTGTGGCACTAAATATCTGACGTGCCCTGCCGATTCCTCTGCTGATGTGAAGTGCTAAATACGGAGATGCCATTAGTGTGGGCCTGGCAGTCCTCAGCCATTATCTTAGCAACGCCATCTTGACATAAACATTTTGGAGGCAATTAAAGATTCTATGTGTGTGTGTGTGTGTGTGCGTAGCTGTCAAAGAGCAATTACGGTGACAGTGTCCTCAATGTTGTTCCGGCTCATTTTCATATCAGAGGAGACGGTGATGTTTCACTATTTGATTAATGTGTTTTCAGAAGGATGTGTGCAGAGCACTGAGATGTGTTTGCAGGAAAATGCATGCATGAAAACATATTTGAAATCACACAAAGGCACATACAAATACACACTCAGATGAGATGGATGCGAGGCGGGTAAATGGCTCTTAATTGATGCACTACATCCTTTGTTTCATTATTTACAGGCCTGCCTCATTATTCTAACATTCCCAACTCCAAGCACTCCACAGAGCTGCTTCCACATGATATAAACAAATAAAAACAGGGGGCCCAGAATAGCAAAAGGCCTAACTTCATCATTATGAGAGAGTGGTGTTGCTGCTGCGTGCGTGGGAGGCGGCGGAATTTACATTCATTTACAATCATGTGTGACTGTACGCGAAAGCACCGTGCTCCAATTTTAAGGTATGTGCATGATCCTCCTTTAGGACCTTAGCCCTGGCTCATGTCCAACTTCTAAGGCTGTGTTCTCACCAACAACACTCATAATGAAAACATAAAAATAGAAACAACGTCAAAGTCATCTGACGATATAAACATAAATATACTAGAAGCATAAAGCTCTGTGTGGGTGTGTGTCTAGAACTTACATAAGTATAAGCTACATACTGTATATATGACTTCTGTCAGATGTACAAAGCTGCACATATGCAAAGTTTTGTTTATTAAATTGTCATTCAGCTCTTTCAGTTCTTCTTTTTCGCTCCAGCAGCCCTCTGTTTTTGAAAGGAGAGGAAATGATGTGTTCAGATTTAGGCTGCTTATTATGAACTTGGCCTCAAGTTAATGATCATAACAGCTCAACAGGTCATATTTCACAGCACGTATTCTCCAAACCATTAATTCTTTAATGCCAAAGGTGCTAATGTGTTTCATAATGCTAATAATGACCTTTAATCTGCTTTCCTCCCCTGCCAGCACTCATCTTAAAGGAGTGAGGGTAGTGTGTATGTTTTTCCAAATGATGTAAACATTGCTTTAAAGGGAAAATCAGAGGGGAAGAAGTGAAACCTGTTAAAATAAATATGATTCAATTCATTGCAAGACGCTTTATTGTGTGTGGTCACATCTGTGTGGGAATGAGGTCGTGTTATTTTACCGTGTGTGGATGAATGTCGGGGTAGGCCTTAATTGAAGCAGGGTGCTGCGCCAGACTGGCCATTATGAGGCTGAATCTTGATCTAATCCGCAGAGTTAGTGGCCTTAAATAGATAATGCTCCTGTACTGGGGTCCAGTCACTGGGGAGGCTGAACATATGGTTCATGTGTGTGTGTGTGTGTGTACATGTACAGGAGTAGACAGCTGAAACCACGCCAAAGGCACAACGGCATGCCTGAAGCATGAGCAGCAAACTTTCCAGAGTAACTGAGACCCCCAGCTGGTCTCTACAGAGGGGTGTAACTTTAACATGGCTACGCTCCACTAACATGAACTGACAGTCTGGATCCAAGCGGAGGAAGGCCTGTGCAGGACCTGAGGAAGATGAAAACAGAGATAGCGATGGAGAAAGAGAGTGGGAGAGACAGACTGACAGGCAAACAGACTGAGAAACACAGCGCCAGACAGATGAAAACAAAACAAGTGTGGGAAATGTCAAGTGCGAGACTCAAAAAGGAAAAAAAAAATCTAATATAGGGAAAAGAGTACCTGCCAAAGAAGAACAGAGTGGGAGAAACAGCAGTGCGCCCCAAATTGCAGAGCTGGGGCATTAGAGTAGCTTGTCAATCACGACCCCTCGACAGCAGGTGAGCTGAGGTTTAACTGATACACACACGGACGAGTCAATTACAGGCCGGAGAGGCAGAATGTCACGGCCGCCCGGACACTAAACCGACGGCTTAACCTCCTCGCGCAGCATCAATATATCTCATCGTAGAGAGGAGGAGGTGGAGGAGGAGGAGGAGAGTAGGGAAACTGCTGGAGTGCGTCCTAGTGTGCCGGGCATTCCCAACAGTCACACAAACTAATGTACAATTTTTGTTGAATGTATGCTTGTAGTTTGATGGCACTTAACACATAATGACTTTAAACCACTGATGATCATTACACCATAGATGGGAAAACAAGGAGGTTAGTTTTATGTCGTTTATGTTGTCTCTAAATCTGCACACTGGTAGTTAGGGGTGTTTGTTTGTGCTGAAATGGAGCGCTTCTTCCATGTTCTGTTTATGTTGCTGTTTTATGATGCAGAATTTCACTGTCATCACTGTTGCACAACATGTTATTGCAGAGTTGCAGGCCTACATGGAGGAATAGACTTCTCCTCATGGATACCCATAGGCACTCACCCTATCAGGGAGTCTGTGTGTGTGTGTGTGTGTCTGTGTGTGTGTGTGTGTGTGTGTGTGCGCTAGCTGGGAAGTAAAACAGACAGGGAATCCCCAGCTCAGGCTTCTCTTCTGAAGTGGGGTGGGCTGAGATAAGGCGTGTTACGAAAACACCCTCTCTCCAAGGGTGGTCAGAACGAGCGGGCCACATATGTCTTGATGTTTACAGGGGAAATCCACATGTGTGTGGTTTATTCACTGGATAGTCATCATTTTTATCTATGTCTGTTAGGGAAAGATTGCATATCATGCAAGGTGATGGTACACTGTGAGTGCAAGGCCGTGCCAGGGAATGTGTATATAAACCAGGGAGAAGGTCACACAAGTACAAAGTGAATCGAGGCAACAAGCATTCTGCCCCCTGTAGGACAAAGTCAGGATTAGCACTGATGTAGATTAGTGTTTAAAATTAAAGATATAGTAAAATGACAAAGAAATCGTGCTTTTCTTTGCGTTGCGTGTCTGTAGTTTTACGAGTTGTGTGTGTGTGCCACTCTCATTTCCTCCCTATCATAGGACCTATCTGTCGACTGCAAAGAATTGGGGGTAGAGTAGTGACACAATGGAAAGAGGAGACAGAGGAGTGTGGCGGAAAGAAACAGAGAGAAGGAGGGATGGAAAGTCAAGCCGCGGAGTGAGAAGGGCAGGCAGTTGGTGGCTTGTGTTTGTGTGTGCGTGTAGCTGTGGCAGGTCCAGTGTTATGTCTGGAGAGGAGGCTTAATGAAGGGGAAGGTACATTAAAATGAAACCGTGAAACTCCCAATTATGCCTTCTCTTCCTGTAGCGTATGACACAACTCTGCAAAAGAAGCTCTGAATTATCTCAGCGAAGTGCAAAACACTTATAAGAAGTAAACAATTACACACACACACAATAATAATGTGTCAGATGTTTTCGCTCATCCACCAGAAACTCGTTCCTGCACTGAAAAGACTCTTGCATCAAAAACTTTAGAAGCTAGAAAACATCTCCTGGCGTTTTTTTTTTTTGCCCCTTATCTCCCTCAGGCTGCAGCTCTGTAGCGAACAATCGCCTCGAGAAAATGAGCCAGAGGTGAAACACACATGTACAAACTGGTCAAAACGCAGACGCACTTGAAGGGAAGCTGGAAAAAAAGAGAAGCACCAAGAAGCACGTTTGTCTTCACTGCAGAGAGCTTCTCAATTAGCTACTAATTGCCTTGCCTTAACAAGCAGGACATTTCTTAGCACTAATGAAGCTGGTGGCAGGCAAAGAGTGTGTGATTGTGTGTCTGTGTGTCACTCCCAGCTACGGTGTGAGGAGAGTGTGTGTGTGTTTTTGAAAGATAGAGAGTGAAGACACAGAGTGGAGATCTAATGGAGTCGGGTCCGCAGCTCTTTTTCATTGAGCTGTTTGCCATTCTCTGGAAGGAATGCATGGATGGATTACACTGCTGGCTGCTACAGTGACTTTCCAATGAGGCTCCACTTTGTCTTCACCCTTATCTAATCCAGGCTGGAACGACCATCTCTGCAAAATGAAAATGAGGCCGGAAATCAAATGACCTGCCTGTTTGTCACAGCTGCAGGGACGGACGTGTTGTTTGACAAATTAAACTGCACTTTATCCAAAAAAAGGAGTCCGTGTTGCAAAGTGTGATGTGCAGAACCAGGATGAATGTACTAATACAACTATCAGCTATAGTTTTGAAGAATGCAATGTGTAGCCTAAAAGAAAGCCTGCATTGCAAAGTGGGCATATGGAATTTGAAAGATGATGGAATGGCATTTACTGGGCAGACAGTTCTAAAGAAAGGTGCTATTAAGTTGCATTATGGGATTATACTGGGGACTAAAGGGCCGGATATACCAGAACACATGAGAACCACGGTGGAATTTCTCTCACAAGTATCCTAACTTTATGGAAACGTAATGCAAATTCATTTACAGTGTAAAAACATTGTTGAGCTGTAAAACTGCTAGTAGGCAGATTCTAGCCAAACTAACAGTTACGCGCTGTGTCCAGTCTTTGTGCTAAGCTAAACTAGCTGCCTGTAGCTTCATACTTACTGTACAGGTGTAAAAGTGGGATTAGCCATCTCATATGACCTCAGCAACACAATAAGTTTATTTCTCTCAAAATCTTTAAAGGGGCGTTACACTAGGTTTCTGCCCGGTCCTCTTCAACCAGAGTGTTTACAAAATGCCACGTGGGGAGCAGAGTAATGTCTGTGCACCCGCCGAAGCTGAATCTATGTCTGAGTCATCAAAAACTCAAAAAAATTCCTCGTGTAGTTTGTCTAGAACGTCATGTTTGACATCAGTCAGGAAAGTATGCCTAATTGGAGAATGAAGGCTCTTACCTTCAAGTCTGAGCTACAACATATAGTGAAGATGATACATCATACATTGTTTTCAAGCTCATACTGAAACTAATCTCTCTCTAATTCCTCTTGGGCCGCGCAGTGCTTGATCTTAGCCAAGTGGCTGGGCTAACAGGGACACACGACATATTACCCCCATCCTTTCCCTGCCGTTTACAGTAACCCAACACTCCTGACACAAGCTGACCCCCAGCACCCCTGGCTGCCAAGCAAAACACCTGGCATCTGTATGAGAAGGGCGCCAATCTCACAGTGACTGCCAGGCGGTCAGCTGAGCCTCTGCCACCAGCGCATATTGGTAACGTGTGTGAGCACAGCTCTACACGGATGCAGCAGTGGAAGCACATGAAAAGTATGTGTTCGAATAAGAACTTAATATACAAGGGTATAAATGTGGCTATGACAACACAGTTGGGTAGAGTCAGTACTTTTAGAAACATTCATAACTGTCACATCCACACTGCACAGTGTGCCCAATGCTGGGCTGGTGCGTCTTACCGTGCATGCAGACACAATTGCACAGCATGCATGTTAAGTGATGGACAAAGTGCATAGATATGATTTTATATGGTTCAAGCATCTCTCTGACATTGATGCATTTCCCAGTTGCGTGCTTCCATTCCCTGGCTGAAGTTTTGTGTGTGTCAGAGGCCATGGGTGGTGCTGAAAGCCTGATGAATGGGGTCCAGGGGTCATGGACTTCAGCTGTTGTCGGTCACACCACAACCCAGTGAACCACACTGCTAGCCTTGGGTGAGCACCAGAGTGCACAGCGCTTTTTGGTGTTTTTCATTGCCACAGCAAAAGGAAAGCTGAGAGGTTCACAAGGGATATATACAGAGAAGATCTGGATGGGTCTGGATGCTGGGTTGGCAGGGCTTTGTCCGGCCCAGTAGCTCTGAGCCTCCCTTGCCTGGAAAGCAAATAAACAATACAGTCCTGTCATCCTGGGAATAAGACACTGCTGCTCTATTCAGGTGAGAGCCCACAGGGAACAGCTCTACAAACCACTCTGTGGTCTCACACTGATGTTTGGACGCAGCGGTTTAAAAAAAGACTCACTTAACGGGTCCAGGTTTTTGATTCTGAATGAAATAAAATCTCAAAAAAAAGCAGAGGAAGAAATGTAGTGTGTAGTATTTATGCTAACCAGCTGCACCCACAAGAACGTGTCACACTGAACTGATAATAATGTTCAATGTTGACTGTAATGCAGATGGAATTCAAGCTCCCTTTATATGACTTGCTACCAGAGTTGGTGCAAAGAATAAAAGGACTTTTGTATTTCTGATGAAAGATTGCACAGTAGATGAGGCTTCGGGGCTCAGTGACCCCATCCAGAAAGAAAAAAATCCCACTTTTCTCCATCTTGAGATGTAGAAACCTTTTATTGTTGCCACAACGATGTCATCAGCTCTGAAATGGGCTGCTGTGCCAGGAGTGGCGGCCACGTTGCCATGGCGACGGCTGGTGTAAATGATGGTGGTTGGTGGCTTGGCTCCGGTGTGTGGGCGAACGAGAGGCACCCGGCAAGCCAACATTGCTTTTAGGGTAAATATGGTCTAAATGAACAGTGTTGCTGCATCGACTAGGCAAAAGAAAGAAAGAAAGAAAAAAAAAAAAAGACATTAAGTAAAAATGGATGTCTTAAACACAGCACAAGGTGAAACCAAGCAAGAATATTGCACAGGATATGAAATTATTTCCAATATCAGCCCAACTGTGGAAATTCAATTTCACAGCTCATGAACAATATCAAACAAACATGCTGGCTGAAAGAGCACACTCCAACGTAAGTGATACTGTATCAAAAGGCTACACAGCAGACATAAAAGAGAATGAGGTGGGTGAAGGGCAGGCTAACGGCTAACGGTAATCCATAATTCCACCAATCTCCATATTCAGGCCGTTTAAACTGCACATTAGCCACCAGCTATTCCCACGGCCGGTCTCAGACCCAGCAGAGGGGACGGGCCGGCTTTCTAATGAACTGTATAATTAAATGAGAAGCCCCGCTCGGCCCGCTCCGACTACTCTCGATTCTGAGGCCACGATGCCTTAACGGGAGCTAAATTGAAATGAATGGTAGCAAGTGAAGGACAGAAGGACAGCAGGCTAATGTGGTGGAATGTTCCTTTAATGAAGAGGATGGAAGGGGGGGGAGGGCAAGAGTAGGTTGAGGTCATTGTGGGTGATCACCCGTACCCTCACTCTGCAGTATGGGTGTATAGTACCCCGACACACACTCTATCTACTACATACACCCCCCTCCGCCTTTCTCTGTGTAACACTCGTTGCTCTGTCTTTTGGGAGCTGTGCGCAGGAGATAACTGTTTCAGTTCTCCACTTTGCCCTCCCCAGACCGCGACTTTTGATTGACACATGCTAACAAGCTAAGGTGTTCGACAGGGGCGCGGGCAGAATAGGTAATGCTAAGAGAACATAACCAGGGAATTCTCCCACAGCCCGTGGTTCATGACAATCGACTGGGGAACAGACTGTGCCTCTGCATTCTTTTCTTTTTTAGGAACTGCAACAAAAATGTGGGCTTATGAGGTGTCAAATTAATTCCTGAAAAAAAGAAAAAAGATCTCTCATAACACAAGAGGAAAATTTAAGTGAATTCTCAGAAACCAGAAGGAACAAAGCAGAAATCGTGGAGGAGCTTCAACAGATGGAGAATAATAACAAATAGATATCAAAAATGGTCTTTGACACTTAAGGGCGAGTGTGTGAGCTCATATGAGGCATTAACATATGTCCATCAGTATATCATCGCCTGTGCTTTATCTCTGTGTATGTGTGACATGTAATTGATTAAAGTATCTTCTGGATGACCATGAACAAAGGGGATGAAGATACACACACACACACACACACTGTAAGTGATCACATCAACTGTGAATGAACCAACCACTCCTCACAGCGATTTCAAAGCTTTTGTTTAATGGACGCTGAATGCAATTTATTCTCGAACGATGTGTTGCTGTTGTTTATCGTCTTTGGAAGCGAACTGACCACAGGCACTTGAAGCGGGGCTGTTTACTGCGTAGTTATTCTTTAAAGTACAGCGAATAGCCTGTGAAGGCAGCTTAAGTGCTGTGAGTTGCTCTGACCCGAGTGAGATGGAGCGAGGACACGCCGATGTGCAGGAAGTATTTCCACACAAGTTACTGTTGGAAACAAAGAGTTGTAGGTTTCTTTTGACTGACAGTTTGAGTTTGGATTAATCTAAATGATGACTATGTGGTCTGGATTGACTGTTGGCTGAGGCAAAAATATGTAGAAACCGGGTGCTTATCAGTTAATTACTGTGTTCACGTTGCTTCAATACGTCCATAAAGTTATTCTACAGGAGTTTTTAACCTAGATGTTTGTGTGGAGAGGTTCTAGAGGATCAGAAGTCAACAACAACAGATCCTATACCTGCTCTGGCTTTGTAGCTTTAAATGTGCTTGTTTAGTTCAGACGGTCCCCCCCCCCCCTGTTTTGTCATCACAGGATGGTCAGCAGGCAGCTGCCTTTTTCCTTTTCTTGTTTATCCAGCTTTAATCTATTCTGGTTTGTGAAACGCATTGTAACACGACTTTTTGTTTTAAATACTACATGAATAGAAATGTGTAATAAGCCTTTGTTTATTGCGGTTCATTGTGAGCTCAGACTCTTATCTGGCGGGGAGTTCACTGGCTTAAAATCGGTTTAAATAAAACGATCAGCCGTTTTGTCTGCCTGTGCCTCTTGGTTTGAAAGGTCTATTTCAGCTCAGACAGGAGCGGGTCACAGCGGCGCGCAGACGAGACAGATCAGCAGAGGCCCGGTCCCTGTTGGCCTTGATGCTAATTAAACACTAACTGATAGAAAAAGCCTTCCCAACACCCTAATTATTCCCCATTTCAAGTTTAATTTCACCAATCAGTGCCATCTTTATTTCTGAGAGCAAATTGGGCAGTAATCGTTTTCTAGTGGAGATTTCCCTGCTTCTAATTGCTTGAAGATGATTTAGTCATTATCAGAACTCTGGCTACTCTTATCAGTCATCTCACAGGGCAAATTTATCTGGAGATTGTGTAAAGACAAATTAAGCTGATTGTTGTAATAAATTTTTAAAGTGATGACTCATAGTTTGACTGAATATTTTAAATATGCACAGACTGGCTGATGAAATAAAAGTAGAGGGAAATGAATTGGTGCAGCACAGAGAGAGACTTTCAAATTATTTATTGCAAAATATTTGTATAAAAAAAAAAATGAATGCACTATTTAAACATACTGTCATGTTTAAATCAAACCACCAATGATAAGCTCCGGGGTTTTCAGTGCAGTGACTTTTAGCGAGGATATGTTACAGTTTACAATGTTTAATTAGACTCTTTATTAGCTGCACTGTTTCTGTCTGTGTGCGGACCAAGACTTTTTATTAGAAACACCACAAAAAAACACATCTGCCATGCATTTATATGGTTAACAAATATACAGTAAATGCCAAATCCACTCAAATAGTCAAGGACAAAAATACAAAAAAATAACACAGAATAACAGCAGGATGTTCAGGAAGTCCAAGTGACAAAACACCAAGGCCAAGACGATACTTTGAAGGGTTACTTCCTTTTCCTGTTTGTCGACTTTGGCTTCCCGTGTCTCTTCTGTTACCGGCTGGTCAAGGTGAGCCGTCATCATTTTCTTCAATTTGATTGTGCAAAGATTCTGGTCAGCGTAACCTTTGAAAGCACAGTTTGCTGGAACAGATATGGTTTTATACAACATATGGCACTAAGTTTACTCTATATACTGCATCTATTAATTTAGCATCTACATTATAAAATCTATGTTAAAATAAGATTGATTTGTTGCTGCATATTCACTGTAAGTGAAGTGAGGTTGCAAAAATGTATATACACATATATAAACCCACATGAGTCGTTAATGCTTGTTAGAGTTATGACGGGACTTTAGAAAACAAACTCTCTCACAGCCTCACTTATTGGTTTCAGGGTTCCCGATCAGATAAATCAATATAGCCTGATCAGATAAACTCTACAGCAGCCTGAATGACAGCTCACAACGTTTTGTGCGAATGACTCAAGCTCACTTTATTTATAAGGGGGCTACCTTCTACACTGCACCTATCATGGGGTTCTTCCGTCTCGGGTCAGGCTGCCTTTCGTCTCCGTAGTTGTAGCGGTCGGGGCTGGTGTAGCGGCCGGGGCTGGCCTGCCGGTAGCCGTCTCCTTTCTCTCCAGCAACTTCGTAGTACTGACGCCCCCTGCGGCCCATTGCGGGTGAAGGAGGCATGTCCTGCCTTCCCGCCGCCTGGTGCTGCTGTCTGGAGCGGGGAGCCGAGTGGTAGTAGCGCAGGTTTCTCTGTGCCTGCTGTGACGGAACACGAGGGTCGTGGCTGTGACTGGCGTAGGGGGCTGCTTCTCTTGGCATGGGTCTGGAGTGGGTGGGATAGTCATATGGATCCCTCCTGAAAGACAAAGATGGTTGTCTGTGAGAAACGATACAGTTGCTACTGTAGGTCTACTGGTTGCTCCTGTAGAGATACAAAGATACACAATCACACACAAACTGTATATGTTTGTTTGAGAGTATAGAAGAAGACAATATTTAATACTGGTTTGAACTGGTTTGGAGTAGAGGACGTGCCAGAGATTTGGCCCTCCCTTGTGGTAAGCCTCCTCCTGTTATTCAGTTTACGTGGTGAGGCTGCGGCCTTGGCAGGATCAAGTTGTGAGGGGGACGTGGATGGAGAGATGCCAAGAGATAACAGCAAATGCCTTGGTAAGCATATATGAGGTTGTGTGTGTGTGTTTAGCTCTTGTGTGTAGGAATGCGTGTGTATGTGTGTGTGTCCCAGGGGTCTGCAGTAACGCGGCAGCCAGCTGGAAGTCTCCAGTTCCCTCCCACTAGCTCTGGGTGATTAAGGGCTAAACCCCAGGGTAAGGCGACACGCTGGCCTCGGGGAGACGGAAGGAGAGAGAGACTGAGAAAGAGGGGGAACTGGAGAGAAAGAGAGAGCGGGGCCAGAAAAAGAGAGTGAGAGAGTTGGAGGGGAGAAAAGAAAAGGGAGGGCTGCTCACCTTTCACAGGCCCATTCAAATGTTTTCCATCTCATGTGCTGTTTCCAGACTGACACACGAGCCAGGCTATAGAGCAAGTAAGCAAATCTTAAAGTCAGGAGAACCACTCCTATTTTTAAAAGCGGTGATTTGCAGGAGCCTTGTCAACATCAAACAATTCTTCTCTCACATACACTAAGTATCTACAACTTTAGGTGATGGTGACAAGAAACCAAATCACTGATCTCTGTAACAACATGGTTACATGCACCGCAGTGACCTGGTTCCTGTGAAATTCCAGACACTTTTATGCCAAGTGATTTACAAGTGAAGAACACACACACCAAGACCATACTGATGTTCAATGTCTTGCCCAAGGACACCTTAGCATGTGAACTGGAGGAGTTGGGGATCTAACCACTAACTGCAGGGTTAGTGGTTAGCAACAAATTGCTTTTGATTTTAAAGGAATTATACAAATGAATAATACAAAGGCAACTTTTTTTAATGCTCCTTTACAAAAAAAAAAGCCTAATAACATTGTGCACCACAGTCTTTTAGAAGAGCTGCCATGAAATGTGGCACTCTAGGCTGCAACAACACCCATTAAAAGCCTGGCCAATCCTGGAGGGACTCTACAATTAAATTATGAGGAAAATCTTCATCTGTTGAACCTGGTCCAACGTTTAAAAGGCCTCCTAAAACAGAGGAACAAACAACTGTGGTGCTGGAAACTTTTGAATATACGAAACCATTATGCAATCAGACAACTGCAGAAAGCTGACATTTCAGTGGATGCATTTTTTGACACAGTGCTACTTTTTTTAACAAATGTTAAAGCTTTCGCTCACTGGCTTTAGTCCGAATCAGTATAACGCCATATCAATCAGCAACAGCAATACTTCCCACTCTTCAACAATGGCTCCCACTGTAGTTATTACACAGGAGCATTGAGCTCAGCCTCTCCCTTGTTCTGCAATCGTATCCCTGCGTCTCTTCTGTCCAGTCCCTTGTGTCGAGCTCAGCACCTGTTGACTAGCCAATTAGAATGACTCACCACATATTAGGTCGCCCACAGCCTGGTTGTGTGTGTCTGTGCTTGTGCATAAGCAGACTTCCCTCGAGGACATGTGGCAACGTGGATTTCTATATGTGTGTGTGTGTGTTTTCTTTCTGACCACCCAAACAGAGTGGTGGGAGAGAATACACAGGTGGTCCCAAGAATGAACAGCAAGGCCTTGTCAGTCAGCAGATCAGGAAGGGCTGAGCTGCACATGCACACACCCAGAGAGACACATGCATGGTCAAGAGTTGAGATAAGGAATGAAAATGGGGTAAGCAAGAATAAAAAAAAAGGAGGGAATCTGAGAGGTAGGAAGGGAACAGAGTGAAAAAGAGTTAAAGCAGTAAAAACAGCGTTCATCCCTGTGAAAGTTCAGCAAAAGAGCTAAAGAGAGAGAGAGAGATGAAGGTCAGACTTCTCATTAATCCAGATTAAATGGTGAAGGCCACCAGGGGAGGTGAAGAGACCGAAAGAAAGAGGGATGGCGTGATAGAGGGATAGAGGAGGGGAAACACCTGGGTCCTCAACTTCAGGGCCACCCAAACAGACAGGAGCCTCCTCCCGCTTCTCCTTTCGTCTCTCATCATTCTCCTTAAATTTCCTCATCAATATTCCTTAATATCCCTTAATGCCTCTTATCCTCAGTGCTTTTGATATACTGTCTCCAACTCATCTGTTTCAGTTCATTTATTAATAAATCGGCAATTGCACCGAACTTAGTTTGAACTGCCATAAACAATTTAGGCGTGAAAGCATCACTTTGTTTAATTTTTCGGTTGACGGAGGGATAAACAGAGTAGGACAAATTCATTTGGTGCTATGGCTCATTAGTCTGGCTGACCTCTGACTCTGGCATACGACAAAATTCCTTTTGAATGTGCTAAAATTCACTTTTTTTGTATGGAATTTGGTTGAAAACATTATTTTGTCTCATAACGTGATGTTCTTCACCTCTATGTAAATGTATAATATCTAAAAACATAGTGAAAATGTACAAAAGCAAACACAGGGGAAGTTCTGAGATGCTGTTAACAGCATGACTGACTGCAACAATATAAGAGGGTGTGTTTGTGTGTGTCCGGTCAAGCAGCTGGGGGATTAGGGAGTCCGCGGGCATCAGTGACCCATTGGAAGTTCCTTATTCCCGGGTCACGCAGCTGGCTTCAGCCTGGTTCAGAGCTGGAGGAAAGTGAACGTCTTTTGTCTGTGTGGGATTCTGTTAACCTCGAATGTTCTCAAACCTTCTCAAATGTCGGCAATATTTGAATTTTACATAAACCATGTTTGAATCTGGCAGCGCCAAACAAAACATTTCCAGTACAGCGGCTTCAGAAAGTATTCAGACCCCTCAGCGTCTTTCTTTCTCAAGCCACTGTATTTGAATGCATCAGTGAATCAGAGAGCGAGCCAGGGAAGAGTGCATGGCTGTGTTTGTATATTGTAAGTGTCAGAATGAGATCTCTGTTTACTTGTTAACTTACGTAACCTCATCAGTGAGTTTGTGTGCTGGCTAAGAGCAGGAGAAAGGAATACCGACATGCGAGAGGAACACGGGGACTAAAAACAGAAAATATATTAGGGTAAACAGAAGGGAGAGAGTGCAGTAATGGAGTTTTTCCAATTATTAACCCAGATGTAAAAGATCATATTATGCACTAGTTTACTGCATCTGTCTGCCACTGAAAGCATCACTTGAGTTACAGTTTCCTGAAGACAGGGTGGAAATTTCCTCCAAAGCTGTGACTCACAATAAACATGCCAAACATGGCAGATTCCCGCCGGATTAAAATGCTGGTTGCCGTCAGTAATGACAATTAAAGGCGCTCCGCCAGCACCGCTAATCTAGTTTGAAAAGAGCTTATGACAACGAGAGACAAGCAGACAGTAGGTGTGTTTTCATTCAGCTGTCAGACGAGTTAAATGTGCGCTTTATTTTGAAATGTCAAAATAAAAAATAGAATAAAATAAGAAAAATCGTATGCAAATGATGTTTCAGCGAGTGATGCTTAAACAAATAAGTTTGAATGAATTGGAGAAAAAGAAAAGAAAAAGTCTTCCAAGGAGAAATTTGCACTTGGTACACTGTTATTTTCCTGTGTGTTATTATATAATATCTTAGTGATACGGTTAGAGAAGCTACAATTTGCTAAAATGAAGACGGGAATGACGTGTGGCATTATTAGGAAGAGACAATTAGCAAAGACAGATTTAGCTGCTAAACAGAAACATTTGTCTACATTATTATTCACCTGCTAATGTTTTCTCATTCCTTTTCCTTTACTTTTTTTCTGTTTAAGCTTATGTTTACTTGAGACAGCGTGTTGCAAAATCGGAAGACGAGCAGAGAGACAGATGCAGGCCCCCCCGTCTGTCCTTCTGAGGTTTATATAGAGCAGCAGAAACAGGGTGTGACGTGAACCGTGGGGACCAACTAGTGGAAAGCTGTAATGACACACCGTGTAATACATCTGACTCACACTTCGAGAACATCAGCGCCATATACCACACTCCCAACCACCCTCTTAGAGAGTGTGAGTGAGTGTGTGGTGAGTGCAAATAACAGGCTGAATATTACATCCATATTTATATGCATGTGAATATGAATCGGGAGAGTATATGATTACATGCTCAGCAGTGAAAGAAAAATGTGTGTGTGTCCATCTGGGATTGTGAATGACTGTGACTGTGTGTGTTGTCATGTAGCTTCCGCCTCATGACAGTGAAGAATTCGGGTGTATGGTCCCATGGGGGACCAGAGTGTGTGGCTGTATTCTGCACCTGTCCCTAGGAAACGGAAGAAGGAAATTAGTAGCCCCGACCCTTCTCTCAGTTCCTTATTAGACCCGGCTCACTCACCATCATGGTCCCCAAAATGCCCCCAACCCTCCTAAGTGCTTTATGCTAAATTACTACAAGTCTTTGTCAGACATACACACTAAGCACGAAGACAGCAACCTGAATAATCTATTAAATCTATGTTAGTATATGTATGTATATATGTGTGTATATACACACACACACACACACTGATAAATGATAGAAGTGGATTTAATTTATAAAATGATTATTAAATATAATGATTTCAGAGATGAGGAGGACACCAGATACATGTGTATGAGCACATCTGCCAGCTGTGTTCACCTGTTCACTGTTGTTAACAGACATGTGCTGCACAAAAAAATACTCCGCAAAGAAAAATAAAAACAGCTGCTCAGCCTCACTGCCAAACACTCCCACACACACGGACATGCATATGCATGTGTGCATACGCTTTAATGGGTAAAATGTTTAATGTGTCATAATTTGCACAGGTAGTAGTGGTGCAACAACATGAAATGGCTTCATTTACCATATTCAATCTGGGGTTTAAGGCAGTAATATCACTGCCTGTATCCATGGATTTTTGATGATGAGTGTAGCCAGAGCCAAAACATTTCCTTGTCATCAATTATTATAAAAAATGTTTATTTAAAAGATGTAATATGGTATATTTAGCAAGTTGACATATTCATTAGTGTATGATGAATTCTCCAGGTTCCCCAAAATCCCACACACACACACACACTGCTAATGTGCTGTGCTAGCTGAGTGCTACAGACACAGATCAGGCCTGGGTAGCTCCACAGCAGAGGAAACCATTAGCCTGTGCTGGCTCTGGCCGTAGAGGCAGCTCTGCTAATCAAACCAGCCTATGTCAACAAGAGCAGCGGAAAACGGCTCTCACCTAGACGCACGTGCCCCATCTAAATGGCCCCATGTTTACACTCTTTGCTACTATATACTGAGAAATGACAGGGAATGTGTACAGTATCAGTGGCAGGTAGCAGTGCAACATGGGAGGTTTTGGTTAGAAATGAGAAGGTGAGGAGAGATGGAAGGCACCAGGAAAAGCAGCCTGTATGTAAACTAAGAATAGCTGCTGTCTCATAAGGCTCGTAGCAACATTTCATGACTCATTCATCACTTTAGTGATGTCATGCTTCAGGCAATTATCAATAATCCTTTATTCCTCTCTTTTACTACATTCTATTTCATTTTCTTTCAGAGATTTGATCTAAATGTAAGGCGTTCAGTTGCTGCTCATTTTGAAAATAACTTTAAAATGACTGCAAGAGTACAATAACATCCATTCCTGGGCCTCCCAAAGTACACGCAGCTATGAGTGAGGAGGTCAAAGGGGAGATTTACTTCATGGACAGCACCCCAAGAGGGAGAGTGATCGCGTAATTGAGACGTGCTGGGAAAAAGCAGTAAATTAACATTTAATGACAGAAACAGATGGAATTTCTTTTCCACCAAATGCAGAAGCGAGGTCCTCCTAAACTCTGATTCAACTCCTTGTATTATTTGCAGTTAGGTCACATTATGCCTAATCTGTTCTGGAAGAAAGAAGAGAACACCTGAACTGACAGTGATTCCTGCATCTCCTCCACAGAGCTGACTGTCCGTCTGTACTGGCAGGCTGCAAGTCGTGCAAACTTGTACATGACCGTTCTTGCATTTCCCACAGAGCGCACACACAGGGGGGCATGCTGACGCCTCAAAGTGTACATGTTGTGTTTTATTAAAGCGATGGTTTTATTTTCCACATACACAAACCCGAGAGACTGTGGGAGAGAGGAACGGAGAGGAAGAGGAAGACAGGGAGCGACGTGACACACCACGAGGCGTAAGAGAGAGATAAACAGAAGGGACAGAAAGGCGGACAAAAGGGTTGATGGAACCACATAAAAACTCAGAGAACAGAAACGGAGAAGTTATTGTAAACAGGTAAAGCCACTGGCGCCTCAGTTGTGCATGTGACAGAGCTGGCTAAAGCCCTTTCATTTCCTACTGATGATTCCATTATATTCGCCTGTGTCGGTGCACAAACGCGGTTAGCTGGACAAACACCGCTGCCTCTGCACCAAATGGGCCCGTTCCTTCATAAAGGTCCTGCAAATATGAGAAAGGGTCACAGCACCTCTTGGGAAATCCAACAAAATAATCCACACTTGGCTTAAGATGCTCTTGGGCTGCGTATTTAAGAATAACTCAAGGGGTCGTGTCACCTTTTAAATCAATCGCACACAGGACTTGGAAAGCCATCACCAGTAATGTAGAAAAACCATTGTGAAAAAGGACAAACCGAGGTCTCCAGGACCTGAGAAATTAAATGACTGATGGAGACAATAACTCTAACTTAGTTGGGCGAGTTTAAAGTGAGTTATTCGACAGCTGGACAGCAGCGGGTGGGAAACCAGTTGATCACTTATGAAGCTGTGAGAAGCGGGAGTGGGCTTTAATAAAGATGGGGCGAGCGCAGCGAAAATATGATTTCTCCGCTGACCTTGAAAGAGCCTATCCGAACTCTTGGAGAGCTCTGAAACTACAGGGTCCAACAATATTACACTGCTAAAATGGTAGCGGCCGTCCAAACTGTGCGAAGTAAGAGTCAAATTGTGAGAGCTTATTTGACTAAATCAGCCAGTGAGGCAGAAACAAATGTGTAAATATGAGCATTTTAGAAAGAATTTGCATTTATAACACTCAGCCGATGCTAGTCAACAGATTGTTTTCACTCAGAGGCATTTATTCTTTTCTATTGTGTGTTGTAATGTGCGTCTAGTCGGGATGTGGCTCATCAGAGCCTGAGCAGACACAACCAGGGTGAAAAAGTTCCTGTGCTGAGACGTGGCGGAGAAAACTAAATGGTCGCAAACAAGTGGGGAATGTGCATTAGTGCGTGCACTATTCAGGAAGGTCAGATAAGAGTCCTTAAGGGACACTCTCCTACAGACCAGAGGATACTTGACATGCTGAGGACAATCAAGAATTTGCCCTCTGTTGTTTAAGGAGAGCCAGCGAGCGCTTGATGAGAGCACAAAGTGTTCAGTAACTCCTTGAATAGCAAACCTGAGAGGCTCCTCGGAGTGACTGACTGCAAACACACATATAAGAGAATGTGTGTGCTAGAGGCCATCGCGAGTCCTGACTGCTTCCTGGCACCAACAGCAAACCTGCGAGACTGATTTGGAAACAGTCCTGACTTGAGTCCTGTGTCTTTAATGGACCCGTCCTATCCCACGTCATTCCCACTGTCCAGATATGACAGGAGCTCCACGAGGCCAGTGTGATCCCCCGGCTGGAGCCCCTAGCTCTCTTTGACTCACTGGCCATCGGCTGCACATTAATCAGCCAATTATCAGGCCAGCAACTTTGCTGCGCCAAGCTGACCCCTTAATCCAATCACCTCTGGTGAGAGGGAGAGGGGGTGCTCTGATTGGATAACCTGGGGCTGGGTCGCCGCGCCCGTGACCCGCTGCTTTGAATTGGTAATCATGTTAATATTCTCCATATGGCCGTGTGTGTGTGTGTGTGTGTGTGTCCCTAAACACAGAGCCTATCAGGAGGCTGACCTGCACCCCACCGTTAATGGCCAATGGAGAGGGAGGTAAGAGCCAAAGTAGCACCATCATGCTCCCTGGGGCAAACCTCTCAACTCTGCCACTTCCAGGCCTCTTTCCAAATCCTCTTTCCCAGACTTCAGCTTCTCCTGTTGGCTGTCATGCAGTAGCCCTCGGCGCTAGGTCCTAGGCTTAGGTCCACAATTTCTTTCCATCAGCCCTGCTTTGCAGCTCCAAAGAAACTCTTGATTTGACAAGTGGGAATAGCCAGACAGATCTCGGTATAATGACACCTCAATCTGGACTGCAGGACTGTGATGACAAACGTTTTCCAATATGATTTAGAGAATAAGTAAGCAACAGGTGACGTCTGAGTTTTCTGTGACCGTGAAGTGGAATGTGATGTGTGATGCATTCCCTACAGCTAAAAAATCATTTAAACTTAAAGAAAAAATAGATGGAGCTCTACCAACACTCACACATTTAACACTGTGCGCTTTCAACAGGGAAGCTATAGTGTGCTGCACGTACATACTGAGTCCTGACACAACACTGAGAGGGAAAGATTTAAATGTCTGCCTCCATTCTGCTATGATTTCAACCCTGTGCTACTGACTTTTACCTCTCCTCTCCATCTGTGAGGCTATATCTCTTGTACTATCCATACACACGTGCACGCACAAACACACACACACACACACACACACACACACACACACACACACACACACACACACACACACACACACAC
>JAUYWH010000012.1:8195261-8238637 GCA_034779795.1 Ctenopoma multispine | reverse complement strand
CACACACACACACACACACACACACACACACACACACACACACACACACACACACACACACACACACACAAGCACAACTGCCTCCTTCGCTCCCACCCCTCCAGCTGCAGCCCCAGCCGTCTCCACACAAAGGCAGGCCAAATGTATGCTAATGAGAGCCAGGCCAATGGTGAAGCTGCACTCATTTTGAGAGGAAATGGCTTTCAATAATGGCGGCACCCGGGGGGATTTTGCACAAAGTTCAGCTTCACTTTGAAAAATGCATTCAATTCACTGCTGTGTCTGCTCTCTCTTTCTCTCCTGTTTTTCAACCTCAATGGGGAAAAAAAAAAATCCCCGAATATATTTGTGTCCCCTCCTCCTCTTGCCTGTGTATTTCTGCCGGGGGAGTGGAAGGAGTTTTAGGGGACTGAGGAGTCATGATATATCTTTACAGAAACATCAGAAACAAGATCACAAATATGTGAGTTTGAATAGTGTTTAGACTCTGTCTGCCACTTGCTTTTGCTCCTCTGCTGAGGCAAAAGTCCCCAGAAGCGTGTTAACTGTACCATATGCATTTCAAACAGATGATATCCTGCGGGTCCTAAGACTAAAAATACTTCAAAGAGTAGATGAACAACAGTTAAATAACAATGGAAACATTTCTTGAGGTAACGAACATTATTTGAACCTGATTTGTTATCTTCACATCTAAACAGCCGGAATATTTAAGCCGTCATTACTTTTATTAAAGGAGTATTGCAGCCAAAACCCCCTGAAATTCATGTGCAGTTGGCATGTAAAGTTTTCTCTTATCTATCAATTGTCTCTTATGGGTCATGGTCAGAAAAATTGGGTCAGTTCATCAATATACTGGAAAATAAAGTTAAATGAGAAAACACTGGGAATATTCATCATCAGTCAATCGGCTGATTATTTTACTGATGAATCCTTTTGTCTGTTTAAACATATTTAATTCACAGTGTAAAAACAAACATTAGGGTTGTTTAAATTATTTATAATGATTCATTATTAAGTCTATAATTCGTCAAGAATGATGAAAACTGGCTGTTCATTTTGTCAGATGATGTCTTCTTGTTTTGACTGATCAACGATGTCAAATTCAAAGAGATTCCTTTTCTAAGCATGTTCAGAGTGAATCATCACATTTCTGAGGCCGGCGTATCTTTGAATACTTGAAAACTGATTATTTATATTGGCTGTTGACGAATCACTTCAGCAGTGAGATGCAGAATGCCACTATGCTTTCTGTCGGTCTCAGTGGTTCGGAAGGTTTTCAATTTTCTTGACTTGCTTTAATTTCTTTATGGAGAAAGTTTCGATAAGTAGATGGCATGATGTATTTTTCCTATTACTGTACATAAAGTATAGTTTAGACTAAGCTGCCAGTGGTCATCTATGTCTCCCTCAGTCCCCCTGTTTGTCTCCACAGTTACACTTGGCCAGTCTCTCTGTCCCTCTGCTGATGTTCATATCCCTCTTTTCTCTTTTTCTCTCTCCCCGATTCTCCCTCCTGAGCCAGTGCTGATGTCTGCGCTCCCCGGTGCCTGTCATATCAGGAGGGGCAATAACCCATGAAATGACTGTTCTCTTTTTCTCACTCTGCTCCTCTCCGTCCCGGTGTCCCCCTCCTTTTTTCCCCCCTCTCCCTCATTCTCCTGCTCTCACTTTCCTCGCACCATGCCACTCCACGCTCCACTTAGCTGCTGGGCCACGAGCGTCACAAAAATGGCGTTTGCTCAGCACGTGCACGCGACACACAGTAAGACACACACATGCTGGTGTGGCGACATTCACGTATGCTTTAGCACTACTGGAAAACACATACATGAGGGAGGTCAAAAATGCACATAATGTGACAAGAAGGCATTTAAACAAACAAAAGAAACACATTCAACTCTAATCAAAACTCACACTCAAGGTTACACATCCTTTGTAGGAGCAAACCATCCTCAGTGCATGTGTATTATTGTGTGTGAGATCCTCTTGCCCGTGCCCTACTCTCTGGAGAACTGATCACTCCTTTTCCTGGGATGAGTAGACACTCCCAAGGCAAACACTCCAGATTTAATTATAAGCTCCAAAGAGGATTAGTCTGTGCTGTGTGAGTGTGTGTGTGTGTTTGTGTGAGACAGTGGGGGAGACACAAAGGGAGGGAGTGGCAAGAAGTTATCCCTTCATTTCCCGCACTAAGAAATTAAACACACACACACACTGGTCTCACCTGGGTTGTGGGGGGTACTGCATGTCTATGTCTTCGTAGCGGTGCGCAGGTCGAGATTCAGCTCCTCTGGGGGCCACCTGCGAGGAGACACAGTAAAAGTAACGTTAAGTATGTAGACCAAAAAAAAAAAAAAAAAAAAAAGAGTTTCAGTCACTCAGCAGTCAAAACACCCTTGAGCAAGGCATCTCAGTAATGCTTCAGTTTCATGGACATGTAGCTATGTGCAGGCTTCAGTGGAAACAACAAAACAGGAGGAGGAGTCTTGGAATGCCCCACATGTGGTAACATAAACACCCGCGACCACATGTGAGCCCCTTCCAATGAACGTTTGTGTACAGTCCCTGCAAACACACCAGTCATACGAGAAAAATTACATTTTGAGTAGGTTTTGACAAAAGAGTTGATCTGTCTCTCATCCACACACACGCCAGGAAGTGATTGATTAAAGCCACGTCCGTGCTCAGGCAAATAAATCTGGATACGCTGTTTACATTTGAGCACAACTTCAGTACACAACAGCTATCTGGATGATGGTGCTGAATGTTACAGCGCTCATCACCATCGTCAAGAAACCGAATGAGGGATCATCTGCGTGTTTATCCCTCCAGTAGAGTGTTGAATCTATGTGAAGGTGATGTTCTGGAGGCTTGTGGCGGTTCCACGCTCATCTGCCATCCAGCTTCATTTTCTAACATAAACACAAGTTCGAATCAATGACAACGATGTATTGTGTGAAAAATCAAACTTTAAGAAAAGCTACAATTTTGTGCAGCAATTGTGACTTAGTGTGTGAACAAAATGTAGCTGTGTATGAGTGGACGTGTTTTAAGATTACAACAATACAAAGGGGGTTTAAACAAGCCATCGCTGAAGGCAGAAGAGGTGGGAGGAAGGAGAGAGCATACAGTTTCAATTATCTATAATCTAGGTTGTGGGCTCCGGGTTTTCACATACAAACACAAGCAGTTTACTCAATGGACGTTTCATCGGTCAAACATATCGAGTTCAACCTCGCCCTGCAAGTCAATGCAGCAGCGGCGCATTACCACATATCATTAGTGTGTATGTCTCTGTAACGTAGGGAGCTCTAATGTCCGTGAATAGGAGTCAGGAAGTGAAAGCACATCAGAGCCATGGCTGGGGTCACGGCTGCTGCTCTATTCACTTAAGTGGCTTTGTGCCTGTGTGTGTGTATTTGTGTATGTTAATATTGTGGTAGTCGGAGAGGGCGCGCGCGTCTTTGTGTGCGGGCTTAATATGATGTCTGGAAGTGAATGCTCCATCTTTGGATGGCAGCGCGTGTGCGTTAGGGTAGGGAACATTATGCTAAGAGATGCATAATGTGAGGTGAAGGGGGCATTAGTCTCAGCAAGGAGCTGGGACTCAGGTGGAAGACTTTTAGTGTGTGTGTGTGTATGTGTGTGATGATGGGTGTGTGTGTTGAACAAGGCATAATACATCATCTTTCAGGAAAGGGAAGAGAATGATGAGGACAGGAGGAAATGTGTGTTTAGATAAAATGAGTGAAAATCTTTGTCCGCTGATTGTATTAACATAATAGCCTGCAGCCGCTCTGGATGATGCCTTTATTAACTCTCACACACACGCACACACACACGCACACACACACACACACACACACACACACACACTAAAGACGTCTGTCATATGGATGTGTTTCGGCCCCATTTCCCCAAATTAGACAGTCAGCTTTACTGCCAGATGACATTCACTGAAATACTGCTGTGGAGTACAGACACACAAACACACACACGCGTAAACAACAAAGACAGGAAACGTGTCTCAGTCTCACCATGGCAACTGGTAAAACAGCAATATGAAATTCATCCAGGTTGAAGTGAAAACGCAGCAGTTAGACTTCTGAGGAGGCGGTCAGTGAGCGAAGAGCCTTTTTTTTTTTTTCGCTGCCTCAGGGTTGGAGAGCCGCGACAAAACTTTGCTATTCCTGCCAAGTTCACGTCCTGGACCTCAACCCGGTGACATCATAAACCGTAAAGTACGGTGTGCGTTACAGTCTTGTGTGTTATCAGTGGAAAAGTTAATGTCTTGTGCAGAAACCCAGAATCTCTTGGACAAAAATACATGCACACGCACAGAAGACATGGAAATTATTATTTCTCAGGGCTACCATGCGGTAAAAGTGTAAACTACAGAAATGTGTTAACCATGCAGCTCACTGCAGCTGTGTGCATGTGCGTGCATTTGAGTGTTTCAACACAATAAGCAAATGAGCTAAAACATATCCCAACAATCTTTCTTATAAAGTGTATAATTGTGTCGAGTCACAGCGAATACCGCAGTTCTGCAGCTGACAAACACTCTGACAGAATGGTTGGCGTGTGTGTGTGTGAATGAGCAGAAAGTCACTTTTCCATTTTTCCAAATTAGAAAGCTATGCCTTGACAGTGCCAGATGATAAGCACTGACACACACACACACACACACACACACACACACACACACACACACACACCAATCAACTCTAGCAGCACAGCTGTCGCATTCATCAGAAAGTATTGCCGGAGCTCAGGAAATGAATTTCTTGGAGCACTTTTGGCTTTGCTGTAAATTTGCAATGCTCATATATACAATACGCCTCAAATGAGAGTCCAAGTGCTTTGACACAATGCCTGAGCAGCGCTTTCATCCTGTGACTGAGATGCTCAGATTCACATTTTCCAAAACCGCTTTCCTCCGCAATCTCTTTTCAAATGGCATAATTAGTCTCCTGTATTGCCATCTATTCCTCTGTGCATCCATCCATCCTTTTCTTCCTTCCCTCCATCCATCTTGGATGCTAATTAAGCATGTGTCTCAGTGCAGAGCCTCTGCCTGGAACCCCATGCCCACCTCCTGTTGGCAACCTCGCCCCTGCGCCCTGGCACGACTAGGCCAAAACACTCCCAGTACCCGTCCTCCCCCCTTTTCCCATAAATCGCTGTGATGAGATTCAGCTGACCCCCCCTAGATAAGACGGAGAGCGAGCGAACTGAGCTGGCACAGAAGACGGAAACTGACTGAGAAGTCGCTAAAGATGTGTGCGTGGGCGAATGCAAAACAAAACATAGCAATAACTTCTGAGCCACAGAGACTCTTACTACTGCTGCTTCCAGCTGTAGTATGAGTATGGTCTTGAAATGCAGGATAACACCCAGCCTTGAATGCATTCAGTATAGCATACAGATAACATAGCACATTCAGTATAATATACGGTTGGTCTCTGTGTTGTTGCCTGGAGGGACAGGAACAACAGAGCCTGTGGAAAACAATGACTTAAGCCTGATTGAAGGCTGTGTGACAGTATAGTGTCTGTAAACACGTGTAGTCGTTCACTTTCGCCGACACTTTGGCTTCTTCGCGTTTTTCTTCTTCCTTTTTTTTTTTTGTTCTGCGGCTTTAATGTTCTTCCTTAAATGGCTCGTTGGCATAGTTACCAACTAATAACCAACTAAAACTGAAAAAGGTCAAAGCACCTCTTTCATACTAGTCAGGTCGACCCTGCTGGAACACATGATTATGCCATATTAGGAGGCCGTACGTGTGCAAGTGTGTGTGTATGTTTCAAACAGGAGGCTCAGTTACCCTCCAGTGTACACTAAACACTCCCACACCTGGACCTGCTCACTCTGAGCTCGTTAGCAGCAGATGGTACACACACACACACACACACACACACACACACACACACACACACACACACACACACACACACACACACACACACACACGAAGGGACCAAAGGTTACACACACTCAGACTGGAATGCAGCCTCTTTTGGTAATAGGCCAATCTGCTGGTAATTGTCTTCATTGTTAGTGTTTGTTTAGGCCTCAATTCTTGACCTTCGAATGGCCTTTTTACATTTACATACTGTTGGGTTTAGACTGCGACTAGTGTCGCTTATGTGTTTGAGGTTTAATCTTTCCATGTCACCGTGTAACGGCTTCACCGTGGCTGTATACCTCAATCATTTTCGCTGGCTCCATGCAGCCTACTTTATCCGTCTGGATACATTTGCTCTGGATTAAACTTTCAAATCGTTTACATGAAGTCTAAATCAACTGAATGTGTTTACATGAATGTTTTACACTCCGGGAAATATACACAGACTGATGTCATTGGCTCCAACTGGACAAACATACGCAGAGGAAAAACAATAAGTTTTGCGTCCTAAGAGAGTATTTGATTTGTTTAAGTGGCTATTAGCCACACACATTTAGTAAGCAGACAATTCAAATCACTGCTCAGAATGATTCAACATGTCAAATAAAGTGGGTGCTTCTTTCTGAGGTGCTTATTTAAAGCCTGTGTATTCATTTTCCTAACAGACTGTTAATAAAAGTGCAACCAAAACTAAATTAGTGACATTTTGAACCTTCTGGACATCTGCATTTGACCTGCACGTGTGTCTACTTTTCTACCAATCTGTAACGAACACACATCCTAAAGCGGTTCCATGTGTGTTATCAGTATGTGTGTGTGGCCATGGCAGTGGCCATGGGGTATTTATTTATTGGAGCTGTGTCCCCGTTTCTCTCCTCCTCCCTAGGTTTGTTTGCCTCCCCACTGTTCACCGAAATAACATCCAAATACCCCCGCGACTGTGTGTGTGTGTGTGTGTGTCTACGTGTAAGGTTATGATGCCCCAAAAGGTGGGGATGTGTGAGCATGTGAGAGTTTGTTCAGTGTATCTTTTACACAAACAGAGTGTGTGTGTGTGTGTGTGAATGAAGTTGGGACTACAGCAGATCTCCTTTCAGTTCTGATAAATCACGCATTTGTGTTTTGAGATGGCAAACAGGTTAATCAGTCTTTTGTGGTCCCGTACTTCCAGTCGCAGATTTGTGGACGTGGGGGTCGACGCCACCACCGGTGACGCAGGCTTTGATGAGTTATTCCAGCTCCTTGTGCCCTCCAATGACCTGCTGAAAAATGTTGTGAGGTTGAGCTGTTTGACCTTCAGCTGCTTTGAAGTGACGCCTCCTCAGAATATGCCGCAGAGGCTTTAAAGGGTCACTTCACCCAAACGTCATCTGCAGTGGATTGAAGAAGCATCCAAATTTGTCTCACGTGGGGTTCCCCTCTCTTCGTGATTAATCCCTCAGTTTGATGTCTCAGCGGCTGAGCGTGCTGACTCATACGGCTCCCCTGTTTCTTAGTCCTCCACCTGTTGAAATTCCTCTTCTTGCTGAGAAGATGAATTAGCTTTGGTCTGAAGACATCATGAGCCTCTCATGAAGAAATTAACTCACACAGTCGATGTCTATAAAAATGTTTCAGAATAAAAAAAAAGTCTCAATCGAATGTTCTCATTTTAAAGCTGTACGCGTGTACTGTTGACGGAGCCCTCACTCTCTGCCTGCATTATTACCCTCCGACGCTGTGGTGGGCGCTGTGAACCAGTCCACAGCAGCACGCAGGAGGCTGCAGAAAAAAGGCTATGAAAAAGGCTAAAATTACATAATCTTCACCTGCATAGATAAAATGAAGCTTGATTTTAGGTGTATAAATAAAAATGAAACACAGATTATGAGCTTTTGGTTTTTTTTTTCGTTTAAAGAAGCTACATCTAGTAAGTGCAACCTCAGCAGACAGACACAAACATGC
Organism: Ctenopoma multispine; assembly: GCA_034779795.1. Lineage (NCBI taxonomy): Eukaryota > Metazoa > Chordata > Actinopteri > Anabantiformes > Anabantidae > Ctenopoma > Ctenopoma multispine. The sequence continues at coordinate 8,230,782 of JAUYWH010000012.1, read as the reverse complement.
AGCCGACCCTTCTGAACCTCCTTGTCTTGAATCCAAACGTGCTTTGAAGTGAGAGCGGGTGCGAGTGAGGAGGAGAATGGGAGATTTCTATCAACTTGCAGACAGATCACACTCTGCAGTTTGCCCGTAGGCCAGAGACAAGCTGTGGGGATAAAGACAAACACCAAATAAGTCCCTGTAGGCCTCTGTTGGCCCATATGGGGAGGAGGGAGAGGAGGTAAGAAATTTTTTTTTAAAAAGCCCTCACCCGGTTGCTGTGCAGCATTGGAATGAAGTGACTTAAAACAAAGAGGGGAGAGAGGGAGAAGAGTGTGTTGAGCCTCAGGGATGAGTTGGAGAGACAAGGACAGAGAGGAGGACTCCGTGGATGGAATCGCTCATTGTGACTTTGCAAAGAGAAAAGAGGGAGAAAGGTGCTATATGTGTATGTGGAGATTTTTGGTAGAAACATAATGTTAAGATGAGATGTTCACTCCTGTCTTTGTCTCCCAAGAGGGTGAGCAAAAGTTCAGGCTGTGCCAGAGTCTGTGTGTTTTAGAGCTGGAGGAAAGGGGAAATGCTGCTGTATGCACCAATCAAAGAATGAAATGAAAGCTAATGGCAAAGAGCAGCAGATATAAGACACAACTGGTAATAAAAATATGAAAATAAATCTCTGAGCAGTTAAGACTGAGCCAAAGAACTAGTGGTGGTTGTTACAAAGACAAGACCATCTTCTGATGACCCGTTTTCCGTAGATGTCTCAATGCACCATCTACTTCTCACACTAACGGTTTCACCAAAATAAATCCTGCATGCTATCATCCTCCCTCAAGTTCCCAAGCACTACTGAAAGCACAGATTTTAGCCGAAAGACATCTGTTTGGAACATTGTAAACGTGTGGACAGCCAGAGACAAGACTGCTGAATCCAGTGTCTGATTTTAAACCTTCAAACTTTCAAACCAGTGTCAGAGTGGAAACCCCAACGCTATTAGTGTTACACAACTATCTACTCCACATAATTGTCCTTGTGGGCCTCCATCCTGTAAGTAATTTGTTTAGAATTTTTTTCAGTCATGCTTGGTGAAAATAAATGCTTTTATTCTGAAAACATTCAATACACAAATGGTTTGAGGTCATTTAACTTGTTTTCAACAGCAAATCAATTAGTTTTCAGAATATTCATGAAGCATTATGTCCTGATAATGCAACGTTTAAAGGTATTAGCGCAGGAAACAATTACATTTGCATTGCAAAACATGGAATTAACTCACCTCACTGGCAAAAATAAAATGAACTTAACATAAAAAGGAACTCGTAAGGCTGAATTTTGAACTGCTTGTGAGCAGGAACAATCGCTACATTAAAAGAAAGGTCCTCTTTGAGCTGCACCTCCTGCCTTACTTCTCCTCTGTGATTTTCCTCCTGCTCAGCCAGTAGCTGGTCACAGTCTCTTGTTCGGGGTTATTCTGGGGTGTACGATCCAAACACAGCAACTTGTGGTGGGGTCTGTGTAATTATACGGGCCAGAATAGAACTCAGCCTGGTCCAGAGAGTGCAGAACTAACGGGCAGCCTTTAATCAACACAGGTCTCGACTGCAGCACAGGGCTCGGTGGGCATGGGAGTGTGTGTGTGTGTGTGTGTGTGTGTGTGTAATTGAAGGTCCACTGTGTGCGTTTTGGGTTTGATTAATGAGCGAGGGTGATAACAGAGGGGGGTCACAAGAAAATCAGGATCAGGGGAGTGCATTTCTTGTAATTACTGAATTATGGGATTTTCCAAAAAAAGTAGTGTGTGTGTGTGTCTGCGTGTGTGTGTGTGTTTGAGTGTGAGCTGCCAACATAGATTTGGCTGGAGCCTCCTGCAGAGAAATGAACTCTGAAAACATCTTTAGTTTGGCCAGAGCTGTGGTTTGCAGCATTCTTACGGTGACTGGGAGCGTGTGTGCATTTGTGTGCGTGTTGCGTTGCCTTGGCTGATTGTTGGATTGCGCGTCGTTATGTGTCTGTGGTATGTTACCTCTTAAAAGTCTGTAATAAAACGTGTTTGTGGTGGGATTCACAAACATCTGTATGTTGGTCTGTGTTCATTTATAAGCAGGATTTAATCCAACTTGCTTGGTGGGTACTTGAAATGTGGCTTTGCCTGTAGGGATTGTGTGTGTGTGTGTGTTTGTGTGCAGGAGAGGAAGAAAGTGAGGCAGTGTAAGAAAGATGTGGAATGATGGGTGTGCGTGTGTGTGCTAGCCAGTCATCCTTCTCTTTTACCTCATTAAAATGGTGCAGGTGCATCAGTAGAACCTCAAGTCTACACATACACACACAGGGCATATGCTAACCTGATTAACACTAACATTAGACTAACATTAGTGCAGCCTCCTTTAGAGAAACACCCCCGGACCAGCTGCTCTCTCCTTCTCTTACCTTCCTCCATATGCACAAACTAACATCTCGGCCTCCCACACTTGGTCTCTGCAATTGATCTTCTTTCTAAATCGAAATAATTAATAAGAATCGAAACACAACTTAATGTGAAAGAAAATGGAGATACATCATATATATATTGAAAGCTTTTATAAGTTGTTTAAAATGTCAAATATAATTCTGTTTAAAGGAAATTTTCATTTTCTTTTGTCCCCTTAAGTAAAGATTTAGTTTCAAGCTCAAGGACACTCCAGCAGGACGAATGGTTGCTTATGTCCCTCCAACCGCTGAGACCACGCGAAACCATCCCTTCTTTCTGTTCTTCCCCTGCTTCATTCCTTCAGTCATTTATGTCAATATCTCCATGTGTCTGTCAGTTCCTCCACCCCATCTGTCTCCTGTCTGTGCCAAAACAGCTCTCTCTGTTAGATGTACTATTTCTCATTCCCATCTTCCCCCTAAGGCGCCCTAAGTTTTATTTGCGCCGACTCTGCTCTGTTGCTTTGTCATATTCTCAGTTTCTCACTCTTTCGTCCTCTTCCTCATAAACTCATACGTTCTCTCCCCACCTCTCACTGTCTGTACTCCTGACCGACTGCCTTGCTGCCACCCTCCTTCCCTGTTACCTATTCCTCTCCCTGCCTCATTCCTCCTTCCCCATTTGTCTCCCTCGGGTCCCCGTCTTGTCTTTATAAGCAGTGTTCTGCTGGGCTACACCACTTTTGTGGCAGCTTTCCCAACAGTAGGCACACAGCGGGACTAGCCTGCCAGCACATCCATTACACCTGTGCCTGTGCGAGTTCGTGTGTGTTCGGTGAGGGAAACGGAGTGGACTGTGCACAGCAGAAGGAGAGTGCTAAGAGGAGACACTTGTCAGGTGAAAGCAGTGACGGCCAGTCGCTGGGACACAGTGGGAGCTAACAAATGTCACCAGTTAACACTAACATCTAACCACAGAGTGGTTATTGATACATCTTGAAGTGTGTTATCACATTGGAATATCTGCTACTCTTAATAACTTTCTTACTTTATTTCTAACATTAAAGCATTTCTTTTTTTCCCCTCTTTCCAAAAGCAAGCTTTTAGCTCAGTGCATGTTCACAGATGAATATGTGAGCATTCATTAGGGCAGTGGGTGCACAAACCATCGGGGGCTTTCGCCTGTGGGCACGAAGCACCCCGCGCAGATCACCGCCGCCTGCATGCAATGCGTGCACGTCTGTGAGTGTGTGTAGGCCATCTATCACCGTGACAGGCTGCTGCGTGTTTACTTAATGATGTGGGGTTTTATTTATGAAGTGATGGCCGACGTGTGGGAGGGAGAGGGAAAAGTGAGAGAGGGGGAGAGATTGAGACAGCCTGAGGATGTGACATTAAAATATCATCAAGGTGATGGATGTCCGCACACACAACATTAGAGAGAAGTACAAAAAACAGCTGCGCAACGGATGACAAGTCATATCTGGACTTGCGCGGGTGTCTCTGTGTGTGTGTTTCATAATGACTCGGAGTGTGTAGTTGTGCGTGTGGTTTTCTGCGACTTTTGTGTTCATTAAGGTGTCACACGAGCTGCCACTGTTGTTTATGATTCAAAGGGTAATGAGTTGAAGATAAGACGCATGACTTTGTGTGAGTTTGTGTGAGTGTGTTCCTCTTGTACTGTGAGACTGTGTATCTTTGTTACACTGGGTAACAAGGGTCTGATTCTTCCAGGCTGCAGCTGACAATGTTACACAGCTACTGTACTGACACAGTAGATTTACACTATAATAAACATGTCAGACATGTAATCAAGGACAGAAAAAAACAAAGACACGGTGTTTGTTTTATGTGATGTCTGCTGGATAATGAGCTGTGTCAGTGGAGGTGAATAAGTCTGTGGTAGACACATGTGCAGTAACAACCACTAGGGGGCAAATAGGCCAGTGAATGAGTGAAAGAATGAACTCATGAGGAGTCAGTAACATAAGATTGATGCGATTATTATTATGTAAATATTCCTGTAAAAATGACAAACCTCAGATGCAGAGTTTGTCTGCAAACTGCGGTAAATCAGAAATCTGTTTGCACAAAGAACGTTAATCCTGAAGGAACCAGTAGACTATCAGACCCAGTCCCACTACATGCAAGGTCAATCTGAACAGAAGCTAAATGAGAAGATACACCAACACTGGCACCAGCATGATGCTAGCAATTATCAAGCAGCTGTGTGCAAAAAGGGAGATGACACATGCTGTTTTTCCTGCACTTTACTCTACACTGTTGTCTCAAAAAGGACACCGTCACACTTCTCTAATATGATCTGTGTATATGCTTAGCTCTACTTGGGTTTTACAAATACTGACACAAACACCCACAGAGGCTCTCAGACGCTGACATCAGGGTGGACCTGTGCAAACCTCTCTTCTGGAAATGTCTCGTCAAATCTAAAATCATTTCTGCACCTTATCTGTCTTACAAAGTTTAGTTTGCAATCATCGGTAGATCATTTCATCACATCACACACCAGCAGTCACAAAGTGTAATCAAAATAAAAACTAATCTGAAATAGGACTATCGTTACTTTCCAAAGAAGTCCATAAAAAGAAAGTGCTCGTGTACTTCTGGGGTTTAATTGGCCATCAAGACATTTCAGAGGTCCTATCATTAGCATACAGAGAAAATAGACTGAGAGAGGGCGACAGTGTGATTGTCATAATTACATGTGTGACCTATACACAGACGGGGAACATGGTGGAAGGGTCAAATTAGAGCCAGATAGAGAGACAGAGACACGGAGCAGAGGGGTCAAAAGAAAAGAAATGAGGAAGGGACATCAAGTCCTTTTTGAAGACCACATTTAAATGTCCACACTAACAGGCAGTGACACACACACACACACACTTAAATGTGGTTCTCCACACACACACACACACACACACACACACACACACACACACACAGCTCCACGTCTACATCATGTAGGTAGACGACCACTGAAAGAATAAACAGAGACATGAATAGATATCGTAACCAAAGTCTTTTTATCCCTGCTTTTGTTTATGCCAGCTTAGGTTAGTGTGTTACCCAGCATCCTCACACACACACACACACACACACACACACACACACACACACACACACACACACACTCATCTTCTCTTTCAAACACAAATAACCCACTCAGAGCGGCAGAATGGTTCTCCTGGCCTTGTGTGGCCAGCTTGGAAAACCTTTTTAACCATTCAAGGCTACAGAAACGGCTGAGCATAAAAGAGCAGCGTGGCGCGCCGGTGCTGGTGGAGGCAGGGGGTAAAAAAAAAAAAAAAAAGTCTGATCACACAAGGCCGGAGCGAGTGAGCGAGCGCTGTGCTCAAGTGGCCTGCATTTATGCTCTACACGGAGAGAAAGAATAGGCAACTTTGTGTGGAGTAATGTCCTGCAGATCAAAAAGGGCTACGGGGAACAACCACCAAAGTGAGCACAACAGCTCTCAACTGTGTATTAGTGTAGTCTCAAACACATGAGGATGCTAATTATCCTCTATTCTACTCTCATATTGACCTTAAATATAACACCATTGTTGATTTGGTGATTTATGTTGTGCAGGCTTACTTCAGCTGTATGAGAACTAAAAATTAGTGTCATGTGCCTTTGTGTGTCGCTGCCCGTCTCTTGTGATGTGGTATAAGAATCAGGGTAACACATAAAACTAAGCTGTGATAAACAAAAGAGAGGATAAAAGCTCAGATTGTGGTCATAAAATCTATTTGTGTCTCTGCTTATTCTTTTGGTGGTCATCTGGCACACCCTGTGTCGTCCCTCTACACACCCTGTAGCTAACCCAAATTACTTCTGCCACTTTGTGCTATTTACAGTACGTTACAGTGAAGATTTGTTTTTATTTAGCAGCACCATATGACTTTCTGGCAGAATATGAACAGCTTGGAGAAGCTGTGAGTTCATACAAATTGTGACACTCATCTAGGTTGAATTTCATTAAGACCATACAGTCAGAACAGGGTGTTTCCACATACAGTATATTCTTTTGATAGACTGCCATTGTATTGGAAAACAGTAAGGTTTGAAATATATGGGGAAGCAATTAAATACAGATAACTCTGAATGTGTCCAAGTGTTTGACCAGTTATTATCAGAGGTGACTTCCTCTTCCGTGAGTTAGCTCCAGCTTCCTCCAACTATCCCAACCCACGCTGCGCATATTGTTTCCTCCGTTGTTCTCAGTTGTTGTCGTCCTCGGCCATCGTGTCGTGTTTCAACACAACATTCCATTATCGTCTCTTTTTTTTTTTTTTTTGAATCCAGTATAACTTCCCGGATGTTTCAGTGTTTCTATTCTCACTATATATGTGTCATTGTGAGTGGGGTGTTTCATTATCAGGTCCTCAGGGTAGGAACCCACTGCTGGTTTTTACTGTGGCTACTGCTGTCTTTTTTTGGGTGAAAAATAACAATCAGATCAGAGGTTATGTGTCTCACACTTGCTGCGCTTTAATTGCATCAGAGTCTCGGCGCCGACTGACTCACAGCCGAACCGAGGCAGAAACGCGTGCTGCGCTGGGATGTGTAATGAGTGAAGAAGCCCTTTGGGCCTCAAATAAAGCTACTGCGGTGTGTGTCCACGAGTGCTAATGAAGACTGGTTCGCAGGGCTTCATTGCTCAATAAACAGAAACTACAATAAGCGAGGAAGCGAGCGCAGCAGGAGGCAAGTTGTGCTAGGTGATGGGTATCGGCAACGCTGTCAGTAAATCCATCCCATATTTCCCAGATGCATCTGCTTCTCTCTCTGCTAAGTAGTGTCATTTAATGAAAAATAAATCGAGCTCTGAGGAAATGCTGTTCTAAATCACAGCGGCCAGATTCAGCGATTCTGATTCGGATCAAAGTGTGATTTTCTGCATCCTTGGGTGAGCTTAAAAAAAAAATTCCCATTTTAAAATGGCTGGCAAATGGCTATTGATTTCCATGCTTAGTTCTGGAGTGTACGGAGGTAAATGAAATGATTCCGCAGGCACGATCAATACAGGTTCAGGGACATTTAGCAGTGCAGCTTGGTTAGTAGAGGAACCTACAGTGAGAGATTTCAGGTGATTGCTGCTCTTTCCAAAATAAGAAAGAGGGGGGATAAAAAAGAGTAAAGAGAGGTAGAGGTGGACAGAGAGAGAGGTATAGGATTAAAAGAGAGGGTGGATGGAAATGTCACCGGTCTAATAGATCTCTCCATAAACTAAATGAGAAGGAGAGCGGGTGCCGCCTCGGTGGCACACAGCACCTCAAAATGTTAACAAGAGAGCTGAAAATAGCCTGAGAGAAGCACAGGGGAAAACAGGCTGGGCTCGCAGGAACACTGGAGTGCTCTGGAGACCAGAACACACACACACATTCCCTTCATTTAGCATTTCAGTCTTTTAAACTGAAGTCCAGTGTGTGTCTGCATATTGCTGTATGTAATGTCTATTCAGGGGAAAGAAGGAGGGTACTGTAAACCTCCTGATTCCATTTCTGCGCTACACTTCTACCGATACGCGCACTTACTCGTTGTGGGTCGTTCTCCAGGAACCGCCGTCGCGCGGCGTCTAGCTCCTCGTAGACTGGAGCAGCTCGGGCCTGCTGGTACTCCCTGCGCATCCCCTGGGGACGCTGATCACTGCGGAGACAGAGAGAAAAGTGTAAATATCAGCAGAAAGATGGCCGTTTGGAGTCAACATTTAGGAAGACAAAGTACTAACATACTTCTTGTCATAGCCTTTGTGATATGCTGTGAGTATTTCCTAAATGAATATAATCACGATGTTGTTTGTTCATTTTAAGGCATAAATTATAAAATCTAATTTTCACTTCAGCTGGGAATGAAAAAACATGAAGAACAATTCAGGTGAACCATGATATGCTCAGCTTCATCCTGTGCTAAATCTACCGCTATTCCTTGGCTTCACATTGACAACCCTTGACAGCTCAGGTAGACTGACAAGCAGACAGATAATATCCACAAAGCACTGCCTCTGAGAAGACATCAGTGCCTGAGCTGAACCTTCTACAGAGAAAACCAAGAAAAGAAATGTAACAGAAGTGGTATAAAAACATTTGACGGATGCCTTTTCACTTAAAAATCACAAAGAGCAACTGGGTGCTAGCCTGGATGGAACTTATAGATTGACAAGCCAATACTGAGATCAGCCTAAACCTGACCTCTGTAAAGTGACCAAAAGGTGAAAATGAAGAATACATCAGTTAGAGAAAAGAAGAGGAAAAAAACAGCGACTGTCAGGGTAGTGATAAGAACTCAGGACAGAATGAGGACAAAACTTAAAGAGAAACATCATCATGCTCACTGGACCTTAATGCCAGATAAGCTATACACACACCTGAGAGTATGAATCTGGGTACACATAAACAAGGGTTTGGCTGCATGCACACGCGCACACACACAAAAAGCAGAAGGCAAAAGCTGTGAGCCTGAGTGAGCACAATCTTTCAGGATGTGCTACCAAAGTGCAGCACAGCGCTGTCGTTTATCTGTGTTTACTGGCTGCATTGGAAAGAGAGAATCTAATATTGACACTGATATGCTGTTCGTTTGCTATTTGGTCCTCAGGAGATGCATGCTGTATAAAATATTCACACAGGGAAAAAAAAAAGAAAAGTAATGCAAGGAGAAAAAGCTAACTTTCCACCATTGCTGTGAAACTCAAACAACTGTACACAAGGAAGACCTGACATGTACAATAAGCCTTCATCAAAACAGGCGTCGTATCTTACATTCTAAGGACCTGACCTGAAGGCAGATATTGACCAAGATGGAGCGAAGAGGAGAGCGAGAGCGGAGAGCAGACACGGAGGTTCATTAGAGAAGTACATGGCTTACACGTACAAGTCTCCCTCATGACCCTGCCTTTAATTAGAAACTCTGGCTGAGACTTTGAGTGTGTGTTTGTCTGTGTGCAGACAACCCCAGGAATGCATGAAAGTGTGCAAACAGTTAATCCTCGTCATTTGGTATGTGGGAATCGCTGTGACAGTCTGTTTGTGCCTGTATATACATCCCCTGATTTAATGCAGCCCGTCTTCTATCCAAATCAGCGGGGACAGAAGGCTGAGTCACATACACGTCTGTGCCAGTATGTTGATATGCAAAGTGCTGCTGTCATTCTACACTAACCTGTGTGTGTGTGTGTGTGTGTGTGTACCCCTTGCTGCAGACGACGCTCAGGGCACATTATTCAATCCTGACTTGCTGCCATGGAGAAAGACCTTTCCAAAAGTTTCCCCGCTGCTGCTGTTACACGCCAGCACAGTTGCTTTCCTTTTATAAAGATGGATATGTGAGGACGCATCAGGCTGGCTACTGTGCTAATTGTTGCTTCTTGAAATTGGTTTAATGGTGGTTTGAACACACGACTGATCAATACTAATCTGTTTCCCCCTCCCAAAGTGCAGCATCCTGCAGACAACCTTGCTGTAAAGACATTCACACTTAATCTCACGTATTATTTATTCATTCACTTATTACTTTATTTTTATTAGCCTTGCGCCCACCAGCCCCTCTCGACACAAACACATAAGACCCTCAGAGAACGGATGCATGGAGCCAAGTTTAGATTTTTTGCCATTTTTTTCACACCACCTCTCTTCTACCGAGCCCATTAGCTAATCCCTGGGCCCGTAATTAGGGCTGCCATTTTGATTGAACATGCGTGTCGCTCTCCAAATGAAACAACACTGTAATTATCTCATTATGCCGCGGCCTCCATCACTGACAACGCCAAATATTATCATATTAATGGCTGAAGACAGAGGCTGATTCTGGATAAAACATTAGAGGGGATGAGGAGGGGTGGGGGTGGGGAAGTGAGCTCTGCTGAGTTGGAGAGTGTGATGGGTTGACAATTCAGCAGGCTGCTCTACAAATAGTGACAGTTGTAGATGAGAGGGATCATCAGTGTGTACGTGTCACACACATATCTGCACACACAGTTTTTGTTGTATTAGCTCAACCACAGAAACTGATACCACTTAGGTCAAACATGTTCAGATATTATATTTCATCCATGCTTCAGAGTAAGTGGTGATGTACGCTGATCCAGCAATACACTGAGAGAAGGAAACCTGTGGGAGGATGAGGAGCGAAGGAAGAGGAAGCGGGAAATAAAAAGACGCACGAGAGGACAGAATGAGAGCGAGGCGACGCGGCAACATAATGACAGAAAGGGAAACTTAGAAAAGAGGGAAAGAAACAGGGGGACTGGAGTGAGAACAAAAGCGTCTGTTAGATGAAAGAGAACAGAAGAAACTGTGAGAAAAGCAACTATCCCATGGTGTTAGCCAGTGTGAGGGCAGACTAATTAGAAAGTGTGTGCTGTCGCCGGCTGGTGTGGCGACTTCTTGCTGTGACCAGCTGATTTAAAAAAAGAACATACACTATATTGCCAAAAGTATTGCGACACCCCTCCAATGAATTCAGTGCACAAAGCAGGGTCCTGAAGTACGTGGCTGAGCGAGTTTGGTGTAGAGGAACTCGACTGGCCTGCACAGAGCCCCGACCTCTGATAGAACCCCTTTGGGATGAATTAGAGAGGAGACCAGACCTTCTCATCCAACACCAGTGTCTGACCTCACAAACACTCTCCTGGACGAATGGTCATATATCATATCTCCATAAACACACTTCTAAACCTTGTGGACAGTCTTTCCAGAAGAGTTGAGGCCATTAAAGTTCATACGTGTGTGTGTAAAGGAAAGCGACCACACTGCTTACATTGTAGAGGGTAAGATACCAGGGCAAGAAGTGTGACAAACCGCTCCCTCACTCAACTGTGTGAGTCCCTGCATGTAATACAGCAAACACATCAATCGACATGTATTGTTTTCCACTGCTAGACAAGTTGTCTGATTACCTCTGACACTAGTTTCCATTTACATCCAGCTTCCTGTATGTAACGACCATGAACAAAAGAAAAGCTGGAAGTAGCTTGAATGCAAAAAGGAAACATTTTGATTGCTCATCGAGCACAAATAAAAGACAATAAAACCGTAAAGGCACAGACAGACCACACCGATGATGAGTTGTTTTCAAGGGAACAACATGTTCTTATTCTTTGAGCTTCCTCAGACAGATGCTGCCTGACAACTAAATGTACGACAGAAAACAAAAAAGATGTATTTCCTGTCTGCAACACAGCAAAAGTGGAATTCAGCATCTGCATCAGTTTTCTTATATAATGTCTGCTTTGCACTTCTGTAAGACAACAAAAGATGTGTCTACCGTGTTGTAGAAAAAGAGGGGAGACAAAAAGGAAACGGGGAGGAAAACCAACACATAAATGTAAAATGGACAAAAATGAATGTAAGACCTCTACATCCAAAAGCTTCTTTTCAAATTACTGAAACAATTAGTCAAGCCTGTCTGAAATGATTTAAAGAGTGGTAATAGTGTCAGGTAAACTTGGTGGTATGTTTTTCCCCTGAGCCACTGCTTGAATCTTGGTAAAAATCTGGCATCATGCTGCACTGATGTGTCATTTACATGTCTCAGCTTACAAGCTCATCTTCAGCTTCCTTTCTCCTTTTCTTAGCACAAAGCTGCTTTTTAGAACACACCTCTCATGAGTCTTTGCATCTCTCCACTTTGGCCCCTCTCCTTCCCTCACTCCTCTTTCATCTCATCTCTCGGTTTCTTGCCGCAGCTACAAAGAGTACCTTCTGGCTAATAAAATTTGACAACCATAGCTAACCTTTTTTTCTCCACAGGTCAGCCTCTAGCACAGCTCTAATCAAATGTGACGCCCATCACGGCACACACCTGCCATTGAAGCACTAATGAAAATGTCCAACAGTAAATTAGGAAGACAATACTGTGAGCTTACTGTTGAAGGCCTTGACAGGAAGTGTGCGTGTGTGAGGGGTGGGGGGGCACTAACATGTCTCAAATGGCAAAACTATGCAAACACTCATGGACGGTGAAACATGCACACTTATAACTCTATATTAGCATTAAGGATTTCACAAGCACACAGCATCTCCCACTTGTATAATGAGCACATTTCTTCCTCAGCATCATTAAAACAGTGTAATGGAAAAGATAAAAGAAAAAGATATGTTGTTCCCTTGGAAACAATAAAAAAAACCTTCATGCTACAGGCATACATGGCTGCCTTGCGGCAACAAATGGTACGCTGAAACGAAAAGTGCACTCAACTTATGTGCAGACACACACAGCCACACAGTAAGTAAGCTTACACCTATGATTTCTGTGCAGTGGTGTAAAACTCACTGGACCACACACACACAGCATTGTTGCTAGGCTACACTGGGCTTCCTCGCAGAAATATTACATGTGGGTGGCTGAGTGTGGGCGTATTTCTGACCGCGCGTGTGTGTCTGTGTGAATGAAAGGCGTGGGGGTTCCAACCTCACGGCCAACTGCGCTGTTTTAACAGATGTACGGGCTTTGTGAATGAGTGCCTTCGTCCAAGCCGCAGGTGGTGGAGCTTTGCTGGAAACAGCCAGCAATGAACACACCTGAGGTCATCCAACATCGGCAGATATCGTCCTTAAAGTATTACAGTTCTAGTTATAAAATTACGTTACAACTGTGATCTTGTGGCTTCAGACTTATACACTTATACATACAATAATGTTTTTGAGTATAATTTCTTCTATTGGGCTTCCCTGCAGTGATGTTGTTTTGTTCCCAGGGCACTGAAATCAACTTGGCAAGTCCACTGTTATTATAACTATAAAATGCAAAATGGGATTGCAGTTCTTTCCTTAATGTCTATAACTTGCACAGTCACCAGACAGCAAACACGAATCAAGCTTTCACACTTGAAACAACAATTAAAGTATACAGCTGGTGTTTTCTGTTTTTCTGAGATCTGATGAGACGTTACCTTCCACTGACCATTTAAGCATTGTAACCACATGTGGCCATTAAAAAAAGTGTCATTATAGTAATATAGTGTCATCTATGCCAGCAGGTCACTGTAGCCTTCAGCAAGCATCACGTAAACAGGAGCAAATAGCACATTTATCACGGCCTAGTGGTCTATCAGTCCAAGAAGCTGATCATGCAATTGCAATGACCGTGGTTTGACTCCAACTAAAGTCCCCTTTAGCTGCAAAGTTCTTGGTATTTTTATTTCCTAGAAACAAAAGTGCAGGAACCTTTTAGACCTCTAACCTATCAGAGAATGCTAGACAATGCTGGGCATTAGACTGTGGTTCCTCTGGTGGATATGCAGGCGGAGGAACTAAGTTCCTGTTCATTAGGAGAAGTTCCCAGGGTGGAAATAGTTTTTTTTTTAGTTGGTTGCCTTAAATTTTTGTCACTTCTCTGCTGTGGGCTGAAAAAAAACAAAACAGTGAATGATCTAAAGCACTTAGATGTGACAGGCTTTGGCCACACAACCTGTGCTTATTTAAATCAGTCCCCTCTTTTTCAATTTGGTCATTATGTGATATTTATTTATAACACAAAAAAATGCAGAAAATTGCATATATCATATGCAATATGCAAAAGGTTACAGCAAAAATAAAACAGAGGCCATAATATTATTTAATTATTTGGTTTTTTCTCTAAGGAATCTCATCAAAGGTAAGATTTTGTTTGACCACGGTGTAATTTCATTATAAGATGTTTACTTCTGTCTTTCATCGTCTCTGGAGACACCCTAACATACAGAGTTAACAAGCCAATGAAAGCTCCTCATCCATCATGCTAATGCTATAGAATATCTAATACACATTATGAGCAAACAGGGGAGGGAAAAGGAAGAAGCAACTGAGTGAAAAAGAGAAAGAGAGAAGAGAAGCTGAAGGAGAAGGAGAAGGAGAGGGGAGGGAGAAAACAGGCTGGTAATGAAGTACCCACCACTAGTGGATGAGAGCTAAAGTGGTCTAACAGATCTGTCAGGCTGCTAGACTGTGGCTAATTATCCCTCCTCCTCTTTTGTCTCCATCCTCTCCTCTGTCACTTCTTCCCTCTTGAATTTGCACTGCCTATCTAACATGTTTTCTCTCTCTCTCTCTCTCTCCATTTTGGCGCCGTCTTTCTTCCCTCTTTCTCTAAACTCCTTTTTTCTTTCTCGTTTCTCTTTTCTCCCTCCGTCTGTCACTGCTTTCCGTTCCCATCTGTCTCCTTTCCATGTCCAACCTCTCTCTCTCTATCTCCCCCCCGTCTCCCTCTGTATCCTCTCTTTTTCTGGATGAGATTGGGTGTCTGGGGCTTAGTTTTTGATTTGCAAGTCAACAGTGATTTCTGTCAGAGAGTTTAACTTTAGGGAAGTTTTAATGTGGCCTGTATTATTTCATACAGGGAAATGATAAATTTGCATTACAACCCTCTCTAGATTTGCTCTTTTTTCTCTCTCGCGTACAAAAGTAGGCTTCAATCATAAATGCGCTACCTGCTTTTTTTTTTACATTTAATGACCAATAAATGTGATCTGAGCTTCATTTGAGTCACAAGTATAGATAAACACAATGTGCTGATGTCACACATGCTGTATCTTCAAGGCAACAAAGAATTTCTGTGGCCAAACATAATGTTCTTGAGCAGCCAACTCGGCCCATATGGCAGATCAGGCCTGTCAGAGCATCACTAGGAAAGATACCAAGTGTGCTGACGTCTGTGGGTTAAAGAATTCATACTGAATCTACGTATATGCACACATTTACTCAAGTGGAATGTATTTCATTCAAGTTGTTAAGAGTTTTGAAAGTTTTACAGGAGTCAAAAATGATGGCAAACATAACAAAAGAGTTGGATGAACCAGGCGTAGCGTTACTGTGTGTGGGTGCGTGTAAAGGTGTCACTACAGTGGGAGCATGCTGTATGCATGCTTTATGTTTTATGCATTTTCCAGCTTGACTGCCATGAGTGAATGCAGATATGTGGAAACGCTCACTCACTCATGGCAGTCACGCCGCGGTCCGTCACCTTGTGTGCACACTCACACACACAACTTTCTGTATCTATGCAGGAGCACAGATGCAAACGTTTCACACAGTTGGATCCTTACAACTAAAAGCTTCCTGCTCTGTCTCACCTGTCGGCCTGTGTCTGCTGCTGGTTCTGTAGAGCAGGTGAGGGTCTGGTCTTGTTGACTTTGGCGTAGAGCCCATCCAGCTCCTCAGAGGACGCCAGAGGTGGGTTGGGTCCTGCCTGTGCTGAAGGGGAGGGCGAGCGGCTGACGAACGACTGGGGCGAGGGCGGCTGGCGGAAGTTGTTGATGCGGGCGTAGTTGGGGTCGCTGTCGTCGTCTTCCACATCGGGGAAGGCTGAATCAGGGGTGGCGTGGCCGGAGTGGATCTCAGCGTAACGTGGATCGTAGCTGTCAGTGAAAAGGGCAGGGACAAAGGCAGGCTCTGTTTTTAGTCTTAACGTAGTATGTTGTATGACAGACAGCTGTGCTACACACACGCTTGATTTTGGGGGACCAGGTAGATGCATGTTGCTGAATCAGGATGATTCACTTGTCAGGTGAGGTGTCACTGCCACACTTTCCTACAATTACAATTACATGAACTTCCAGGTTCTCTCAGCACTTCCCTGTGTTGTACACATCTTTCTCTCTTTTGACACCCTAACCTGTGAAAAACCAACACAGGGAAACAACCCACACAATTTTGATACGTACCCATCTCTGCTGTCAGGCATCCTGTCCAGCTCCTCTTCACTCAGGGCCTCTAGTTTGTTTTTGGATGTTTTTGTTGCATCTTTATTCTTGTCTTCCTTCTTCTTACCAAACCTGGATAACATAAGAGGAAACAGACACAACAGGGTGAATCCTAAATGACCTAAAAGATTCTCTAAGGGAGATTTAGTGTGTACTGACATCTAAATGATCTTACACTACAGCCTGCCAAATACTTTTATTTTGGAGGTAAGGCTTGTGTGCTTTAACAAAATCCTTCTGGAGATGTTTACGATGAAACAATAAACTTCACTCAGGCAACAGAGCTCGCATGAGTTGATGAGAGAGACGGTCCACACACTCAGCTTTCCACGCTATTTAATGATAGATATGGTTATAATGCCACAGCAGGCACTGACTAGCCACGGCGGGAGCCTATCTGTGAGTGTGCGCACACATGACAAAGGGGTGCAGTTGTCACGCCGCATGAATATTTTAATATTTTGTCCAATAAAATAGCTGCTACATTACAGTGTGTTACGCTTTTCTTATCGACTTCGCCACTACGACCATAATCATCATTATCATTCTGCAGAGCTTAGTCTCTCATTTTGCGGGAAAATATACTCGTCACCTCTGTTCAGTTATAATGAAGCTCCACTTCACACTTTCAAGAAATTAACCAAAGCTTTTTCCTCTACAGATTTCAATCTCTTCAACACATCATCTTTCTCACCAATGCCCACCACACTCTCACATCATCTTTCTCACTCAACCCTGCTTCTCTCTTTCTTCCTCTCCCTCTCTCTCTCTCTCGCATCCTCTATCGTACCCGCCAACCCACTTCTTTTTTCCTCTCGTCCTCTCCTTTCCTCCGAGCTCCTGCTGAGCCAATCTAATGTCTGTGTTTATCTCATTAACAGCGAGGCACTTCTCATTACTGCTACAGGCAGATACGTGGCCTGAATGGTAACCCGCTGGCCTGGCCAAGAGTAGCGCGAGGCATCAGAGCTGAAGCGAAACCTGGACGGGGTTGCCACATTGACCTGGCACCATGCTGCAAACCAATTAGTGCTGAATTTTTTTTTCCATTTACTCACTTTACCTATACCTGTGTGGGTTACAACAGCAAGGCAGATATTCACGTTGCTCAGGTTTAGCTGGGAGGAACGCAGAGAGGATGACCTACCACACGACTTTCTTTTCATACAAAGTGACTCAACAGTGTACGTCGAATGCTTTGGAGTCTCTGTGGCTCAAAGCAAACATTTTACAAACACTGTTGGCTGATTCGACATTTCCTCATTCGCAGTCTGTGCTTGTTTATCCCCTTTGTCATGTCTCTGTTGCACCTGCTAGATGACCATACATATACTGTATTATTAGATTACACCTTTATCATTCATGGTAGCACAAAGCAGTTGACTATGTTGACCTCAAGTAACTCCAGCATAGTTCTTCTTCTTCAACCTGAGCACGGGTTTAATCAGTCTGTATGAATAACAACCCACAGATGACCCCGATGATATCGTCAGCTTTAGTTGCAGCTCCTCTATGCCACAGGAGACATGCACTTTTCAAAAGTTGTGTAGTGAGCTGATCTTGATGCGTGAAGCTGTCACACAGCAGTTTCTCCCAGATTTATTTGCATTTTAGGAAGTTTAAATCCGTCATGTGCAACATCCTTGTTTTATTTTTATGTTTTCTTCAGGCTGTGGTGCCAAGCCCTTGTTGCTGTAATGTTTTTGCACCTTACTTCCTAGAGATCACTTGCCACAGAAACTGCGTGGGTGCTGCCAGTGTGCATCTATTTTTCTTCTGCAGATTTTTATTTTGGAACTATTTACATTTTCTAAGCACTCCCACATTAAGCTGGAGCCAAAAGCAGACTACCAATTAACCGCCATATGGAATGCAGTATTGTCGGAAAATTAATATCAGCTTTATTCATCTTTGAATGCATCAATAGACATATAATTATTTTACACATAAATATATGATTATCCAAAATCCCAGGTTTATCTGACTGAGCTGCCTGGTAGTTTCACCATACCTCTACACACACACAGCACCTTAATCAACATTCCAAGCGGGCAGAGGTCCACAGTTGGACCCATCATTATATCTGCATTAATTAGGAAAGCTTCTTTTTCTCACTGTATTGTCTGAGAGGAGATGGAAGGAAAAAGAAAGGGGGAGACACAGAATGGGGGTGGGACTCCCAATTAGAGACATGTACCTGCCATGAGGGAGGTTATTATCCCCACTCTCCTATTATCTTATCCCTTCTTCAATGCCAGAACTCCCATTTTTTCCCACTGCAGTCAGCCGCCACCTGCATTGCTTTGCCTTTCTCTTCCAATTTTTTTTATTACCTTCTCACTGGTCTTTATTTTGTTTATTAATTCTGTCTCTTCGTGGGATGACTCCTGCTCTGTCACTCTTTCAGAAATCTGACAGTTAATTTCCGGTTGAGTGCTAAACTGCTGCTGGATGAAAAAATGAATAAAAGCTTTACTGTATGCAGAAGCAGAGGTAATGCACAAACTCACACAGACACAAAAGCATGCCTATGAAAACAACTCCTTGAGCGCAGTAACTCAGACGAAGCATTCCAGAAACCAACATATTGCTCACAAACAGGGTGTGAGCAGCCACACGCAAACTTAAGTAGACAGCAATATATATCAACACAGGCAATACACACACGGTAACTCTGTAGGGAACTGCAAACAGCCTCATGGAATAGGACATCTCATTAACTTAGCATTATCTACCTACACAACCACTCCATCAAACTCTCATTAGGAGGAAGTAGGGGGTCCGGGTGAGTCAGACTGCTCTGGTGTCCCACTTAATACACTCCCCACTGTCACAAGAGCTACTGGGAACCGTTATTAGTGTGTCACTGTCATCATTAACCTGCTGCTCCTGCCGTCGCCTGGCGTCACCTTGGTGGGCCTGGGATCCTGGGAGGCAACGGCACAGGACCACTTAGTTTGTATTAAATTCTGTGTCTATGAGGTAGATACACTGTATATATGAAATATATTGATGTTCATATACTATTTAATGCCTTGTTTGCTTTTTATTTCATTTAAAAATATAACTAGGAGAAGATGTCACCATTCACGAAAGAGATACTATTATAAAAGATTTGTACTGTTATATCTGCAACCATTCTGTATGTGAAGAAATGTGCTCATTCAATTTTTTGAAAGTCAACCCATTTGCCTAAATCTCCTGTGGAAAAAACTCAAGGCACCATAGAGGGTAACTAGCGCACTTTAGAAAACCAACACCGTGCCTGGTACAAATGCAGGCAGGCAGATGCACAGGAAAGTCGCTGCAAAGCAAGCAGGCTTGTAAGAAACTGGACTGACTGTAATTACAACAGCTACTGTCATTCACATTACTGCAGGAGAGAGGCAGGGAGAGGAGGAGGGAGGGGGAACGTGCATGCGCTCCGTTAGCCGTGCTCTAATGAGGCTCTTTGTGATCACAGCTAGCCAGTGTGGTGATGTCACCCACCTGACCTGTGCAATTAGCCCTGCGTGGAGGGTGGGAGGGGGCCAGAAGAAGCAAAAGAGCTCGCTCCCAATAGACAAACTTTTACAAACTATTATACATAATTGTCTTAGCAAACTGTGTCAGATTTCTGCAGCCAAAAAACGAAATATCTCCTCTATGCAGACTAAACAAAGTCATTTCGGCCTTCTTTCCATAAATCTTTCAAGAAATCATCTCTCAGCTTCCGCTCTCTGCATTAGGGACGCTTTGTTTTCAGCAACTGTGACAACAGCTCTGGTGGTGTTGCAGTGTGAGTTGAGGGTGTGTAGTCTTAATAAGCTTTCCTATCTGGTGCAGCAGGGAGTCAGTGGGTGGTTGCTTATCACCAGGCATAACGAGGGATGTGAGAATGATTGTCTGGCAATGAGGAAGAGTGTGTTTGTGTGTGAGTGTATATGGAGGAAGTCAGGTTTTCCCCGATGAGGACGATTTAATTGCCATGCATGCATGTGTACATTATGTGTGCAAGCACACACGCTAGCAGACTTGATGAAACTTGTGAACTCCTTGCCATATAGTGAGGTGCACGCACACAGACGCACGCACACAAAATGGCACAGCAGAGCAATGAAGGGCTCATGTCTCCAAAGAAAGTATCCCATCTACCCTGAACAGACAGGGAGCAGAGAAGTAAGAGAAATAATAATTAAGTCTTTATTTAGAGATCAGGTTACACAGCGCTTCACCAAACTAAACAGATAAAGAAAATTCTCTGATTAGCTGAATAAAATGGGTAAAACAAATTAACTAAATTATTGAGTCAACTCAGGTGAAATAAAGACAAAAAAACAAATCAAAACAAAAAGTGTAATATATTATTCTGCCAGAATTAGTTCCTCAGGCAGGTCTTTCTACTGCCTGGGGTGCCGATACTGCAGACTCTGTCCCTTCTAGTTTAGCTCTCGTGATCCCATGATACACATGGACGCATATGGAATAAACATTTAGTAATATAAAAATGCAGGTCATGAAGAACCTTAAAAGTCAACAGTAGCATCTTAAAATCAATATCATTATGCAGCAGCACACTCTGAATATCAGATAACAATAGCGAAAAGTTTTGAAGTGAAACGTGTGCTAAACTTTGAGTGTCACCACTGTGGCTGTGAACGGCTAATTCAGAAATTCTCCACATATTCCAGGTCGGTAGGGATGATTTATCCTTGAGAAGTGTGAACCGTGACAAGCACATTTGTCTACATTTATGCACTGGTAAAAAGCATCGTGAACCTGGTGTGCAGACTTCTATAAATAGATGCGATGAAAACATGAAAGACAGTCATGATATCTGTAAAAACAGAATAATATTTAAATTACTATTACACAGAACACAGTTCTCTCGCAAAAGGTTGATATTCTAAGGAGGAAGAAGGCGGCAAACAGCTGCGAGCAGGTGGGAAATTGTGGCTGTTCTGTTCGCCTTGGAGAATGAATGAGAGTAAATCAGAGAGGTAAAAAGGAACCAAGTGGTTGTAAGTGAAAAGCGAGAGAAAGAATGAATAAGTAAGAAAAAAGCAGCTCACTAAGCAGGCCAGAAAAAAAAGTGAGAGCTGGCTAAATAGCCTATCTACCCTGGAGAATAAAGAAGAAACAGCTCGAGAAGAAAGAGAGAAAGAAAGAAAAAGTGAGAGAAAAGAAGAGCGATGGATGGATGAGCCAAAGCTCCCGTGAAAGTGCAGCTCGGATGGGGAGGAATAAGGAGCTTAGGAATATATAGAAGCAATGCTGCTGCGTTCAGAGGCACAGGGAGAACAGTTAATCAGCCAAGCAGAAATGTTATTGCAGTAATTAGATTGCTCTGTATGTATTTGGAGAGGAGCACGCATATCTCTGTGGAGTTTGCAGTAAAGTAAGAAAGGAGGGAGACGGATAGAGGGAGGGTGAAAGAGAAACAAATGGGAGGCAGGCAAAGAGAGAGAGAGAGAGAGAGAGAGAGAGAGCGAGAGCTTAACGCTATGTAGAGCTGTGATGTAACAGTGCCTCCTTCTCCTCTTCTGGCAACATGGCGCTGCTTCACACAGAGACTAGTCGGAAAATATTCCAGGCTCCAAATAGACAGAATAACATTCACAGCAAAAAATAGACAACAAGCCCTATTTAAGATTAATGTGGTTTCCTAGTGGAAATGAGGATCAGGCTACAAGTGGACTGACACCCAACAACAAGGTCATGTTGGGCCACTGACTGCTAGGTTTGACTGACAGCAACATTAGCCAATCCTGGCCTCCTTGCAGAAAGCCCCACCTTGGTTCAATACAAAAAACAGCCAGCAGGCCCCAAATCTTTCCCACTGGGCATAATTAAATCTATTTATCCGACTTCCTCTCCATATGCTCTGTGCCGCACAAGAGCAATTTGGCCCAAATCAGCTTCCATTAATGGCTGATATTAGCAGTGATTGGATGAAAAAAAAAAGAAGCAGAGAGAGCGTGAGAGATAAAACTGCAGCTAAAAAGATCCACCCGATGCTAATCTTAGTTAAAACAGCTACACTTAGGGCGTATTAATAATGTAGAGGGGAAGTGAGTTGGTTCTTATTTTGATATCTAATTCCTTCAAGTGTTTCAGTGCAAACAGCATGAGACGTACCCATGCAACCATGGGTCTATGTAGACAACAACCCTGCAAATATGTAATGGTCAGAAAAGGGCGGAAAAACCAAGACAAGAGAAGATTGAGGCAGACAGACATGCATGATTGCACAGCAGGTTGTTCTCAGGGGAGCAGAAAGCAGATACGGAAGCATTACTTAATCAGCGCCTGGCCGGTCTCTCGAGTACTGATACATCAGTCAGACAAAAGATAGAAAGGAATGAAAGTGAGCAAAAGAGATGAGGGGAAAGAAGGGAGGAGAAAGTGAAGCAGGGAGAAAAGAAAGGAGGAGCAGACAGGGGAGGATAATTTTTCATTCTTTTTTTTTTTTAATGACAGAGTCGCTGCGCTGTCCAGAGGACATCTGGTGAAATATGTGCTTCCCTTTAATTGTTCGCATTCTGACATGTGGCATATTTTAACAATTCCACACAAAATCCGTTCCCCCCGGCAATTTGTCTTGTCTTTTCTCTTCCCCTTTTTATATGTGTGAGGAAAGCCATTAATATTTAATAAGACTACTGGGCTACTGTCTCATTCTTACAATTAGACACTGGAGAAGGTGGTTCGCATGTTGTCTCTCTATGCACAGTAAACTAAACATTAACAGGTGACCCCTCCTCTGCAGTCTATCAGTACTGCAACACTTATATGCTCTTATGTACCTTCTAATTCACGATAGTTTAAGATCTTGCAAGATTGAAGGTTTTGATGTGAGTAAAAAAATGTTTTGGTGCTTTGACTCCCATAATGTGCATTTCCACTGGACCGCTCCTGGTACTTTCTTTCCCAGGAACAATTCCCTTGGGTAGAAGTCCCTTCAACACTGCAGGTGGAAATGGGCCTACATAGTGTTGATATATAACTGCTCAAACGCACCAGTAGACTAAGTTGTTGACACTTTTTAAAAAGTTCTTAGCATTTTCCCAGCTGTAGGATGGGTCACCATGGCTCCAAATGGGAGCCACTGGCAGACTGGAAAAGGTTAGAGTCTTGGCTCCTCTGGTCCGCCCCGTATCCTCAGACAAAAAAAAATAAACACTTAACCTTCTCTTTCTGGAAAGCAGAAGTCACGTTCTGTGTGTGTATTAGAAAGAGATACGTGAGGGGGCAAGGAAAGACACAAGAGAAGCAAGAGTGCGCGTGTGTGTGTGTGTGTGTGTGTGTGTGTGTGTGTGTTCACATGTGTGTGTCATTAGCAGACCTTAAATGACAGAGGAAGTTCATCCATCACTCATGGCATGAAAATGACTGGATAGGACATAACCGCTATTGGAGGTGTAATCGTTTCCTGGCGTCCTGTGCTTTGAGCGTATGTGTGTGCATGAGTATGTAAGATCAAATGCTAATTGGTTGTGACTGTTTCCTGTGGCCGCATGAATACCTTTAATTGGCCGGTGAGTGATGGGCACTCGGCCGCTGAAATGCCGCTGAGCTGTCTGGCTGATACGAATGTGTCTGCACTTCAAACTGTCCGTCCCTCAGGGTCAATTCAAATGTCATAACTCGATAGGAACTGATGGATCGTGAAACTGATCAACACAAATGGAAAGTCTCGGCTCACTGTCTCATTTGATAATTACCCTATGGGCAATAATCCACTGCACAAATATGGGTATCGTGTTCCTCAGCAGGATGAGTCACAGACGTTACCGGTACAAATAAAAAGAGGAAGTTTCATTTCTAAATAACATTTCTGCCATTTAAAAAACAGAATGATTAGCTCACATAACAGAGGATGTAAATCAGTATGGAACATTAGGCAAAATAAAAACTGATGATATGGCTGACTAAAGACAAGAAAGCGTATAATTAAGGAGTATAGACTTTGTGGCCCCCAAACTTCGGGGGAAACTCTGGAAGGAAGAGGTAAACAAGTTGTTTAGATGCCCGTGAATAAAGTAATTAAATCTTCAGCTGCTCCGGTGGAGCGTCTTCACGGTCAAACAGAAGAAGGGGGTGAATCGGCATCCCTGCCTCGCCCCTCCCCTCTCCCAGAGCTGTGAATAAGAGGGAGCAGTTGCAGTAGAAGAAGGGAGGCAGGTGTTGCTGCGGCATGAAAGACAAGCAACATAAAGGGCCTTCGTGTGAGCCAGGAAGGGGGAATTTCAAGGCGAGGGCATGAGAGACAGAAATGAAGCAGAGTGGAGGGGCGGGAAGGAAAGGCGGGGGCTTGTTGTGACTGCCCCTTTATCAGCTGATATATATGCATGAGGATTTCCTCATCATATCCACTGTCAATTCCCCATCCCTCTGATATTTGACTGACAGCTCGCATCAACACCAATAAACCCGCACATCATTTCAGGAACGCTGGCCATCGTGCTGAATTGAGGGTAGAAATGGAGTAAAAAAAAAAAAAAGAAAGTTAATTTGTTTTTCTGGCGGCTGCCGGTGGTGATAGCGCCCGCGCCTGTTTGCCTCCACGGCTGAAGTTGTAAATTAGAACTGTGCCTCAATAGCAGAGTACAGGAAGCTGCTTCTGCTGTGGGGAAGCTAATTTTCAACGGCGGTAAAAAATATTTGGCAGCTTTTCATATTTAGGGCGGCGAGTGTCTTTCAGGGAGCAAATTGTGCGCAGATATAAATTATGAAAAGGGAAAAAAAGGAATCGCTGTCATTTACAACAACTCCTTCTCTATGAAGGGTGATTCACTGCTCGCTGTTAACAGTGTTTCAGTGTTAAGGTGCATTTTGAGGGTTGAGGAGAACACTGTGTTTGCAATTGTAAAGCCAGGTAACCTTGAGAACCACCATGGCTTCAAATAACAATAACTTTCATAGGAAATCATCACAGGCACAAACAAAAGGCAACTAACAGAGGTGATATTAACCCACATTGGGAATTGCACGACGCTGTCTCCATTCCAAACACGCCAACATACGGCCAACATGCTGTGCAAGTGAATGACTCTGCAAAGCTTTTCAGCGTGTTTCGTACATGCCAAGTGTTGCAGAGAAAGTGATTTGTGGTTTTGCATACATTATTTATGCAAACCTAAAGAGATGAATAGAGACGAAGTGAGAGAGAGAGAGAGCTGTAGTGCTTATCCACAAGAGATGGGTTTGTCCTGTGTGCCAAATGTATGGCCTTATGCATATTTTACAAATGAGAACACTAACATTAATACCCTCCACACTATATGAGCACCGCTAACAGCCCTTTAAATGCCAGATGAGATGGTGGATCAAAGAAATCCACCTTCAGTACATTAACCAACGGTGGGATTAAGTAATGCACCTTCAATTTACCCCCATCACAGCTTAGAGTCACTGCTGAGACACCCACACAAACATGTCAGAGGGATTTTGTTATGCCTACCAACACTGTTGACAACCAGGGGGCCGTTCAAATAGTTGTCTCCTTCCTTCCTTCCCTCAACTTTCTGTGTTATGGTTGTTCTTATATGTTTTAAGCCACAATCTGAAACATGTTTAGCGTCTTCATATCTTCCAACAAGAGAAAAATTAATGCTGTAGACCTTTTATGAAAACTCCCATTATTGAGTGCTACCTGGTAAACTCCGACACACGGGAAATGATAGGTTTTACTTTGGTGGTTTGTCTAGAATGAACACAACAATAAACAGCTAGGGTTAACGACACAAAGACATCACAAAGACAAAATTCCAAGGAACATACCCTGTGCTTGTTTAACGGGCAGGAGGTCTCGCAGACCTCACAGAGACCACATTAGCGCGCTTAATTGCAGAAAATCATGATCTTGTGTGAATTCAAGCAGGACTCGAGAGCTCATTTTGTCTAATGTAGCCTGGTTAAATCGATAGCTGCTTTCAAGGACAGAGAGAGATGAGCTGTGAAAGAAACACTCAAGTATAGAAGGATGAATGAAGAGAAACAAAGAAGAAGAAAAAAAGACAGAAAGAAAAAAAAAAGGGTTTGATAGAGCTGGAGAAGAAAGGGAATAAAGACAAATCAAGCCAGACTGAGGAGAGGAGGATCATCGTGAAGGTTAAAAAAGGAAAGGAGCAAGTATAGTTTGACAACAAGACTTTGGTTGTGTAGGGCACAGCCCACCAGTGACTACCTTTCAATCCTGCACATCCTGCTGCTGTGCGATAGGATAAAAGCGGAACGGACGGCACTAATTGGCTTGCTTCCCTGTCGGATTTCGGCGGCCTCGCAAACAGAAGTGGGGGGAGATGATATATTATGTTGTATGTGGATTTGTAAACAGTGGATCAAAACCCAGGCTTTCGTGTCTTTTAAATTAGTGGAGGGGTGTTGGAGGGCTGTCACAGTGGCACACGTGCTGAAAGCGACAGCTAAACATTGATCCTGACTGACTGACGGGATGTGGGGACAGACAGGATGTGTCCGGCAGGGCTGCCAGAACAGTTGAGCAATGACACACCCAGTGATTGGTGACATGCCGCGAAACAGAGTCACATGCATCTGTAAGCTGAAGAAACAACGTAAAAATAAACAGTTTCATTACTCAGCTGCGCTGAGTGACTCTGACTTGATAAAATCATATTTATGGTAAAAGTTTCATTGCAATGAAAAAGTGTAGTTTAAATATCCTTGTTAGATTAAGACATCTGAAACCTCTGACCACGTTTATCTCTTTGTTCTACAATAGTATGCGGATGTGGCGGCAGCGTTGAGGGAAAACAGCAGAGCAGGCTGAGCCTCGGTGTTAGTCTTTCTGTGGTCTGTCAGTGGCGCAGTCCCCGAGGCTATGTTCCAGGCAAAGACTCCACTTGCTGTCTGCTGAATACAGACAACGCATGCAGTCACCCTCTACTGAGGAAGGTCTGAAGGGCACTGCCATTTGTCTTGGCTTATTTAGCAATCACGGAGACAAGATGTGAACGGGGCTTTGAGAGGCTGGTGATGAAATAAAAGAGGAGAAGTCACATCTGAGGCCAGCTCGCTCCAGAGGAAACAGGGACTCGCTGTCAGATTTTCACGTGCCACGGTTTAACTTAATTTTGTTAAAAATACTTCATGTGTGATTTTCATCAGCAGATACAGTTTCACATCTGATTACGACCAGATTTATGACTTCAAATCACAGCACGCTGATTGGGCCAATTAGACTAGCTTGTAGTAAGTGGAGCAGCTTTGGTATCAGGACCTGTGGCCTGTTAAAGCAAATATCATCTCTGTATGTTTTATGAATCTGACGTCTTAAATTTAGTTTTTTAAACTGCAATTTCACAGGGCGCTGCAGGTAAATTAATGTAAAACAATGACTGAGATACGAGCTCTGACATGATGCTCATCATATAAAGAGCATCACAAATGGATTCAGCCAAAAGGTGAAAAAAAAAAAATGTGTTCACATAACAAACGTGATTTCCAGAGGTCACCTTATGTGCAGCTGTTTGCAGTGTGTTTCCGCCAAAACGACTTGTTCTTCAAATACTGGCGCGGCTAAGCTAAATATTTACGGCTGTTGAAAGGACAGGGCGAACTTCCAACATTCGTCGTGCTAGCTGCTGTTGCGCACACTTTCATTGCAGAGGTAAATTGAGGTCATATGTTTATAATTTGCCCTTTTCCTAATGCTGCCATTGGAGTAAAATAACATTTGAGAGCTGTAATTAGATTGAACCGCACAATACTCCAGCTAATTAAGTCATATTTCAAGTTCAATAACGATCAAGTTGGCCAGATAAAGGCCAGGGGGAGAGAGGGTAGTGTGTTGTGCAACAACCAGGAAGCTTTTTACCATGCTTGCTTTTATTGTTGAGGTAGGAAAGCACTTTTCGTCTGTGTTTGGATGTACAGTGGCTGGTTTTTCTGACTATAAAGGCAGATTGAAATGGCAAAATTTGCTAAATGAAAAGAAGGAGAGATAGCGGGTGTGTAACAACATGAAGAAGTGTGCAGGTTTTGCATGAGATCTTTATTTTATCTGGTTCAAAATCTCTTTTTATATTGGTTAGGAAGTCCCTGCTTTTGGTTATATGGATATTTTAGATTTTATAAAGTATTATTACTAATGCATTAATACGCCTTACTTAGAATTATGAGAAATGCTATATGAAAAAGGCATCCTCCTGGAAACACCTACGTCCAGGGGACTTGCAGAACAGCTGCCACACACATTATGTCACATTTCTGTAGATTGTAGATTCACAATCTACGGCCTTTACTGCCTCTGACTGTCTGCAGTGTGAACCTCAAAAAGGAATAAAACATGTACATCCTAATCATAAAAGCTTAAGGCTCTGTGGAGCATCTCTCCTGTGCGGCTCCTGAGAGCAAAGTGCTGATTAGTCTACTGGACGGTGGCAGTGTGAGCTGTGCCAGAGTCTGGTCTGCAGCATGAGTTTAGTTCTAGCCCGAGTTCATTTGCATTACTTTCATAGTTGTGATAATAAATAATCTTTTCCTTTCACAATGAGAGTGGGCAGAAGCGAGAGAGGTCGAAGCGCAAGACTGCAACAGAGAGAGAGAGAGAGAGAGAGAGCATAAAAAAAGATAGAAACACAAATCCCAGCTCCAACATATAACGAGCGAAATGAGAACAGAAGTACTGTATGATTGTG
This sequence comes from Ctenopoma multispine, assembly GCA_034779795.1. Classification (NCBI taxonomy): domain Eukaryota; kingdom Metazoa; phylum Chordata; class Actinopteri; order Anabantiformes; family Anabantidae; genus Ctenopoma; species Ctenopoma multispine. The sequence goes on along the minus strand of JAUYWH010000012.1, from coordinate 8,202,057 downwards.
GAGTATAGATGCAGCGGTTTCCTTCCAAAATTCCTACAAACACAACCTGTCACTCAGCTAGCAGTGTCAGCATTTACATATTTGCCTGTTTCTGCTGCAGAGAAACACTAAACGCTTTAGATGTGTAATAAATGGAACTATTTAAAACGCCATGAGACAGAGGCAGGTATGTTTGATTGGGAGATTTTAATGCTGCGTTTATATTGAACTATAAACCTTTTGATGTGTTCTTATATGTACAGTACTGTATGTAACTCTGCATGTGTCCTTCATCTTGCCCTTCCCGTCCCTGCCTTGCTCTCCACTACCGGCCTCACCGTGTGAACATCTCTTCCATTACTGCCCTTGACACTGTGCCCGATTGGATTCTTATCTAACATCTGTAGGCCGGCGCTCTGCCTGCGCTATCTCTCGCCACAGCCTAATTGAATCTCAAGTGTTGGAAGTGCGGTGATACACTGACCACACCGTGTCACTGCCAACAGATAAGGATTCCTGTTGGAGGATTGGACCACCACAATCACGATGGGGACACGTTGATAAAGGGGTGACAAGCGCTTTGGGTAGGTACTGTGTCGGTGGGACTTTGCTTGGATTGAGAGATAATGGATATCCTCCATTACCGAGAAGGTTGTGTCCATATCTAATAATCGAATATCCTATAATCCTGCTGTGCTCAGTGGGTAATTTGTTGAAACTTAACCAGGGAAAGTAGGACAGGCTGATGCTGTCCCCCATCGATTTCTACATAAAACCTCAACTCTACTGGGATGGATATGATATTTTGTTTTCCTCACTGCTTTAAACGTTGACCAAACCCTAACCTGAACAACCTGTGCCACAACAACACAGTGCCGTTTTCTTCTTCTTGTCATAAAAACTGTTTTATCACTGTTTTATTGATGCTCCAGAATAAGACCTTAGGATTTAAGAGTAGTAATTAAACACAAGCCTCATTACCTGCTCTGTCTCACCGCACATTTGTATTGTTATGCAGGTGACCTTTTCAATACAGACAATCAAAGTAGTGTCATGGCAGTCTCTGGAAATTCAGCACCGACTAACTAGTCAACTAAGTGCCTGAAAAATTCATCCAAAAAATACAAATATTTAATATTATTGACTCATATTTTGAGTTTTAAGTGACACTCAGTTTTCCTACCTTAAGAGTCCAAATCCCTTCTTTTTAGTTTTCTTCTCCACATCCTCCACAGATTCACTTTTCTTCTTCCCTTTGGTCTTCTTCTCTTTCTTCTTCAACGCATTTTTCTTCTTCTTCTTCTTTCCGTCCTCTACATCCAGGTCCTGGCGAGAGGAGCTGCTGGCGGGTGTTTCGTGACCGGAGCTGTTATCTGACAGGTCGTCATCTGTGGAGGGGTAAACGTGGTTAAATACAGAGGTGGGAGGGCAGAGGTTGCAGTAGATGGCATTTAGCATACATGTGCCTAATTCTGCTGTGGAGACACCAACCCTACCCCTAACCTACTAGGGAGCCTTTCTCCAAGTGCAAGGGGGCACGTGTCAGCAACTTGATGGGTTCTACCAGCAGTCATATCCCCTTGGCTCATCTAGTTCAATTTCTTACCTAGTACATACAAACCCACAGGAATAACACAAACTTTTCAGATTTTTTTGTTTGTGTTTAATGTACTGTTTTCAATTTGTCTCAAATACTGTTATAGACTATTATATAGGACTCATTTACTTAGCAGAAGACTGGCAGTTTTTCAAACTTCAGATTTTTCCAGATATCATTAGGCAATATCAAGCATGAACTTATTTTAATTTCAGCTAACACAGAGTATGTCATTTCCTCTGTAATCGCACACACACGCTCAACCTCCCCCATGACTGTGGGTTCACTAGGTAGAGCATTAAAAAAATGCTGCTGTAAGATATAAAGTTGCTCTTCCTAAAATGCTGAGTGGATAAAATCATGTAGCATTTCATTAAGGTACTTAGACTAAGCGCTGTCCCTTGGCAGGCCTCTGGCTCTTCTTCTGTGCCAGTGTGTCATAAAGCTTAAGGGGTGTGCACCGGCAGTTTAGTGTCTAATTTAAAATTAATACAATGTCTAGGAAAGGATCCTATATTATAGCAACAGTGACAGTCCCACGCTAAAGAGGGAAATTCTTTAAAGTTGACAGTTTTGTTGTATCTCTGTCTCAATGGCAGCAGCAGTTTTGCAGCAGCCTTACCATCTTCAGAAGGTCCATCATAGGACTTGTCGATAGCAATGCGAAAGCTCTGGTTGCACCCGCGCCCCCGTACCACGTGCTGCCGAGGGCGATGAAAGGGCACCTGGTCTTGGACGTGATTCCGTTTAGCCTCCGACACTGCCGTCTGGAGGCTCTCAAGGGAGCTGGATTTCCAGAGGCCCAGGGTTGGGCCCAGTGCTCCACCAGGTGATGGCTCTGGGAGGCAAAGGAGATAAGAGTGGGTGAGAGGGACTGTGAGCAAGGAGGGATGAACAGATGTTAAATAGACGATAATGAGGAGAAGATAAGGAAAATAAACACGCCTGGTTGGAGAAGGAGGAGGAGTTTTTTTCTCCAGAATGAAGATTTTAAATGTTAAAGTGAGGCAGATCATAAGCTTTTAGCTAAATTTAACACGCTACTTACAACACATTACACCTGCACTCATCTGCTACGACAACATTTCTTTATTTAAAGGGCACCTGTATTAATTTCTCTAAATTCTGCCTGTAATTCAATTAAGGTTAAGTTCATATAAGCACTGCAGGGGGAGGAGTGGAACAACTAATTTCAAATGAGTTATCAACTTTTCAATTTAAAGACAGGGTAGTATATCAGTTTAGAGGAAGAAAAGTAGATCTGTGAAATAGTTTTCTATCATCCTTATTATGAATCATGCAAAACAGGCCGTGCACACGCACACAGGTGCTTTCACTTATTCTGCCTAATGAGACTCCTGCTCAGGTTGAAGTGGGACTTTTTTTTTCTTTCTGGATTAGTGAGGGGTCACCAAACTTTATCAATCAACAAGAGCGATCAAGGTGCAGCCTCGACGCAAGCAAGTGCGACTGAACTATTCGGAGGGTCAGATGCAAACCAAGCGCACGTATCTAAACAATGTTGTAACTGATTTTAATACGGTTTTGTATGTGAGTTACTGAAAGAAATCTATACAGATTAATTGCTAATTTTTAGAGTGAATGACTTGCAGTATTAAAATTTCGTATAGCTAACACACAATTATATATTCTTATCACCCCCGTTAATGTTTACGGTGTGTCTTGTTTACAACATTTTGACGTCTTTAATTTCACTGGCCTGAATTTAATGTTATTTCTTTATCTCATGTTTCTTTTAAAACTTAAAAGTCTTGTCTGCTGCTAATCAACCTTGTGAAACTATAAATTAATACCGTGGGTTCAGTAAAACAGAATTAAAGCAGAAAGCAGATGTCTTTAATTTTACTGGCACCTGAATTTAATGTAGTTTCTTTATCTTATGTTCCTTTTATGCCTTGAAAGTCCTGCCAGCTGCAAATCAAAGTTCTGAGACTATAAACGAACACAGTCTGTTTATTAAAGCACAATTAAGGATTATTTTTATTATTTAATTCCAATTAAGTGAACAAATCCAATGGAGTCTGGCCTGGGTAGTAAGTTAATACATTATAATACATACATTTTATTTAGATTTTCTTACAGTATAGATTTATCTATATTACTATCTTGACCTTTTCAAAATCTGAATAGACAATACAATATATGATCACCTGGTTTCAACCTCAGCTTTCTCTCTAATGGATAGGGCTTTTAACAATGATGTTTAAAAAGGTTAAAACCCAGGAATATAAAGCTAAAAGATCAAATATAGTCTTATAGATAGAAAAAAAAACACTATGAAGGAGGAGGAGTGGTACAGGGACAAGTGAGGAGCAGCACTATGGGACCTGACAGGCTCATGCATAATTAAGAAAGAGGGGGAATAAATGAACTGCCATCATACTGTACTCAGGTATGGCCTCCAACTTGAGAGAGGATTAAAAAGAGCAGGAAAGCAGTGAAGGCCACAGCTGATTCAGCAAGGGAGCGAAGAGGGAGGAGGCGAGGAAGATTTGAGGATGTACAGAGCTGTAAGAAAAACGGGAAAAATGAGACAAAGGAGGTATAGGAGGTGGTGCCAGCCTGTAGGAGAAACTGACGCAACAGACAGGTGACCAACAAAGAGGGGCAGAGAGATCGCTTTAAACCCAGAAACCAACCGGTCTACACACAAGACCATCCCAGTTGTGTATCACAGTGAAACAGTCACTCCTCAAAGAAGTTACAGGTTGCATGCAGCGTTCTTTCTCAAACTTCCCTTTACGGATGACTTTCTCGCATCATGGCACTCAATGCTTAAGACATTTTCCTTTTATTACTTTGTCATTTCATAGGCTTCAAAGCACCAAAGTAGAGTGGAGGAAAAGGGGAAGTGAAACTGAAGCTGCGATAGAGTCAAAAGAGAGGGGAAAAGTAAGCAGAGCGTTTCTGCCTTTTAAGTCCTAAATTGACTTTCTGAGAGGAAGTGGGATTTATAGGGAATAAGGGGTTATAAATAGAGAGGGGGGAGCGCTCAGGAATAAAATGCTCAATTTGAGAGGCAGGATTTGTGTCACAAATGTAATTACGGCTGTCCAGCTCACAGCCTGATAGAATTAAGCTCCTTTCCAGCGCACTGCTGCACTATACACAGAGGAACTGTGTGTGTCTGAGTGTGTGGGCACGTGTGTGTGTGTGTGTGTGTGTGTTTACCACAAAATTTGCGAATTTTGTTCCAAGTAAAAAAAAAATAAATAAATAAAGTCATGATACTGCCCGTGTGAGATAGCAGTGTGTGTCCTTGACTGCTTTAGATGAAATAGGAGAAATTCCACCACAGTTCACTTTAGTAATTGTGTGTGTGGAGGGGAGGGGAGGGGGGGGGCTAAGGGGTTCTCATTCCATGCATGTCAGGCGGTTGAGGCTGGAGGTAAATGAATAATGAGGGTTTAACAGGATGGATGAGCGGGAGAGAGGTGGCTATCATCGCCAACTCGATCCAATAGAGGGTGAAATCGGCGTTTATCACATATCGCTGCCCGCTGTGCCAGCAGATGCTCTCGCAGATCCGTTCGCATCACGTCTGCCTGATTGCCACTGATTCAAGCTGGTGCACATATTTGACAAACAACCTAACAGCCAAACAGGCCAGGACGACAGGCAATGCCCTTCACAGCTGTAACGCTCTCCCATCTAAGATCAAGCAGCAGCGTCACGTTTCCGCCCTCTCTTTGGATACGTTTTATCTCACTCTATCAGAGAGTAGCAATGTGGGAAGAGTTCTGTCAGGTGAGCACGTTGCGTTACTAATAATTCCTACAAAGGCAATGTGATGGCATGTGGAGCTATTCAAACGCTTAGATGGACATACTTGCAGTTGAACCACAAAAGATGAGTAATTGTGTCCTTGCTTAAAACATGTTTTGTAAAGAAACATCAAACTAAAGAGTGTTAAAGTCTGCTGAGTTGAAATAAATACGACTACTTACCACTTTTCCACCAAGGCAGTTTGACGGCTGGATAGGAGCCTAATCTCAAACCAATTCTTAGTGTTTTGATAGCAAAAAGAAAATCTCTTGGCCAGGAAAAATGGTCTGAGATTGGCACAAAGTCTTTGCTGGTCTAGAACCAAAAACTGCCTGTGTCACAGGCTGGTAGTTGGGGTTTGGAGCTCAATGATGGCAAACCGGTTCTTAGGTTTGCAAGTTGAACCAACTCCAAACTTATTCCAAGATATTGGTTTGCATTGGTGGGGAAGAGGTTTAAACACATTTACTTCTAGATTATAGCTTAATAGTAGATTTATTCAACTATCATTTCATTAATTCCCTATCACAAAAAAAAAATCCGGATTTTTTTTAACAAGTCTGTTCAAGGTAGCGTGTTTAGATTATGTCACGAAGAATTTAGGAGCTGCAACAGTCAGAGTTTCCCTGTATTTTATTTTGAAGTTCTTTCACGTGGTAGATATTTGAAGAACACCACAGCACATGAAAAAAATCCACCTGCACACATGTCTGACCCTCACAGATCACAATGCAATATGTTTAAGTACTGTATATTGTACCTTCCATAGAGGTTGCCTGCTGTCATGTCTGTACTGAGCAGTGACAGCAGTGAAGTCTTTGCCTGGAACGTAGCCTCGGGGTCCTGCTGTGCTGACAGGCCCTGTGAGGACTAACACCACTCCACGATGCTGCTTTGCACTTTAAAAAAGCGACTGAGACATGCTGATACAACTCCTTCTCTAGTTTAAAGCCGTGGCAGTCTAAACAACAACAGCGTGAACAAAACACAATAACTAAAGGCAAAACTCTCCGTTCTGTGAGGTGAGGGCCGTGTGTCTTATTTACATTCATTCTGACACTGTCGTTCTTGAACCAACATACAAAGAAGCAGACACACACTTACACAACACACATCTACATATTAACCCTAGAAAATTGCTTTGCCCTCCCGCACTATCTAAGCGGGGTCCTAACACTTACCTATCAACTGGTCTATAGCCAGGAGCTTTGTAGCAGACTGGCTGAAAGGTTACCACAGATACAAGAGCCTTGTTGCTTCTGGCCATCTTCCTTTAAACCAGGTACAGAGAGGACAGACACACTTCACTGTAAAGATGCACACGTACCCTCACGCATGACAATCGCTACAGTGCTTACAGATATGCTTATAGAGACACGCACGCACGCACGCACGCACGCACGCACGCACGCACGCACGCACGCACGCACGCAC
>JAUYWH010000012.1:8132798-8190265 GCA_034779795.1 Ctenopoma multispine | reverse complement strand
CACACACACACACACACACACACACACACACACACACACACACACACACACACACACACACACACACACACAGGACAGAATGACACAGACTGAAAGAGGAAATGAAAAAGAATGGAAAATATAAGAAAACCAGAAGGGAGATATTGTGACTGTGAGAGAAAATGAAAACAGAGGTGAGACAATGAGAAATAATAAAGGGAGGAAGACAAAAACAAGGAGAAAACCCCACCCACCGCCACCTAATCTAACTAAACAGGATTGTAGTCGGCTAGCGGCAGCCACCACAGGCTGTGCATCATGGGATACAATAATAGGTTTTCATTACGCTGCTATTTCTCTTAAATAATCCTTTAAATTTTTTATGAGGTCAATTTTCCCGGCGGACAGATGGTTGAGGGAGAAAGAAAATGAGACGAAGGAGGAATATTGGAGACTTAAAAAAAGAAAAAGGCGAGTGGAGAAAGAGAGAGAGAGCAAGAAGCGGCAGATGCGGTGTGATAGGACGTGTCGGGAAAAACAGAAAAACACAATCAACGAGAATAAACTTGAAATCAAAAAAGAGGTTGCTTCATAAAACCCTGCAGAGACACATCTGTGGCAGCCGAGACAAAAAAAACCAAGAAATATCTTTCTTGTGCACGTGTCAGATAAAATAAAAATTTAATTCTTTCAAAAGTTTAGGAAAGCTATTCCAGGCCACATGACCCGGGCCGATAATGAAAAGCTTCCTTTTCTGTGGGGGAAAGATAAAAGTCTTCGTGGCCAGCAGCCAAGTTTGAATCCTACTGCCACAGTGGAAGATTAAAAAGTAAAATCCATATTTTAACCTGTATAGTATTATACACATATATCTATTCTAGTACTGGATCACTTGACTACATACTGTGGGTTTATTTCCTCAATCTGCAGAAGCATGCGTCTACTGTGCACTGTTATGTGGAAGTAAGATGGAGAAAGAGCAGGTAAGTAAAACTCATCGCACAGAGAGAGAGAGAGAGAGAGAGTCGAGAAAAGGCAGGCGAAAGGCACAGCAGACAAGGTGTGGAAAAAGGATTCAGAGAGGGAAAGAGATCAAGAGAGGCTGAGAGACATTGTGAAACAGACTAGGTAGAAAATGAGAAAAAGGTAAGTGAGGTTAGAGAGACAGCGAGTCAGTGTGGTGGAACTGTTGGATCTGTTTTTACGGATTCTGCTTCACATCCAGATTTGACCTCCTGACCTCCCAAAGAAAGCCCCCACCCCCCCTCCCCCCTGCCCCAGTAGGCATTCCACGCCTCTACATTTAGTAATTATCTCTGTGTAGTCGTTTTTATTAGTAGTGCTGCTGAATTCAGTTTCCCTGCCAAGGCGTGAGGGATTCACGGGACACAATGTAATCCAGCACAAATTTATCTAACTGATAACAACCTCATTGTTTACTATTCACTGTCTTTACATATCGGAGCTGGATTAGCTCGTCAAGGTTAGAGCTCACCATAGCCAGTAATTAACAACGGCGTCTACAAAACAAGACAATGCCAATTCCTACTTTTTTCTTTTGTCGTTGAATCATAAAAAAAGCGCTGATAGAATAGGAAAAAAGACCAATTTGTTTGTCATTCAATCATTTTCTCTTCCGTTGTATTTCTGATTGAGGCTGACTAAGTGTTTTCTATTAAACTGCACGGGTAGAAACAACCGCAAGTGTCAAACAAATCAACCAGAACCTTACATTGTGTGAAGAAGGTGTTTGGCACGTTTACAGCCTAACATGATAAGTGCGTGTGTCATGCGAGTATAACAGAAAACACACATGTGAAACGTTCCTGAACGTAACCTGCATTCATTAGTGCGGCGTAATGTCGCTTTGAGCCAGAGGGTCAACGCAATGTGTCCTTTAAATTCATTCCTGTGTCACTGCAACTTAAACGGCAAAGTGTAGTGTCTGGGCTACACGTCTCCTAAAAGGTCTGACTGTTTCAATGCACTTAAAAAACCAAGTAGCAACTTAAAACTAATCCATAAAATGAGCGTTCTCCCAAAGCAAACCTTAGCTTTTTTTTCCCCGACTGATAAATGCATTAGTCTCCATTATTGCTCAGTTTATGAAAAAAGAAATCGACTGGCAGAGGCTCACTGTCAGTCTTGCTCGAAACAGTTATACATTAGTGTGTCTTATTTTATGTTTTTAGAGTCGCAAAAGAATGCTAATGACAGCAAGAGCTGTTCTTTCTGGTGCTTTGAGTCACAGTCGAAAAAGATTCATTGATCATTCTCTGTTTCTATTCTCTGTTCCAAACTATTTGATTGGTGCAGAGATAGTGCCAGTGTTTCCAGCATAGGAGGGGGGGCGGCGGCATGTGTGAGTGGGAGCTCTGAGTCAACAGACTATTTGCTAAGGCGTCCAAGGTCAATAAAGCTATCTCACCTCTTTCTGTCAGGTGATGTTTAATAAAAGCTAACCTGCTCTGTGGTGCTGCTAAAGCTCAGATACATGTGAGTGTAAAGACTGACATGTGGGAAACTCTCCTGAGGAAAGAAAAAATAAAAACCACATTTGGCTCTTTAAATACAAATTGTCTAGACAGGGTCAAAATCTGAGGTCTTGTGTGTGTTCAGAGCTCCTGCCGTCTTCACACATACACACACACACGTCCTCATACACACGCAGAGCTTTGCTAACTACCTTGTTCCAGCCCTGAGCTAGTTGGAGAGGGAAGGGATGAATAGAACCAGAGAGATAAAATAAAAAAAAGCAGAGAAAAACTGATTGAAATGGAAGATGGCCAGAGATGGAGATAGAAGCCAGAGAGGGCAGACAGATAGAGGTGGGTATTGGAGTGGTTCCTCAGTGGGATAGAGCAGAGAGTGCATGTGTGTGTGTGGCTGTGTGTTCAGACCACCCTTGTCCATAATGAAAGCCAATCAGCTTGGGTGGCAGAGGCGTGTGCCGTAGGAAGAAAGCCAATCCACTGAACCTAATGAACCGGGATTGGAAATCAGAGAGGTAGAGAAGGAAGAGAGGTAGACGGAGGAGAGCAAGAGCGGTGGAGTCGTCCCGGCTTTCAGGTGGGGACGAAAGCGCTGGAGGGAAAAAGAGAAAACAACAAATATGGGGGGAAATGCTTAGAAATAGAAATAAAAGATAGGGTGAAAGAAAGAAAAGAGGGAAGTGATCTAGTCAAAGGAAGAAAAAAAAAAAAGCAGGAGGGGGCAGCTTGGGTTAACACAAAGAAATAAGCCTCTTCGCTCTCACCTTCCACTCACACACACACACTAGATGTGTTCATCCAGTCCATTGGAAAGCCCCTGGGTTTATGAGTTCAGCGGGTCAAATCCCCTCAGGCCGGGGATAATAGGAGAAGGCGACATATCACAACACAGAAATGTACTGATAAGAGGCATGTGATTACTGTGAGGTTGTGTGTGTGTGTGTGTGTGTGTGTGTGTCTGTATGTGTGTAGTCTCGGACTATGATTAGACACATATGTCTGGCTGGTCTGAGATTGTTGAGACAACAATCTGTTTGTATGTTTTAGCCACAGAAAACACGTCCTATCACAGAGTGACGTAAGCTAAAACAGCAGCTTCTTTCACTGATGAAGAGTGTGTGTGTGTGTGTGTGTATGTGTGTGTGTACACTCACACAGGTCCATGCTCTTGGAGGCTCTGTTACGAGGCACGTTGTCCTCGTCATCGATCGGTTGGCTGTAGAAATCTGCAGCGTTGTGGGGCGGATTCTGAAAGTCGCTGCAAAACAACAGCAACACAATCAAAGTTAGCAAGAATCGATGGACTGACCAGCGTTTACTGCTGAGTCTGTGTCCAGCCAGAAGCAAACATTGTGTGTTTGTGTCACCAAAACCATAATAAATAAGAGCCAATGAAATGTTACATTTACGAACATACATAGTCTAAAAATCATTGGATTTCCTCTCCTCCAGGTGGTATGAGTCACAGGAAAAACAAGTGATACTGATGCCAGATTATGACTCAGACCACATGAGACACCACACACACAGTTCACATCTTAGACACAGCCATTCAGAAGACTGTTGACAGAACAACAAAGTCTTGCTCCTCTGGTCCCCAAACCTTGTCATTCTGTATTTTCTTCAGGATATTCAGTGAAAAGACTAATTATGTTTAAGTGAGTTGTTTTTCTTAAGCACACTCTATGTCGCACAGCCTCAGTCGACACTTAATGTTTCTGCAAAATCCAAACCTGAAATCTGTCACTTCTTACGATGTGGCACTTCCACCTGTGTTCATGTGGATCCTGTTTATTCTTGTTTTCCTTGAGACGTGTCCAGAACATGTTTAGAAAGTGACACCTGTGTATAAGTTCTAAGCATGAATTCTGTTGTCATGAGAAAGCTGGACGGCAGGACACTGAAGTATCGTAGTTATTTCTAAGCCTTCAAACTTCTACAGAATTGACTCTATTATGCTATGACCATAATTACTTGTGCATAATGCAAATAGGCTATTGCAATTAGACCGCACAGTCTAAATAATGCATATGTGCATTGTAATATTTAGCATAATGACTCTTCTCGATCTCATAACACAGAGGAAGATGAAGAGTGCCATTACAATATAATAACTCTGGGCCTGTGTGTAGTTTAATAGAGCACCGATGGTGCAGTGAGCTCTATATTATGTGTGTTATGGGGAGGTGGGGGGGGCGTACCTGTGCTGTGGGGGAATTAGTGCTAAGTCTCTATTCATTTCCTTCATAGTGCTGGGGGAGGGAGGTGGGGGGAAGCCCTCTGCCGACTTCTCATCCTTGTTGCCGTAGTGACCGGAGCTGCCATTGGCGGTCGCAGCGGGATACGTAGCTGAGGAGGAACACAACGAAACAAACGATTTTGTTTTTAGAGTAGAATTAAAGAAAACCTGTAATATAAAAAAAAAAAGAGCTGCACAGTAGGTTTGAACTTTTCGGGTTTTGTTTAACCTTTACTGCTTACAATACCAAAGTTGTCATAGAGGTTGAATAGAAATTGAAAAGGTGTGTACACTTTAATATTCAGTCTTAAATGGTTTGTTCCTAATAGTGTTATTTATGAGTGTTCTTCATTTGAGGATCCTGTAAATGAAGAGTTTAGCTTATAACTTTATGCTTAGAAAGTCTAAATACTGCATCAAAGGCACAAAGCACACACAAATAAACACCACAGACACCATACACGAGTAAAACTAAAACGCAAATGCACAAAAAAATTATTTCCATTCCAACTTCCCTGTAACATTTCCATAAACTGTAAACCCCAAGAGTGCATCATTTCCCCATTGTGACTCCTTTGTATTGCAACACCCCCCCCCCTCCTCCCCCCTTTTAGAAAATTACTGTAACTGTGCTGCAGCTCCAGTGTGATGGAGAACTGACAGAGTCTCAGCAGAAAAAAAAACAAAAAAAAAACATCTACAGTTCTTCACATCTCAGGGGGGCGAGCAGAGAGAGAGAGAGAGAGAGAGAAAGATAGAGCATGAATTTAAAACAGTTTGTTAGTCTTTTTTAACACAACAGCGTGCGTGCTGCAGAATAAACTCTATGCAAATCTGGCCCACTTAGAAGCCGTTTCATCAGTGTAATGATTCCAAGGTCAGATCTTTTTTGCACATGAAAAGCGAGCGTCGTGTTCAGAAAAACATAGTTAATGACTTCCCCCTTCTCCCGCTATAAATATGCAGTGAAAAGAGACAGACAGAGCTCGGAAAAGCTGTGACAGTTTTGTGTAATGCAGCGCTATAAGATGCTGAGGGAGGCAGCTACAGTGACCTAAAAAACAAAAAAAACAAAAACACAGAATAGAACAACGTCAGGAGCCTTAGCTGGGTGTCACGCTGTGCAGCAGTCGCAAACACACAGACACACACACAAACAGAAACGTACAGACGCAAACACACATACGCTGACAAACAAACTGTGTGTGCACACTCAGTCGCAGATAACTAGAGTACACAAACACTCCAAGCCTAATGTTGACTATCTGACAGTTCAAATGGACAAATATTGTGCACAGTGTGATTTGCTTACCACTTCCAGAGCTGCTGTGTGCGTAGTTGTTGGTCGCCACTGACGCGTGACTGGCACCATTCGCGGTGGGCTCTGCTTTGGAGGACCTGAGGGGTCCCGGAGGCCTTTGCTTTGCATCGTGACCCCAAGGCTCCTGTCAACGGATAAAGAGATCAGAAAGCAACACGAGACATTAGCAACACAAAACGCCAACATAAGAGCCTTACGAAAACCTGAGTTAATCCAAACCTACTATGCAAGGTTTCAAAGGGAGGAAAGGATTCACACTTGGAATTAAGTTTTATGAATAGAATCCTATTAATTAAATGATGCTTACAATCTGCCTAATCTGCAGCACTGCAATAAAAGTCACTTATCCTGCATCTATTTAGCATAATAACAATAACAATTGCAGGTAGATTAACTTCTGATTAAAGCATAAAATTGTCTAAACTGACTTTACTTGGTCGCAGTTTGTATCTGTACATGTCTTTTTTTAAATTTTGTAATGTAAAATTTTACATTCATTTTGCAGTTGTGTAATCATATCTTGCAACCAATCAATTACAATTCAGCTCAGATGGTGATGTGGGAGACGAGCTTTGAGGAAGAATGAGCAGATTTAGAACTAATCTCTGAGGGCTTCGACTACACGTGCAGCGGGCTGATGAACAAAACAGTCAAGTTGATTATAATTGAGAAAGAAGTGTGTCATCTATTCTGACTTAGGCAGCAACACAGGTAGGGCTGTGACCATGACAACACATCGCTCACCATTTGGCAGCCAAGATTCTTCTGTTTTTTTTTCTACTCTGATATCTGACAGGGAGAACGACAGCAATTTTAAGGTCAAATCTAACTCTCAAGTCTGGAAGGATGAAAATCTGTTATTGTTCATTACAAAAATGACCAAGTGGTTAAAATGTCAGCTAAAAAAATCTGATTGCAGATCTGGAGATGCAGAAATAGATATCTATTTTTTGGATACGCCTTCGGGAATCATTTTGAGGACACAGCACAATGTAACTGCAAATAAAAGCCAATCGAAAACGCGGCAATTAAGATCATCCTGAGAGCACTGCCGGGCATGTATTGAACAGCCATCCAGCTTTGCAAAGGACACCCCCAACCCACCGATGGAGACAGACTGGTGGAAGATGAAAAGAAAAAAGAAAAAAAAAATGTCTTTACAGGTCACAGATATGACTGTCACACACGCACACAGCTCCTAATAACGTGTGACAAAAAACTGACAGTGTACAGAAATGAAAGGTTTACGTATAGATTCTTTTTATCCAAGCACTGGGTGGGGTGTATTCACAATGTCATGGAGTCTCTGGGGTATCATTAGTACCTACCATACATCTTAATATGTCAGCACATCATAGCTGTCAATCACGATGCGTTCCTATGCGCGTGTCATATGGATTTGCACACAAACTTCTGACACTTCTGAGATCACAGGCCCCCCCCCTCCCTCCCACTGTCTCTCCATCCCTCTATCAGTCTCCAAAAAACTGCCGCATCGCCTGAGGCTTCTGAAGCAGTCGGATATCTTAATCCCTCAATGATTGGGGGGGGGCCTCTATCTGACCAGCCCCAACCTACAGCTGTATACAATAGGCTTCAGAGAGCTTTAGCCCATCTTCGCCCTCCCGTGTTCCACCACACCCACATGTCAGCATGTCTGCCTCTTTGTTTTTAACTTTAACATCTATTACTAAAATTCTACTAATGTGCATTAGTCTCCTGAGAGATACTTCACAAATAACACGCGAGTGATTATGGAAAATGCTAAAAGCTAACAGATACATGCTGATTTGTAGCGTGTATTTTTGTATTAGTTTAACAGTAACACTTGAGAATTAAACCACAGAGACTGATCATAAACATAAAGTACTGACCTGATGATAAGTCATCACTGACACCGGTGACTTATAGCAGCCTGAAAGTTCTCATTTTGTTCATTTGTTAATGCCAAGGAAGGAATCTCTGTCAGTTTAACTGAAAAGATGTACAACAACAAATGACATCTGACTATGGAAAGCAACTGCAGAAAATCAGGGAGAGAACGATGGTTTGTTGTGTTTTGCCTTAGGGAGCTCTTGTTGTATCCCACTGCCCCCACGGTGTCACCAGACCACCACACTGCTTGTTTATGGATGAGCAGGGAGGAACTGTGCAGACATATAGTTAACTTTGGATGACTAACACACACAAACACACGGGCATAGATGAGGTAAAAATGCTACAATAGGCAGTCGATTTCACGCCCTCCCTTACTGACACACATATTATCCCTAAGCATCTGCTTTAACTGCTGTGAAACATCTTTGTAACCTTTTGACACAATCAGTCGCGGTTCAGCATGGAGCTGAAAAGACAGAGAATAAGAAAACAGATACTTTTCACAGCGTCTGTCACGCTTGATGTCTTCATCATTCCGCCCATCCAGTAACTGGTACTGCTGTTCAAGAACCAGATGAACACAACTTCTTGTGTTGACTTTGTAATTGATTCTAATATTCTGTGAAACATGTTGTGTTTTTACCCTAAAAGCAAGTGGCAAGGAACAAAGTAAATGCAGAAGGAAAAGAGAAAGTAAGGCCAAAACAGAGGAAACAAGGCCCCAAAATATCATTTAATAAACAGGGAGTGAAGCAAAGGCAGCCGCTGGAACCCCAACAGAAAAACAGACACAGACAGGCATGCAGGAGGCTTCAGATTGGTTTTATTTAACAGGGCAGAAACGAGCAGGTGAGACAGGAAAGCAAGAGAATGTTCCCTTAAAAAAATATGGAAATTAAAAAGGGAAAGTTGATACAAAACTTTACACAAACAGACAGAGCAGGGAAGAGCAGATTCAGCCTTTACAGTCTGCAGACAACCCCAGTGGTTTTGAAGAGAAACTAAGGAATAATTAGAGTTACAGCTAATTTTAGCGCGGTAAAAATAACAAGACAGGAAGGAGAGTTGTACACAGTGAGGAAAATGTAGTATTGCACACATTTTGAGTTCTATTTGAAACGAAAAGAAAAAAAACAGAGCTCAAGATTGCTGTTACAATTAGTGGTGTAGGTAAAGGGAAAGTGTTCCAGCCAGACCATTAAAAACTGTACACATGTGTCTGCAAACTGTATTTACACCTCAATGGTTTGGTACAAAAGTCTTCATCAAGATCAAATCAACCAATCATAATGTTACAAATGGTCAGAAAAGTCTTTTTCCACGGTCTTTACCTGAGTCTATTGGTTTATCCCCGTTTTGTAATTTGCTTTTTAAACCACATCCAAGGAATCAACAATGTTCTTAAATATGTGCATAAACACGCCACACAGCGTCAGAGTCCACCTGAGAGCCGGAGGTGGTGGTGCCGGGTCAGGGCCCGGTTGTGCACATAGTTATGCGAGTGTGCGTCTACGAACATGTCTGCAGATGTGCGTGTGTTTCTGTCAGGAGCGCGGGCGGGTACCCTGCTGTGTGCGCGCGGGTCTCCGTACATCTGCCCTGCCATTGCTCTGATGTTTTCCACGTAACTGTTACCCCCCTGGCTGTCTCGACTGTGGATGGCGTCCAGCGTGCGGCTGCGTGTGTGCCCGGACGTGCGGCTGTTGGCATTGCCCTGAGCATCAACGTATGTGTATGCGTTGTCGAGCGTGATGTGCTCTACAGGCGTTTGGCTGCGCGTGTGTCTCTGTGTGTATCTATTTTCAGACCTTTCCCTGCTGAAGGTTCCGTCTGCGTGTTTGTTTATGCTGCTCAGTGTCTGGCTGTGAGCGAGAACCCCTAAGTTATGTCTCGCTCCTGATCTGAACACATCATTTTGCGTGTATCCCCCTTCATCATCACTGTACTCCGTATCCCTTTGCGCGAGGCCAAATGTGTACCCACTGCACCTCTCCCTTTCATTAAACCTGTACGTATATCTGGTGTGCGTTTCCCCTGGCTTGTGTGCGTAATGCTGCCTGTGGCTTTGAGGCTGTGGCTCGGACACCCGCCTCCTCAGAGCAGGGAGGAGGGAGGAGGAGCGGTGAGGCGGAGGCGGCTGCTGCTGTAGGCAGGCGTCACCGACTCGTACCTGATTGCTGGAGCCTATAGGGGTGCTGGGTTGATAGGAGGTGGAGTCATGTGTAGGTGTGCTCGGTGCAAGGCTGCCGCTGCTCATCTGAGAGACAAAGGAGAGAAATAAAAATAAATAATTTAATAATTTGAAGTTCCCTATTTTTTAAATGTATAAACTCTCTTGGATTATTATATCATGAGAAACAGGAGCCGCATTACTCATTCACTACAATAAGGATGTGAATACTGTGAATAGAAAAGTGATTACTCATCACTTAAAAGTCAGACAAATTGGGATTATATAGACAATATTAACTGATTTCATGTTGCTGACCCAGACGTAGCACGGCTGCTGAAAGAATATACAGCAATTTTATGTAGGCCTCCAGTGATCATAAGAGTGGAGAGAAATGATCCTAATTCAAGTAATACATGTCATAGATTTTTGCTGTCAGAACTGAGGGAGCTACTTATGAATCATCTTTGAACATATCAGACTGCACATTGGATTTCATAATGCATAAGAACTCCTAAATGTTTCATGCAACCAAACACATCTAACTAAACTATATGTAAAAATTTAAACATGTTGACCCACATCCACCAGAGTTTCAAAATCAAAGCACTGCAGCAAATAAGCAGGATACACATAAAGGAAATTTTACATTTATAGTTTTTTGAATTTATTGACATGACACTTTTTTTTTTTTACATATTTCTGCAAATCCTCACAGAGGAATTTTCACCTAATTCAAATGCTAGTGATACAATTTGACAAATGACGCAGGAGTTTTTTATTATTTTTATTATTATGAAATGAGCCTAATTGAAACAATAATATGAGATAGGCAAATAAAATTCTATCACTACATAGACTGCACTTTGAGTAATTAGTGTGAATGTTATGATATTTACAAGAATAACTATATTTTTCCACAATTGACTCGTGTCATCACTTGGTAGACCTCCCAAAGCCTTAGCAGTTCAATTACCTTAAAATGTCTTTGCTGTTAATATCTGTGCTCTCTGTACATCCAACACAGTTGTCAGTTTTCCATCATATTCCCATATTGTTTAAATGGGGGTAAAACCTGATGGGTGCTGTACCTGTCTGGATGCTCTAAGCACCACGAGCTGGATGGTGCCCCTGGTGTTTCCCTCCGATGACATGGAGCGTCTCAGCGTCTCCATGGCGGCGTGGTTGGAGCGACCGAGCAGCGACTCCCCATTTACTGCTATCAGCTGGTCGTTCACATTCAACCGACCGTCCTGTTGAGAGAAGGTCACAAATATGTTACCTGCAACTGAATGAAAGAACAAGTCAACTAAAGTCAGCTTACTTGGCTGCATGAGGTCCAGTAACAATACTGTTTATTTTACTGGGAGGAGAAATTAACTGTTAAGATATTTCCCCCCCATTTTCAGAAAATGAGGAATAATTAGAGGCGTTCTGAGGACATTCTTGTTCGGTATTTTTACTAACTATTACCTTAAAAGTAATAAATTATGTGAAAACGCTACAGTGCAGATCTTACATTAAAAAAAAAACCCACAAGACTGGTCACTAATAATAATTTTAAAAGAGGAGAACATAGACAAAGAGAAATTGGAGGAGGTGTGATTTGTGCGTGAGGGAAAGAGAGAGAGAGAGAAAGAAGAGCAGAAAATGGAGGAAGGGGGAAGGCCAGAAAATTGTAGAGTTAGCAATCTACGGAGAACAGGAGAGTCATGATAAATACATAGAGCAGCTAATGGAATAGCCTCCGTGGGCACTAAATCACTTCTAAGTGTTTTAAATAGCAGCTTCTTGTAGATAGGCAACGCAGAATAGTGCCCTGGAGGGAGAGAGAGAGAGTGGACGAGCGACCTAGAGACAGGGAAAGGGGGGAGAGAGAGGATCAAATGAGGAAACCCATGCAAAGGGCAAAATGAAAAGATGACACATACACACACTAAAGACTCTCTGTGTGTGTGTGTAGAGCCATGATTGGTCCATTATGGTCAGTGCTGCCCTTTGACCCCCATCTCATTAAGAGGGCACCATTTGCGCTGACCCCTTGGTGTTTTGCATGTGTGCGAGGGGACCGCGCACGCTTGCCAAATTTCTTTACGCAAGCACACAAAGAATTTTTGTTTTTTTTGTGGTGGCTGCATCAAATCCAAGGATGTCATCAAAAATGGATGCTGATGCCAAAAATCAGTCTGTGATTTTCACTTCCTCTCCTCCATGTAAGCAGCACGCTACATGTAATTTTAATTTGTTTTCTTTAGCACGCTCTTTGAAATGATCATATGACAGGACCAGGGATGAAGCCTAAGGACTGTTTTTTTTTTGTAAATTTTTTTTTACATAATTGAGGCCCCGGGCCCCCGACAGCAGCCAAAACTCTTTAATGAAAATAGGTTAGATCTCTCCATGACTCTTCCTCATCTCCTCCCTTTTTTTGCCTGCTGTGTGATTGTGCGCGTGTGTGTCAGTCAGACTTGGGGGACGCCTGTGTTCCTTCCTCTGTACTGGTCTGCGACTGCAAAGACTCGCTAGGCCCCTTAGCTGCTTTTCATTAGCATGCGTCAACAACAAGGAAGGAGCGCGCGCGTGCACACGCACACACACACACACACACACACACACACACACACACACACACACACACACACACAGACTGTGATCCTGCTGCATGTCTCCACTTTTCAATTTTCTCTTTTACCTCTTATTCCGCCTCTTTCCATCTCTCTATTGTTCGACGCTGCTCAGTTCTTTCCTTTTAGATTCCCACCCTTCTCTCACCCGCTGTCTTCTTCCAGCGGGCTCCCTCGCTACTGTCTGCCTCTCTTTCTTCACGTCTTTCTTCCTCTTATGTGGTATCGTGTCCTAGAAACCTGTTTCGCAGCCAGCCGGAGATCTTACTGGGCCATTTTGTCAGAGCCCTATCCGCACTGGCAGCTGTCAGAAAAACTACTTCTGACGGCACTTGTGGGAGCTGCTGTATGGCTGCCCTGATCTCAGACCAGCCGTTTATCTTCAACGCCACATTTTGTCTCTGTGCCTCTGCGCAGATCTGGGAGCAGCGACGAGGTGGCACGAGGACTTGTGAGACGTGAGAGGCGCCAGATACTGAGACCAAGTGGAGGCATCTCGAAAGTGCTGAAACACTTTTTTTTAGTTCTGATGCACTCATGAGTTGAAGTGAGCACTGAGCGATATAGATAAGACGGCTGCAGCGATGAGGTGACGGTGCCACTTGGGGTCAAGTGGAGTCAACTGTTGGGAGACACCGAGCCGTAAGAAGGGTTGTGGCCTTGGAGAAAAAGAGGAAATGAGACAGAGAGGAGAGAAGTGGCGCAAAGGAAGAGAGATGAGAGGAAACAACCGAGAAACAAATCAGAGAGAAGGGGAAGGAGTGTGGGGAAATACAATGAGGTGATAAAATGAACAATAACAAAAAGAAAACAGTTCCTCACTCAAGTGGTAAGCTCTGGATAAAATGATCATTCGAAGAAGTTCTGATTAAGTTGCCAGAAGTTGTGATGGATTTTTGCGTCTGTGAGATGGTTTGGTTAATCATTTCAATTGTTTTTATTAAAAAGAAGGGCGTTCAAAAATGGCTGCTGAAGAGTCCGTGTGGCACCTTCATACCTTATAAGCAGCCCCTCCATGGATGATGGACTTGATGAAGATGCCCAGGTCCTCTCCAGTCTCTCTTGACTTGTTGCCCTTCAGGCTGACCCCCAGGCCTGCTGAACCCGTTTCGTTGAGGGGGATCTCATACATCAGCTGCTCTCTGCCGTCCTCCCACACCAGACTACTAGTTTCCTCACCTTTCTGAAACGTACAAAGCAGCAAGAAGATAATTTAAGTAATCTGAATTTAAGTTCAGATGTTTCTTGAAATGTTTTTTAACAGGTAATACCTACTTTACATAATAACTGCTGTCTATGATGATGCTGATGACTCAGGTAGGAGCACTTATAATGCGTGCTCCTACACCATTCTGATTGTACTCCACACCAAAAACCAGCACAGGTTCGGGGAGAAGGAAGGAGAAGAGAGGAGGATTAAAGTCAGATGGAAGACAGCTGCAAGGAAGGAAAAGAGGTAAGAGAAAGGAGAAGAGGCAGAGAGGAGCAGGTGCTGTGTGCTGGAAAGAGAGATGAAGGTGTAGTGAGGAAAAAGAAGAAAGCTACTGTAGAGAGGTTATTCCGTTCGGAGATGAAAGGCGCAGACGGAGAGCGAGCCATTTCTAAAGGAAACATAATAACCTTTTCATACCTCCTCCTGGAGCACAGTGGGGGAGGAAGGGGGAGGAAAGAGGAGAGGGGGGAGGGAGGACGATGGTGGCACAGAGGAGCATTTAAAAGTAATAACCCATCCCTGAGGTATGCCCGCTCCTCTCATTCACACCTCCCGTCCTTCCTCCTCCCTCTTTACATTTCAACCTAATCTCTCAATCTTACTGTATATCTCTCTCCCTTCTCCGCCTCTTCCTCAATCCCTCTCCGGTCTCCCGCTCCTCACGCTACTTTCTACAGGTCCCCCTCGCAGCCATCTCGCAGCCACCCACCCACCTGCCCCGCTCACCCACTGCTATTAAATGTGAAGAAAATGACCGTGGCGGCGGCGATTCTCCGAAAATGAGATGGAGGTGAGAGAAGGAAGGGAGGGAACATAACGGCGACAATAGAGAAAAGGAAAATGTGTGTCATTAGAGGATGGTAAAATGGAGAGCAGGAAAGAAATGCCAGGTTCAGTCACCCAAGGAAAAGAGGGCCTGCAGAGAGGAGGCGTCTCAACACTACTACACCCCCCAAGCTTTATTCTTCTTTGAAGAGGAGGGATGAAGGCTAAGAGGGTGCGAGTATGTACGCATGTGTTCACTTTTTCTGCTCTCCTTGCTCTGTAATATAAAGACAACAGCCACTCAAAGCTCCACTCAGTAAGAAAATGTCTGTATACATTATTCCAGCCCTACCGGTTGTCACAGCTTTTAAGATCTGAGCTCCCATACCAGGATTACGTGAGCCTTACATCAGGCACCTTGCCCGCCGACGAACCAGAAATCTATGTTCACATTTCCTCTCTCATCATGGCACAACATTGAAGGATGTGGTCAAATATGTCCTGCAGTATAATTTTACAAAAAAATTAAATAAACTAAAAAATTTAATAAAAATCACGACTGCAGGAGCTCAACCTCACTCTAATCCTCCAGCCCCTAAATTCGGCCTCCCTCTGACAGCACAGCTCGCTGCTGCTTCGTCTGGGTGCTTAATTAAAACAACAGCCGGTTAAAGCCTGCGGGCCGGGAGAGACACTCAGCTCCACGGTGTGAGTCAGAGCTCTCAACCCAGGTAAGGTAAAAACATGGAGGGATGTCAGAGTAAAGTCAGAGTAAAGAAATCCACTGCTTTTGGTCTCACATTAAAAATAGAAGTTAGTTCAGGATACAGGGTGATTTATCAACTCCTTGTCAGTTCCTTGTTAAAGAGGAGCCCACATTGGCTCTGCTCATATTCACCTTGCATCTGG
This sequence comes from Ctenopoma multispine, assembly GCA_034779795.1. Classification (NCBI taxonomy): domain Eukaryota; kingdom Metazoa; phylum Chordata; class Actinopteri; order Anabantiformes; family Anabantidae; genus Ctenopoma; species Ctenopoma multispine. The sequence continues at coordinate 8,174,675 of JAUYWH010000012.1, read as the reverse complement.
TGCCCACATTCATTTTCATAATACGACAGTAACCGAAATGAAGCAAAAATGCATCCTTTCAAAGTCACAGCATAATGCGTCTTCCTCTTCAGTGTAATGTGAGACTTTCAGTCAGGGCTTATTTTTATCAACAAGGCGTTTCAGAGTGTTGTAACTCAAAGCCTGAGGAATTACAGTACAAAGACAACCCGCTACTTCATGTTTGAGAGACACTTGGGAGGTTTTAAATATGTCTGATCTAGCTCCAATAACACACAAGGTGAGGGTGGCCAAATGAGAGCACCGCCGCTCTGGAAGCTCTGCAAACATAAGATACTGGAACGTTATTAAAACGTGAAGTCACACAAACTCGGTGTGTTTATTTATTGCATCTCACTGCTGATTTCAATCTGTGTACACAACCAGCGAAATCTCAGTGGTGGTCCAAAAGAAGTCACACACTCCACTATCCCGCTAATGCTCTTTCCTGGGGGGCACATTTGTCCCTGGGGTGGCTGAGACACCTTGGCTCCACTCTGTCACCCCTCCTCCCTCTCAGCAATGGCTCTTTAACAAGCTTTTAGCCAGGAGAGAGACCACCCTCCTCAACACCCAAATGAGGAGACAAAAAGGAGCTTTTTCTAACCCCGGGGTGGGTGGTGAGGTGGTGGTGGTGGTGGGGGGGTGGGTGGTACACAGCGATTACACACAGAGCCTTTTGTCGCTGAGGATTTCTAAATGGGGGGTTTCAAAGCGGCGGGATTAGCGGTGAGAGCGACATTCAATTAAGATGAGATCTCGGTGTGCTCGACGGCGACGATGGAGCTGCCAATTAATCGCCTTAATGTCTGCCTCCTCGCCTCTTTACACCTTTACCTCACAATGAAGAGAAAGGAAAATAAAATGACTGATTGTGGGATAATTCCGGCATGTGCCGGAGGAGGAGGCCGGATAATGAAAATGAAAAAGTGAGAGAAGACCTCCAGGTTGAAGGCACTCTCTCAGACAGAGAAAAGAGACGAAGGAGACGTATATTAGCAGGAAAGTAAAAAATAAGAGACACAGGGAGGAGCTGATGAAAGAGACAGCAGGAAAGCAACAGAGTCGCTCTCTGCCTGACGACCCCTGTTCCTGTGACCTGGCCTAGGTTTGCTGGCAACTGAGGGTCAACCATGTGCAGAGTAACCCCTCCATCCTGTCTCTGGCAAACCCATAATTCAGCTACAGACACACACTTTCCCCTCACACACACGCACACACAGAAAACTCAAAGCCTTTCTAATCTTCCCCCTGAAACAAACCGAGGCCCCGTGAAATAATGAAAGCCCCTCGCAGAGGAGACGCAGCAACGCTGACAGGAGTGAAACTGTGATTAGAAGTTATCACTTTTTAATTACTCAAGACAGTGTGTCCTAATAATGAGGCTAATTCACGGGCTTTGTTGTTATTCGTCTGACTGAAAGAGACCAGCGTGGCTCCCAGCGCCGCCAAGTGCTTTCACAGAACCACACGCTGCTCGTGAAACATCAATACCTCCTCTATTGAAACTAATCAATCAGCGGCTCAGTTAGTTCCTCTGAAAGTCTACTTTACGTCTACAAGGGAGATAAAAAATAAGACTATATGAGTGCTTGAGCAGAGAATATAAATCTTGTAGTCTGGCAGCAGCTTGAGTACAGAGACCAGTCTTTTAGCCACATGACCTGGGTTCAAATTGCTGTGTTAGCAAATATCTGCTCTGATAAAGTGCTCTGTGACAGAACACTAAAGCCTGACCAGCACAGGGGCTGCTGCTCTGTAGCTGTGCTAACTTCTCACTTCCTGCTGTCCCTCCGCCAAGACAGGGACAGGCCTATGTGTGTCACAAAATAGTGGTTATAAAGCCAGATAATGACATAATACACTTTAACCTTACACAATTCATTGTGTAATAGCAGCGAATTTGGAGCCGTACAAGACATTTCTGCCAACTGCCACGTGATCCAAGGCAAGGATCGTATTCTCTGAGCGACATAAGATGCTGCAGGAGTTCTTTATTTTTGTTGGCGTAGCAGCATTGCGCTCACAGTGAGAGTACAAACTCTGTGCATGTGGCTGAACTTTACAAATAGTCTACTGTTAAGCCTTGAAAGCCAGCTTACTCAGGCTTATTTGTTTCCGTGTCATTTTTAGTCTGTGTTGGCCTCTGCATTTTCTTATTTTGGATGCAAGTATGTGAGTAATGAGTTTTCTGGTGTGCTATGTGAGCTATACTTTTCCTCTCTAAAGTCTCTGCCATTCTGGAGTGGAGCTGGATAAGAGAGACAAGGGAGAGCCCCATGATTTAACCCTAACAATAGCAGGCTTCTATACCACTGCACCACCTATAGGCACAGTCAGGGATAAAGTGAAATACTTCAGAGTAAATCATTGATATAATATAATATGTTGATATGTTGGATTTGTATTCTGTTGGAGTAACTGTAGTATTAGTCAAAAACGATTCCAATTCATCTCTGTACGTAAAACTGCAGTAATACTACTAAACTAATACTCCTTATCTGTAGTATATAGTTATATGACCACAGCTCTGTGGATACACAGATATACAACATATTATAGCCTCTAAAGAAAACATGAATAAGTATAAATATTCATGAGCACCCGCTCCAAGTCAGACAAGCAGACAAACATTTTCATACGACGGAAGAAGCAGATGGCCACGTCGGCTTAATGTGGCTCCATCATCATTACAGCTTTTGTGCAACCAAATCGTCGCGCGCTGCTCCTTTGCTAGTGCTTCACATCATTTTCCTCGACAATTTACTTCTCGAGTGTAGAGGGAGAACAATTCGGGCCATTAGAACAGAAATGGGAAGACGGAAAGACAGAAAAGGCAGAAAACAAACGGTTTGTATTTTTGAGCCGTTTGTAAAAGGTGGGGATGGCGTTTACTGTAGATTGAAAGCAGTCGAGTATCTGCATCTATCTTCTGCTGGGTTTGTACAGTATGTGTCTGTGTTTGCATGAGCTCATTTGGCTTTTAATGATAAACATTTTCTCCATGGTGCTTTTTGCATCTGCATATTTATGTAATCCTTTGATTTTTTTTTTTTTTTTGAGGGTCTGAGCATCTCAATTCAATGATGCGAAACCTCTAAAGTGCCTGTGTGTGGCGTTTCTGTGTGTATCTGTAAACAGTGTGTGTACTTAGAGGACATCAAACTGTCTTTGAGACGCAGGACTGCACTGGGCCAGACCTCATGGGGCACCAGTAACTTCAGCGGCCCTGATAGAGACAGGAGTGAAGGCTCTCTCTCACTCTCTTTTGAGTCTCTCTCTCTAATGCACAAATACAAGCAACTGTTAGATGAAGACTGTAAAGGCTCTTCAAAGTGCACTTGTTATGCCAAGACTGCTAGGCCATTAATGAGGGCAAACTATTTTCGGAAGCAGTAACTTGGCTGTTTAAAGACTGTGTGATGTGTTCGTCTGCGCTCACGTGTGTGTATGAGAAAGCGAGAGCTCTCGTGTTCAAGTTTTTATCAAGAACTAGGTGTTTAGGCGTTTGTGTGGCTCTGTGTGTGTGTGTGAACTTGAGGTGTGAATATGCATCAGTTACTACAAAGCCCTGCATGTCTTTCTCACAGCTCTTTGAAGTAACGGAAAGGGAATAATCAGAATAACCACAGAGGACAGAGGGGAGAGAATAGAAGCACACGGGCGAAAACATCATTTACAGAGAGCGAGTGACTTTGAAGGGGCCACCTGGCTGCGCGTATGTATGTTTAAAAGCGGGTGTTTATTGATAAAATGTCCCCTGTGAGGCGCAGTCAAACTGAGTCAGCTTCACAGCCCTGCCTCTGACCTATGACCCCATCAGCTGCTGCAGGTGAACGGTCACTTAACACCCATATCGACATGCGTGGGCACATTCACACGCTTCCTGTGGGACCACTGTGGTTTGCGTGCACGACTTCCTCTGGCATCGCTGTGTCAACAAAACAAAGTGGGACAGGAAGGCCGGAGCGTGTTCTGGGTGTGTTTGTGGGTGCGTGTTTACGGGCGAGAGGGCATCGACATAAAGGGGGTTTACTCCTTTGAGACTGAAAAAGGAAAAAGTGACACAATGTGCAGGAAATGTTAAAAAAAAAAAAAGAGCACAAAAGAAAGGAATGAGACAGTCAAAGAGAAGAGACACAGTGAGGGTACAAAGGGCTGGGTGAGGACATGGGTGCTGCCTTTTTGTGTGTTCACACTCTATTACCATTTCCCGAGGCAGGAAGATGTCGTCCTGCCGCGCCACCACCACAGACACAGTCTCTCCCTGCTTGGTGCTGCGCAGCATGGCCACGAGTTCCTCCTGGCTACGGCCCGTCATGTCTACTCCGTTCACCTATACACACACACACACACACACACACACACACACACACAGAGGAGTAGATTAAAGTGAAGTGCACAGTATTATCCACTGGCAGTGCTCCACAAATATGCACTGTGCTAGACTAGCAAAGGATGAGACATACACACTTCTGTGAGTCAGGTTTGAGTTTTTAGATTTTAAAATGTTATTTGTCTGTTAAAAATACATCTTTATGTCTCATTTTTAAAGAAATAAGAATAAAAGAATGTTTTAGTTATGGCAGTTTTCCCTGAAGTTGACATTTTTGTGATCTAGTTATTTTTATTAAGCCTGTTGCATGGTACATACAGTCAACATAGGGTGAACACTTTCCTGGGAAAGACCAGTTACTCAATTTAACCAGTAGGGGTGTCACTGACCTCCAGCTCCTGGTACTGGTGGTCCAGTGACTACTACAGTTATGACTGCAGTCTACTCAGTGGAAGATAAAGAGGCAGAAGTCCGTCTTACCTCTAGGATGCGGTCTCCAGGCTGCAGGCGGCCGTCTTTGACTGCTGCACCTCGCGACAGGATATTCTTCACTAGGATTGGCCCTGGCCCGTGGACCGTAGAGTCCCGGGTTACCACAGTGAAGCCCAGACCCTCTGCACCTGCGGAAACAGAGCAGCCTGCGTCATTGTGTGCGCTAGGGGCATCAAGCACCCGTCCCTGCAGACAAGACTTAATTATAAATTCTTTGAGTTTTTAATTTCGCTTTAATTGAATTTTTCCTTTATTTCTCTCTCCGCTACACACAGAGGTATCCCTCTCTCCTCCTCTCGTGTCCTGCTGAACCAGGTCTGTGGTTTTAGCATCGTTCTCCACATTAACTACAGTTTAAGTGGCTGTTTTCCTCTGGAGGTCAGTTGCCTGGCTCAGCCTCTGAGCTGCAGAGAGAAGGCTCTTCTCCGAGCCAGATTAAGCAGACTCTGCCTTTAATTTCACGTGTGAGCAGGCCAAACGGTGGCTGGTGAAGGGAGGTAGAGGGGGAAGATGGAGAGAAGGTGGGGGACGGCAGAAACAGAGAGAGAGAGAAGGACCTGAGTGGCATTATTCCCTCCTCTAGCTTCCCTCCATGGGGAGGCAATGTGATTTCCACAAAGATTTTCCTTGTGCATGTGAGCCTACGTTTATCTCAGTGTGTTTCTGGGGCCACACACACACGAGCCTGTGCCACCAACCCCCAGAGCCTCTACTCTTTTTCACGGGCTCACAAGCCCCAACCCATGAGTGAAATGTGCCACGCTCCGTGTGTGTGTGTGTGTGCGCGTGTACGTGTGTGCAGGGATAGCAAAGCCGGCATGGCATACTAAAGGTGGTGAGCGATGTTATCTGGTCTCCAAGCTAAGCCTCTGCTTGCCCTACATTAGTGCACCTAAACCGCACCGCCTGTCAGTCACAGAGAGAAAGAGCCTGTTGCCAAGGGAGAGGGTGTTAGAAACCCCATAATATCCTCTGCTCTGATCTTGCATCAGGTGAAAAGGATAGAAGGCGACGAGGGGCGAAAAAAAAAAATCAAACAAAGGAAGAATGGAAGAAAAAGGAGAAGAAAATGGGAGGGATGAAAAGGTGCTGGGAAGAGAAAGACGCTAACAATAAGCCAGCGTGAATGGGGCTTTGAGCTGGAGCTGGAGAGTGTGGAGCCCAATTTCTTCCATCCTTTCATCTGGGTATCTTCCTGCTTTTCTCCAGGTACCTGTAGAAAAGTGTGTGTGTGTCTGCAGTCCAATTACAGCTATCCTTTCAATGCCTCATAACACTGCAGGTTGCTAGAACAGAGCCTATTCACAGTCCTAAGAACCTATTCCCGTGCTATCAACACATCAGCGGCCCAGCAATGATGTGTCTTAGAGGGATAAGCGATTAGGCGGCTGTGAAGGCAGACTGATTCCGTCTGGGTTTAAAGTCGAAAAGCAAAATAACCAGACGTTTGCGTGGTTACCCCAGAAGATAAAACATGAAAAATGCAGACTCAGTGAGAGAGTTACTTCTATTGTAGAGTCAAATTTCTTTCACTGGTTCTGAGCTTTGTATGTTAGTGGGAAATGTCTGATTTCAAATGATCAATTTTGGAATCTTTTGCTGCTGGAGAGAACAACAGCACGGACTTGCCAAGTCAGCTGTATCAGAGTAACAACAAGTGTGGAAGATAGATATGACAAATAAGCTTATCTTAATTATCTTGCTTCACTTATGAGTGAGAGGACGACAAGAAAGGACCAAGACAATACAAGACTTCACAACAAAAAGACCACGTTAAGCACTAGGAAAAAGATTTAGTTGTTATTAATGGTTAAAAACATTAGATATAAATTCATTCTTAATTTAAAGGGGTGGTTCTTATACTTGACTTGTTCCTAGTACCCTAAGCTCAAGCTACAAAACTGAATACTACACTTCCCATAATGCAACTATTTCATTATTTGAAAAAGCAGCAGACCAAATTTCTTATCCAGCTGCATAGTTACCTTTCTTCAGGTCGATCTTCATCTTCTTGCCAGCCTTCCTGTTGGTAAGGTTGGCCAGGCTGGGCAGGACGGGACTCTTACTGGGCAATGGGCTCCTGGGCGTTGGGGAGGAGCTGGCTGGCCTGGCTGGAGGAGTGGGAGAGATTCTCTCCAAAGAGCTGTGCCCAGACTGGAGCTCCACTGATGGTGGGTTTACTGCAGCCGCCTCATGGGTGCTGGCTTGTGTGTAGCCTGGTTGCCTTACTTCTAGTTTGGCGTTCAGTTTGGCGTCTTGCTTGGGTTCCGGTTGGGAGTCGGCTTTACCACGGACCAGCAACGGACTCTTCGCTTTTGCAGAGGAGTCTTTGGTGTCGCCAGTGAACAGCTGACCTATAAGACTCTTCTCATAGCGCGGTTTGTTGAGTACAGGGAGGATCTCCACGCGCACTAAAGAGGAACTCATTGCCCTGCGGAATACTTCCTGTGACCTAGAAAATAAGGAGAAGATGATTTGAAATATCACCATTTAAACTATAGGGATTTAAACAATTTAAACTGTCTCCAAAACTCAGAAGAGGGCATCAGAGTGGCCACATTAACCAAATGATCAGATCAGTTCACTCTATGAGGAGAACACTGACAACTGCAAAACAGAGAATGAGGAGGGTGAATGAGGCCTATGTGTCATTAATGGAGCTCCATTAATGATGCATCATGAAGCATCAAGTGATTCTTCCAGCTGGTTTGGGACACTGTGGTCCCCATCAGATGGGGCAGACCTTACAGTAGCCTCCTACTGCAGTTGTAAAAGGCACTCGCACAATACAGCCAACACAGTGGGATGCAGTTAAATGGACCTATTCATGGTTGACAGAGAAAATAAAGACAAAGAACATGGGCAGGAGGCTGTAGGTGTGTGAGTTAACCAGTGATCAAAATCTCCTTGGTTAGACCCTGTCTGATGAGTTTGTGATCACGTCCATGAACCTTTTTTCACACACAAACACTCCCTAGCTTTTGCAGACCCCAGCACACTTACTGTGCAAAGGTCATGTCCTGGAGTGGTGTGTCATTGATTTGGACGATGCACTCGTCCTCCTTGAAGATATTTTCTTTCTTGGAGCGACTGTTTTCCTCGATGCCTTTAATATGAAGGCCCAGGGTCCTTCAAACACAGAGGGTATAAAGTGAACTCATGGAGGTCAACAATCAATCAATTCTCAAGAGTCAACATTGTCATTTGACTGATTACAAATTAATTTGTGCATATACTCACCGTCCACTGAGAGAAGAGCAATAGGGGACTACATGGATGCCCAGGGGCCCTCGGTCACCTGGAAACTCCACTGTCCTTGTTAGGGAACTGTCAACAAAATACATACTAAATCAGGATGTGGGCAATGCTGCACAGAAGTCATAAAAACAGATAGAGCTGCACACACACACACACACACACACACACACTCCCAACCTTTCTATGTGCAAGCTTCTCAAAATCCATTTGCATTTTCCTCCAGGCTACACAGATAGGGATAGAAATTAGCTTACAGGTAGTTCTGCCAAATATCAGAACGCTGTATGCGTGGGCACGCGTGTGTGAGTGTGACTGGAACGCAGGTGTCTACTTCACCCTTTATTTACCTGCTTCTCAACCATCCAATCTAGCCTGTGGACAAAAGAAGAGAGCTGGAGATAAAAGAGACAGAGGGCCAGATAGAGATGAAACATAATGAGCTTCTCTAATAATCTCTTCCGAGGCCTGAACTGTGGCTTTTAACAGCAGATAAACAAGGAATATACCACTAAAGATAAACAGGAAGAGTGTTTGATACTGGACTGCTAAGAGAGGGAAACCTGCATGATAGGGGCACGGTAGAAAAAGATCACAGAAGATGACAATCTCTGTCTATAGGATATGTTTTTAGTACAAAACTTTGTGATACTACTGCAGTATTTTCATTTTTAACAATAATCGCAACATAGCTACAGTGACTGAAGTCGCCATTATAAAATTAATTTACAGATTGAATCAATCTGGGCCAGGATAGAGTCTTTATAGTCCATGTTCAAGGACTTGGATTTGATTGAAAATCTCTGAGCACAGGTGTGTGATGCGTTTGGCAAGGGAAGGAAGAAGCAGTAAAATCTTACACCAGATATCTTGGATGTTGGACACCGAACTGGCAGCAGCATTCAGTACTAGGTACTATAAAGATCTGGTGGCAGACACAAGGGCTCAGAAGACGGAGCTGCAGTAATCCAGGTTGGAGATGACAATCCATAAAGAAGCTGAGAAAATATCCTCCCGTGTCCTCAGAAAAATGATTCTCATTCTTGCTTTTTCAGATCTCATTAAAGCAATTCTCTGCAATGTCATCTGCTTTTGTGATTCAGCCTCTGAACGGCATGTGAGTTAACATAATAAAGAATGATCCAAAAAAGAGCAATCTCAGGTGGAGGCCATGAAGGTTTTTTTGTTTTCCTCCAGAGCTCTCCCACACTGCTTTTTACCAAGCTGAAATGCAAAACAGACTAGGCATCTGCATCAGTTCAAACAAAGAAAACAAGTCTGAGAACAAAAGCTGTGAAGTTCAAGGTTTATGTACTTCCTACACGTACATAAGCCGAAGGAGTTGCTGGGATCATTAAAACACACTCCTCTGTCACTGTCACCATGCTCTTGTTAACCTCCGCCAGGGTCACACACTTACTGTACACATCTGCGTGCACACATCCCATTTTCATTCTTACTGCTACACCCGTCGCATGCTCACAAACACCATCAGTCACACACTTCTAAATTGAACTCGCAGATACACACATGCATCAAATTTACATCCATTAAGGAAAACAGTTACATCTAAATTAAACATGTGCACGGCCCACGACCTGCACACGTGCTAACACACACTCTGAGTTGACTTTCAGTGATGGTAAACAATGAAGGCAGGACAGAATACACACAAACTCACGCATGCAGGTACAAATCTGGTCCTGAATGTTGTATATGTATTCAGACAGTGCTTGTGGTACAAACACACACACACACAGCTTCAGCACATTTATATTCATATACAAAAAAACAAACAGCGACACAAACAAGCTCATCAGAGGCAGCCGTAGCTTGTTAGCGTCGCACGTTAATATGCAGAATAGCTCCGCTCACCCATTTTAGCATCCCACTGACACAAACAAACACAGTCATTCCACATGGGGGGAGAGAGTGAGAGAGGCAAGGGACAGTGGGGCGGATAAAAAGAGCAATGAGGAGTGAGACAGATGGAGCTCCCACTCTTGGTTGACTTCCTCTACATCAACAGAGGCCGAGTCCCTAACAAACTCGCGGCCGGGACTCGCTGAAAATGTGCCCTCGCTCGCTCACCGTGGCTTCTTCAGCCGCCAACCATCTGTTACCATGGCAAACTATCTGTGAGAGTCGTGCCTCCATTGTATCACAGTGCTGTCAAGACACCACTGTACTGTAAAACGCTGAAAAATCACCATCTGTCGCTCCAGCCAAGTCTATTCCTGAGCACGAGCGATTCTCTGTGGAGTTATGTTTAAAAAACTATTTTCTAACCGGGAAAATCAGCCGGCCGCGGAGGACGTCACAAATTTGTCTGGACTCTTATCACGGGCTTGCCGGACGAGACCAGTGAAGTGGTTGTGATGGAGGGGTAAATTATCGCCATGGTTACTGCGTGACTAAACTCCTATCCTGCCAGAGGTCTTTAAGTGACATGCCAAAAAAAACAAAAAAAACAAAGGAGGAGGTTGCCATGGTGAGATGTCTGTGCACAACCACGTACAGTACGCTTATTCACCTGTGCGCACACACACACACACACCAAACACACACACACACACACACACACACACACACACACGTTTATCCGTAATACATACTGTGTATGTGTGTACATAGAATCTCCAGTTGTATATAGTATCTATCGTGTTTTCTATTTTTTGTATGCTTCCACTCTTTGTTCTGTACTGAGCTGTGGTAACACACTAATTTCCCCGCTGTGGGATCAATAAAGTCTTATCTTATCTTATCTTATCTTACACACACACACACACAGGAGCAGTTTGAGTATTTTATCAAGCTTCCCTGTATCAGACAAACTAAATAAAATATACAGTAAGTGTATTATAAGTACATTGCTCCTTTTCAGAAAACAGTCTCACAGAAATTGTTACTCAAAGTTACTTTGATGTAGTTTGAATGGGGTAAAGGTCAACCTTTCACCCTTAACAGGAATCCAGAGTCATAACATAATATGACTCTGGAGTCTGTATATAATGGCAATAATGAATTCTTTATAATTTCTTCTCCTGCCACAGGAGAGTGGAACATAGCTAAACCTGCTTTAAATATGCTCTTTGTAATAGCCCACAAAACAGGTTATAAGTAAAAACTTTATCTTTCATTTTACTCTTAAGGAACAGAATAAATAATGTAAAGTAATATAACCATTAGATGCACCCTTACTAATTCACACCTTTCTTTTTTCTCACCATCTCCCTCACAACCACATGACGGGACATTCACATGCAACCTCAGATGATTTAATCCAGTCTGAGTGTCAGGCTGTCAAACAAAGACTGAGTGTTAATCCTAGTCTCCATCACTGGACTGTGCCCGGCTGTGATCTGTCTGCTGCCACATCAGGACATCACCACACACTTACTTGAAGTTAATGTGGCTCATCTTGGAGAGAGGGTGGTCGGTGCTCTGTCGGTCCAAAGAGCCTTTCAGTGCATGCTTGGTTTCCTGTAAAAAAACAACAACACACAGACATAAAAGATCCATTTAGTCAACGTGATTATAACAGCTGCAGTGACAAATTAACAGTTTGCTACCTATACACAAAACAAACCGTCAGCCAATATGAGGGGGCCCGCTGCCAATTAGCTAAACAATCTAACGCCGCCATCAATCACCTTTGCAGACAGAGAAGAGAGAACGGCCATCGGACACTCCGCCTCCTACCACGCGCAGCCGTCCTTCCTTCACTCTGTGTATGCTTCTATCTACCTCTCCCTCTCCCCTCCCTCCATCCCTGCCCTGTGCTCGGCAAGGCTCTATTTTTAAGATGGCAAAATCGACAACCACGGGGCAAACGGATAAAAGAGTAAGGAGAGAGAAATGCAGGAAGAGTAGACGTCAGCGCCAAACTGTTGCGAGAGTCACAAACACACAAGAGGGGTGGCAGGCAGGAATTGCCCCAAATCGCTTAAGACAAGAAGGGTGCAATTAGGTCCTTCTGCCTTGTCACTTTCATTGTGTCACCAGTACTAATGGCTCCACAACTCCCGCCCATCAGCCCACTCCTTAGCAACCCCCCACCCCCTGCCACCACCACACCCAACTCCCCAGTGGACCCACTGTCACACACAGAGTGAATATTTGCTTTACAGCGCACACAAACCCCCTCGCATATGTTCCTGCAAATATTACCTCTACATATACACACTGCAGAGCTGCAAACACAAAAATGATGTATTTATGAATACACACACACACACAAACAAACATGCTGCCTTCACAAATAGTGACCCACTTATCTGGGCAGTGTGAGATTACCCCACAATAGAGCATGTTTATGTGTGTGCGGGGGCAGAAAGATGAGCTGGAGGCTCCATTGTTGCTGCGCATCTTCCCGCAACGCCATTAGCTAACACATATGCAACACTTGCTTCTCCCTCCTACAGTACACACACACACACACACACACACACACACACACACACACACACACACACAAGGTTCTGACACACAGCCGTTGGGAAAACATCAAAAACACACTTGCACTTGAAGTACATCTGTGTACTATGAAGCTGAACTACTATACACACCGAACTATAACATAAAAACCCTTGTATATGTGCCTCATGATAAGTGTGTTATGTAAGATATGGCATGTGGGGATGTGCACACACACACACACACACACACATATGTGTTCTCTAATGCTTTAAAATTAAGGGACTACGCCATAATACCCAGCGTGAATCTAATCCCTGATTGAGAGCACTCCTGTTTATGTAGACATTAAAAACAGCAACTCTCCTCTTTGGAAACCCTGCTGTGCTCAGTCAATCAGCTCGCCTTGCTCACTCCTCGTACCTCAGCACAACAACAAGAGACATTTACGCCATCCCTGCAAGCATGTATAACGCTGAGACTCGTATAAGCACAGGCGAGTCTGCTTTCTGATGGTTCAAAACTTACATTTTAGAGGTAACAAACTGACTGTACAGCAAGTTAATGTAATGCAAAAGTTAGCCTTTCCAACGCTAGGCTACTGGAGCATGCATGTAGTTTCTCATGCGGTCTGCTGTTGTTTCTCGATTGATTGATTGATTTTTTTTGTATGATAAAAAAAAATAAAGTCCCTTCCGGTTGGCAAAGCAGTAGTCCTCGTTTCATTCCCTCGTCAATCACAAAACAACGTAGGCTTTTTGCCCAAAAGATGAAGGTGTCAATGCAGGCGGGCTACATGTGCAGCACCGCCGCTTCAACTGACGCTTTAATTCCCACCTGCGCTTACACATCAACTTACACTTCAACTAACAATAACTTCTTTCAGCACTTACATTCCTGCTGACACTTTAAACTCCTTTTATCAGTTACACCTCAAGTGACACTCTCAACACTGTTGGGTGCTTACTCTTTGGGCTTACACTTCAACTCCTTTCAGCACTTTCCGTGTAGCTGAAAACGTAATAATCAATACATCCCAAAGAGGTAGATTTCAACTGCAGTTTTATAGCAGTAGTGAACACTCACAGTTAATAGTTGTTTGGTTTAGTGGACCCACAATGAGCGCTCCCATAATTTCTGAAACCTGTCTGAATTGAAGCAGAGGCTAACACGCTGCAATGCATTTTTGTGCTTTGGGTTCTGTTTGCAGTCTGAAGGCATGCATGAGTGACAAGGCGGTGGGCCGGCATATGAGAGATGGGGTGTTTGTGTGTGTGTGCGAGCATGTCAGTGTGTGTGTGGTTGCTGTCAGATGGATGAGTAATGAAGTGTGCGTTTCTTTTGTGTATCTCGTTCGAGTGCTGTAGTCATCTGCTCCACATCAGGTGGTTGAGGAATAGTGTGTCTGTGTACGCTTGTGTCAAACACTGTGTGTGTGTATACAATGCAGAATCAAAGCTGCTGTGTATGAGACAGGGCTCCCTGACCCTCACTGTGTCCATCATGTCAACTTACTGCTGTGCAAGGCACACTTTCGCCTCAGTCTTATGCACGCAAATGTAGTTTAATCCCTCAAGGGACGAACATGCAGGTACACACAATATGTAGCTGCTAACATGAGATTCACACTGTGCCGACAGCAGAATTTAGCTTAGTTGCTCATGGTGTTACCTTTTACACCAACACCAGAGTGTAACATATCAAAGTCCAACTTTCTGCTGTGTTAACACGTATTGCATCACTGCACCTCGAGGTACTGAAAATCAGCTAAAAAAAAAAAAGAAAAAAAAAGTGTGAGGCAGAACGAGGGAACGGGAGAGAAAGTGCGGATGAAGAAACATAATGAGGACTTGCAAAGGGAGAGTGATGGAGGCGAGAGGGGCAAGAGAAAAGGAACTCTGCTGCTACTGCTCTTACCGGGTAACATTAAAATTCTCATTTGTTAGCTTCCGACATGGCAGGAAGTCCAAATCAATTAAAGGGCCGACTGCATGTTTAGCACTGCTCAGCCATTTGCCAGTTTCATTAGCTCTTCTGATAAAGAGGAGAAGAAAAGGTAACAGTGGTATGTGCACAGACTACATGTGAACCAAAGGCAAAGACAAGTCAATTAAAGGGGCAGGGCACATATTTATCACTGTATCAGCCTTAATTAGACTTTATCTAGCTTTCAATACTACCTCCAAGACAAAAAAAGGGACAGCTATGTGTGTGTTTGTGTAAGTGTGTAATTGTATTGTAGTTGAGTGTGCAGAGATAAGGAGGGGTTGGCAAAGGAGTGTTACAGTGGATGAGCGAGGATGAAGCGATAGCATATTGATCTATAGAAGTCCATCAAGCACAGGACTCAATATGTCCAAGAGCCGCGACGGTCTCTTTGCCTTTCTCTCACTAGAAAATAAAACAAGCTGTTTCTGGCATTCACAGTAATGAAGCTGCTTGTGTGCACCTTGGTTCATTGGCTCTCATTTCTGTTTGTCTAAGGGTATTTCCTAAAATACTTTCCTAAACTCCTCAACCCAATTCAATAACCTTTTAATGCTGCCTTATCCGGCATCAATCGAGGGCATTCAAACACATGAACTTCTCAATCAATTCCATAGATGTTGACATATTTCAGTCTTGATGGTGCTGGACTGATAAACCAGCTGAGATTATCTGAGTCACGTCACTAGTGTGGCTAAAAATGTCAAAGCAGCTTAAAAACACGTTGCACTGTGAAGATGGATTTTGTAATGTCTGTATTCTTAAAGTCAAAAAACAGCATCTCCCCTTTAAAACACTGTTAGTAGACAAAAAGCCAGTGAGCTCCAGAGCAACACCAACAGCCATGGTGGTCTGAAGCAGGGCTTCATCTGTCAGACAGCCGGGTGATGGAGATTTTTGTAAACAGCTGTAAGGATATTTTAGACCCTCTATAATGAGCCTGCTCACTCTGGTCCGGTCGCGCTGCATGAAGGGGATGAATCTTGACGTGCCTCGGACAAGAAATATGGGCTCTGTCACTGTGTTTACTCGCGGCTTGCTTCTGACTGGGTTCTGCTTAGTCACCTCCGTGTCGAACACGGTGGGGGGAAAACAACAGGACCCTCTACCTGAGTTTCCTTTCTCACACACACGCAGAGCAAACAAAGTCGTCCTTAATGGCAGCCTGTTTAGAAAAAGAGTGCATTTGAAAAGCTGACCCTTCCAAAGTACAGCCTGGGGCTTGGAGCTGGAACACTATAGGAATATTCACTGCGTTTCTCTCTTTATCTTCAGTAAGAGGATGGCACACATCAGAGACGAACGGGAAATGTAATTTGTAACTCTTATTTATTTACTTTCTTTTTACAGTTTTCACATCTTTTCTTTTCCTCCTCCTCCTAAAGCATTCGTTTGAAGTGCGAACACTGGAGAATGCTGAAACACTTCTCTTAACTTCTTTTTAACTTAAAAAAGCAAAAGCTAAAGGTTGAAATCACCCATTCTTTTTCAAATAACTAAGAAAGCCTTGAAATGGACAATCTACATTTCACCCATTTCATTTTCCCCCCAGTCACTATGTCACTGTGGCATCATGCTCACCGGTTCAGGAGACCCATCTGGAGGAGACGTGGCTATCTTCTCAAGGGGCGGGGCCAAAGCTGAGTCACTGCTACTCCTCACCAATAGAGGTGTATCTGGAATGAGAAAGAGAGGAGGATGTTATTACATCACTTGTTATGATAACATATTACATTTTAGTTACTAGTTGTAGTTAATTTAAAACCTCAAATACACCGAGGATCATCAGAGGAAAGAAAAGGGGAGGAGATGAGAAGAGACCGTCATTATCATTGTAATTCATTTGTGTAATTTTAAGATCCCGCAAACCAGCTGTTGCATCCACGCCTTTAAACACACACATTCACATACACGTGCACTTGCCACAGCCCTTCCTCGCTCCGCAAAGTAGTCGGTAGAGGGAGAGGTAACATGGGCAGGTCTCAATCCACAACAGAGGAATTCAAAAGAATCTAATTTGAACCTTTGTGCTGCCTCTTGCTTTTAATATCCACCACAAAAGGGAGCAGCAGGTCGGTATTTGTGGGTGAAAAACCCACAGTGGGGCGTTTTCGAATTTAACTCAGAGGAGAAAATAAAGACGGTAGAAAACAGACACAGACAGGGAAGGCTAAAGTCTTTTCTTTTCCTGTAATCAATTTCTCTTTGGAGGGTCAGTGACAGTCCTGGTCTAATGTGCTGAGAATAGAGAGAGCAGAGGAGGACAACAAGCGGGGAAAGAAAGAACTGGCGAGGGTCACCCTGTGTGACTGTGTGTGCTGATGAAAAATGATTATTCCAGCGGTCTCAGACACATGTACAAACACCCTTTCTGCCTCAAAGCCACAGAATCACATGTTCGGTCACCTGATGAGGTTAATCGTTTTAATTAATAGTCATAAATCCCAGTCTCACCCTCCATCTGTCTGGGTTTCACACGGTCTTCCTGCTAATTGTGAATGTTAAAAGAAACAATGCTGACCCATTATCACTTATGTGAGAGTACTTAAAGATGCCACAAAGCATTAAAAGCCTTTAATCAGGTTTTTGCCCGTTTTTCACTCCAGCTATTAAGAAAATCAGCTGAATGTGGACTCATTTATTCCTTTTAGGAACACAGACTTCATGTCGAAATGTTGAGCAGAAACTACACAGGAAACAGTACAATATGCAGTGATGACATGTGCTTTGATTTAACACCGAAACATCTGTTTAAAAAAAAAAAGAAGGTATATTCTCAGAACTAGCATCAAAAAAATACATCAAAGCACTACTGTATCAGTGGCTTCTGCTTCTCTGTCTGATTATCTATTAATCCTGTTTGCATCTAAACTAGGTCAAACACTGCAGACACTTTTCAATAATGTTAAATTGGTCTTTTGTTAAGCTGTGAATTGCAGGCGCGCTGTGCATATTCAAACAGCACAACATCATAAAGCACTATTTCCACTTTGGTGACATTCTCCAGGCCAACACGCGGTGCAGCTTACAAGTCAACAAGAGCCACGTTTAGAAAGCAGTTTAACCTCTTTTCTCTCTTCCCTCCTTTACCGAGCTGCATTTGTAGAAAGCGAAAGCAAATAGACGCTTGTTCATTTGTTTTGAGCCAGGCTTCCTGAGGAAACTTTAAAGAATTTGACAGAGGGAGAAATATTTAACTAAAGAAGATGATACCTGCTCCTTCACTGCGATTAACTGCACAGCATTAAATCAAACTCCAAGGACAGTGGATGCATTAAGCACAAAATCACCTTTTCTACTGCAAGGACAGCTGGAATATAAAACAACACCGGGTCATGTAAATTTTAAACATCCTGAATGATGAACTATAAGAAATGACTTAGTGGCTACAGCTGATTTTCAAAAGGAGCTCTACAAATAGGATGCATTACCTCAAGCTGCAACACCAAACACACACACACACACACTTCATCACAATGTCAATGATGCAACTTTGTGAAGTGACCAAGGCCGCTCCATGGTCACAGTCAGGGTCCATTACCCTGCGGTCAGCCCCATAAATCCACCTCCGTTTATCCAGTTGAGTCAAATCTGCCTCCATCAATCCTCCCACCACTTAAGAGCCCCAGAGACGGGCCCTGCCATGTGAAGGAACCCTAGGGCCACTGGGTTTGACCTGTGACCTTCCTTGGCTGCTGGAGGGTCAAGCAGTGTCAAAGAGGGTCAGGGTTATTGATGAGAGTGACAGTTGTAACTCTCTAAAGTTAGCCGCCAATTGGATTCTCATAAAGCAGACTGCCTCATGTTAATTATTAATAGAGGTGAGACGGAGCGTCAGGAAATGAAAATTAACCCAGAATAGCATATCAGAATACTTAGTATACTAAATCTAAAAGATCTCTGATCTAAAACAGATCTTCCACTTGATCAAATGATATTTATAAAAAAAAAGTGTCCACTTTTCCAGCAAATGAGAAGCACCCAACTTGTGTTCTTCTCTTATCTTTCCTTTGAGATTTGTGTAATCGGGGAGACCTGAAGCGGCCTTTGTGGACTTTGCCAGGTCAGTGCTTATCTGCCTCTCCGACTCTGCCTAACTAGGCAGCTTATGCAATCCTGAGAACGCCAAGGTTTATTTTAAGAATTTCTTCTTGTTTTCAGTTCTGTGAAAGTCCTGCAAAGCTGCATCGCTAGTTCACTGCCAGGGCACGTGTGTGTGTGTGTGTGTGTGTGTGTGTGTGTGTGTGTGTGTGTGTGTGCGTGCGTACAGTACAGTTTACAAGGGTCTCCACAATTAGTTTGTGTGCCTCTTTTTCCTTTGAGTTTGCATGTGCAAGCATGCGTGGAGGGTGTGTGTGCAGTAGATGTACATTTATTACCAAGAACGACTGGGCTTTGCTTCTCGGTGTGTTTATATTTGCGCGCGCGTGTGTGTTTTCATGCTACAGGCCTGGATGGTCTTGTTTCTCTGGCAATCGATAGAGCAGCACAGCTCAGGCTGCTCATGGGATGATGTGATAAGGGCTCTCTTCCTAAAAGTGTGTGTGTGTGTGTGTGTGTGTGTGTGTGTGTGTGTGTGTGTGTGTGTGTGTGTGTGTGTTCATGTAGCAGCAGATCAATGCAGGTCTAATCATCCCACTGGGGCAGTGTGAAGTCCAATCACCCGGTGCCTGACTGATTACAGAACTGCTTCTCGTCCTGCTCGCCACCACTCAGAACTAGAACCAGATTACTGTGAATATTCAGATTAAGTAGCACCTTCCCCTTTAGCTGACAGTTGCTGGTTGAAATGTTAAACATCAGGTCAGATTATCACTAACTAGCAATAATTCCATGACTTCAATGATGCAGGTCAAATTTGCACTTGCTCTGTTTTTAACCACAGATTGTTTATGGAGCAAGATGCATCACTGTGTAGCGTCCCCAGAGGGATACATTTTCTCTTATAAAACCAATAGCTGGTATCACGCTAGTGTCAGAATCACTTTGAATGATGTTCATATCATGTTGATAAATTGTCCATGTGTAAATACAATCAAACTCCATACAATCTAGATTAGATCTCCTGCTGCTGTGTATATAGTAGATTTATTTTTACTATTTATACTTATCATATTTGGCACAAACATTTGATAAACCCAGATTAAATAAGCAATCTGGACAGTTCTAGTCTGGCTGTACTCTCCAGTACATTTGAAATTTGAGAAGAAAGATGGCAATTCAGATAGTGTTTAATATGATCTTCCACCCAGTCCTAGCTGTACTGTAGCCTACGTAACACTGCTTCTATCCCACACACGCCAGCCCAATTAATTATGAGTGACAGACGAGCACATGAAGCATCTACATACACTGCATATGATACATGACATCATATCTACTTAATGCATCTTGAAATTCTTGCAGTGTAAAAATAAAACTTCTGAATTCTCACGTCTGTCTCCATCGTATAGCTTTCTTGCAGGTTCCAGAAATGATGTTCTTACAAACTGTCCACACACTAGATGTGATGTAACACCAAGTTAACAACCGATCTCGTTACAACAAAAGACGGAGCACGCACACATACACAGACACACACTTGCTTTAGACTTTCCCAGCAGTGGATGGTGTGTGTTGTTTAACTTACTGGGGTTCTTTTGTCATATTGCGCGCGTGCGTGTGTGTCTGTGTCCCAGTGACAAAAGCAGTTATTGCATCAGTCTGTCTCTATATGAGGGGCGTCACAGGGTCACATCATAACTAAGTTAGTCAGGCCTGCAAAGCAGGTTGGGGGTGGGTGCAGGAAAAGGACCCACTGGGTTAAAGAGAGTGTAGTGTGTGTGTGTGTGTGTGTGTCTATGGGTGGGGGGCTGGAATTAGTCCATTCATGCTCGGCTGGACCCTGGGCATGCTAACAGGCTACAGTGCTAATCTAGTTAGAAGTGGAAGCCATGTGGAGACTGAAAGAGCAGGGCAAGATGGGGATGCAGGAGGTGCCTGGTGTAGGGCGATGGGTGGGGGCTGTGGAGAGCTGGGTGGCAGGTGGCTGAAGCTGAATAGTAGAGTAGGTAAGAAATGACCGTCTGGAGACGAGAAGGGGCAGATAAGGGGACATAGGGCAAAAGTGGGTTGAGGGAGGGAGATGGCAAAGGGCAGGCGCGTGGGGGCGTCACACTGGTTCTGTAGAGCTGGCAGATGGAGAGAGTCAAATGAAAGGGTTCCCACAGTGGCCAAGTGATTTTGTTACCTCACACCTTTGTCTTATGCTTTATCTTTCTTTGTTTCTTCTACTCTAACAGTTCATCACAGAAATAGAAAATAATGATACGTACAAGCAGAACTCATGCTCTTAACTATTAACAGTAAAATGTAGTAATAGCCTGAACAGACTGTTTCCCAGACAGAGCCAGATATTTCCCCAGAGGCTCCCTTTAGGCTTGTGACTGACTGGTGCTGTGATGTATCCCTCTGGAGATGCACCATGACCCACTAACTTGTTCAATCTACATCCTCACTGCAAAAAAAATAAAAAAAATAAAAAGTTAATATGCCACTCTTTCCTCTGCACTTTTAATCATCATCCGCACATTTGTCAAACTGTCATTCTCACTTACACTTTAGCAAACACCTTCTCTGCAGGAATTTAGTAGGCAGATAAAATATATACTGTTTCTTATTGTAACACTCATATTGGAAAATCACATTGAGGAAAGGGGAACAGTCTATTTGTTACAGTACATCTACATCTATTCAGTGGCAGTGGCACGACTCCAAACACATTTCTTAAACCAAACTGCTTAACGTTGGATTTGTAAGCATTTCTGCTGCTGCATTCAGTTAGCACTGCTCTGGAGAAGAGCAGTGCAATAGCAAAAATATAAATGCAAATGCAAGGCAAACATAGAACATGAGCAGGCGTGCTTTTATAAAAAGACTAGAGAGTAGAGGGGGAAAATATGCAGCGCTCCTCTCCTGGACATCATGCTGAAAATATTCAGTAAATGAAGTCAGCTGCCATCTTTCATTAAGGTTTCTCTTCTTTTTTAAAAAGTCAATTTGTCGTCACTCTCTTCTCTCTCCTGCTTGTTGTCTTTTCTGAGATCTCACTGCACTGTCATGGCTGAGCTGTCTCACTGTCAGCGAGGCATTGATCACAAATCACATACAAACACATACATGATGTAATTCCAACAGCCGTCTGCTGACAGCTCTGGTTCAGTCAGATTAAAAAATTAAAAAAAAAAACTGTTGAAGTGTACAAATGTGCTTCGAATTTGTGTCTGCGGTTATGAGACTTGTGTCTATCAGCCACAGACTGAGTTGGTCAGAATATATATATGACAACAACGGTTAGACATTCATTTATCAAGATATTTACTATTTCAAAAGCAGAACTGGTGCATATCCATCACCTTAATGGTGCTTTTTTTTATGTCAGCATGAAGAATAGAGACGTTATAAAGACAAAACGAAGGAGCAATGTGGCTCTTAGTAATTTCATGTTCATCCTGTTCAGTCAAAAGCCTTCATAAAAAGATTGTGACGTCATCAGTCGCAAAATATCAAGCATGTTTAAAAAAAGAATTGATCAGATTGAAAATCAGAATGACTGGCAGCGACTTAAAACTAAAGACTCGAATCTTTACAACGCGACTTAGTCGTCGCAACCAAATTGCATTCATGGCTCTACAGTTGTTAGGTGTGTGGCCGCGTTTAGTGGTGCTCAGTCTGAGCAACACGTGGAGAATGTTAAATGAAGAGAGTCTCAACACTGCAGCTGTTTTCACACACCATCGAGTAACAAGCAGAAAACCTGCTTCTTCTTTTTTTTTTTTCTTCGTTAAATACAGTAGGTTCAGACTACAGCTGTTCACCGAGTGTATTTTCGGACTTCCTCTGTCTCTCTTTCACATACTGTCACACACCTACACAGACACACGCCTCCCGCTGCCTCACCTCAGTAAACTTTGTCACATTCACAAAAAAAATGTCTAAGTGTTGATTGAGCTTTGCTTTAATTCCCAGGGTGGTGAACATACTGTATGTACTGTTCTACACAGAACAGCTATATTTAATTGTAATCATTTTAAATGTGCTTCACTTTAAATTAAAAACATGCATCAGAAAACACTGACAGTAAATGTGACCTACTTGCTTTGAGGCTAGCTTCGTTGACCTCAATCTCTCCTCTGTTTGCCTCCTGGTACTGCAGGTGGGGATGGTAGTTCAGGGGTTCCGGGCTGGGATTGGAACTGGTGTAGCCGTTGGACACGCTGTCTATGGGACTGTCCGTCCTTCCGTATTGGACATTGTCGAGCACAGCCACCAGCTGGAAGAGGCACACAAAAGAGGTCAAAACTGAGAGCCAACTCTTCTAAAATATTTAACGTGAAGGTGCTAAAACATTAAATGAGGAAGCTTTATAGTCTAAATAATGTGATTCTGGCACATAAACAAGTAGGAGACATACATACAAACACTCAGACAGGTTATAAAGCATCTCCACTGTGCTATGATCACAGTGAGGACTTATCTTGCCAACACTACGAATGCAACACACTTCAAACTTGTTACAGTGCAACACAGCAGCAGATGCCTCCTCAGCAGCACAACAACTTTTTTCTTTTTGAACAAAGGAGAAGATCTGACCGGCAACTCAGCAGATGGGCCGGTTGAAAGGAGCTAACACACATGACAAGGCCAGGCGAGGTGTGCAAGTATGAAATTAGCAGTCAAATGAGATCTGACACGAGAATGAGAAGCTGTCAAACACAATGACACGGCTACCACGATGAGACGACGCGAGGATGTGGCGGCGGCCAAATGAACAGGGGATGGAGGGTAGAAGGACGACAAACAATCCTAATTGAGACAGGGACATGACGCCAGATAGATCAAAGGGGAATGTGTGTGTGTTGAGCGCGAGGCCGCGCGGCTACGGGGTTTGATAAATGGGCGCGTGGAGGCCTGATGCTCTCATTAGATGATACTGGTGAAGGAAATGACCACTTAATGAAAAGCAATAACCGCAATGGAACAAGAGATGGAAATGAAACAACAGACAAGTGGAGGACATCAATTAACAACAAAAGGAGTGTGGAGCCTCAGTGCGTGTGTGTGTGTGTGTAAACAATAACTGCAGATGAGGCGGATGAGGTGTGATGGATGATATGCATCATCCATCACGACGCTGCCTCTCACCTCAACCTCCCGTGATTCAATATCCTCGTGACACCTGGCTGACGCCATGCCAAGGAGGCATAAATTCGTGTGTGTGTGTGTGTGTGTGTGTGTGTGTGTGTGCATGAGCATTAGAGAGAAAGAGCGAGAGTAAAGATGAGGAATTGAGGAGCTGGCAGATGCAGAAAAGAGAGAGAAAAGACCGAACACCAGGAAAACAATCTGATTGCGCTGCTTGATTGATGCTTCTCAAGCTCTTTTTCCTCTCCTTTATCTGCTTTCCTCTCTCTCTCTCTCTCTCTCTCCTTATCACCCTCCCTCCCGAGGCTCCGTCTCTTTCTCCAAAACTGGCTGACAGCATCAATCAAAGAGGACGTCTTAGAGCATAATGTGACGCGCGCACGCATGCTGACGGGCGAGTACGAAGACACAGAGACGAGCTGCCCTCAATAACGATTTATTCGATTTGAACAACAACAACAACTTATTTTAATGTGTGGAGGGGTGATGATGATTTGCTTTTTCAGGAGTTTATTCTTTATGGCTGACACCGGCGGGGAGCTATGCTGATGAAGGCCGCCCCGCTGCTTCCGCTCATCACTCAATCAAACACAAAGTATCAACAAAATGAATCAAGTATTACTTCATTTGGAACAAGATGAAGCATAGGAAAGTGGCGCCGTGTTTCAAGATGAGCACTTTCCACTGTTCGACATGTTTTGTAGCCGCAACCTTTAACTTAACCATCTCCGATCAAAAGTTGAAGCTAGCAAATATGCCGAATCTTCCCTGATTTCACTAATTTCTGAAGTTTGAATCCCGAGCAGCCAATATGGTTCCACAAAAATATGAAGCTGTGCAGGCATGCATGGATTATCCCAATAGCTACACCCCTGAACCACTGCATGTGTGTGTATTTTCTGTCATTAAGGTGAGTGAGAAGTGTTGTGTTTGTAATATAAGTGCACCGACCCGCTCTACATTGTGTCTGCTGGAATGATTTAGCTTAATGTGCTATTAAAAGAAGCTGGTTATAGATATCTCATTACAGATTACATTTAAGCTATTAGTCAGCCGCTCCTTGGAGAACACACAGCTATCATTAATAGTGGTAAATATTAGAAAGCTTGGGGAAAAAGCTTATTTTGCCAAAGTGCACAGCGGTTTTCAATTTGGTCCATCATATACAACACGAACGTGCTCTTCTGGACCCGGCGCCCCAGGATGAAAAACAACACCTTGAACTGTTCACAGTGTGTTTACCTAACACACATGTTCCTCCATTGCTATCCTGACTGATTAGTATTCTAGGAAACAAATCACCTTATTTTTCCTGCTGCGTCCGTCGGGGGGATATTGATATGGACCTGGGGAGCCTGCATGTCAACTGCTGCTGAATAATGTGACCCCTTCGACTCATTTCCATAAGACGCCCAAACACACACACTGATACCTGTGCCAAATACAAATGGCTGAAGCCTTTATATTGTCATGTTATGGTTGCAGCATCACTGAGCATGTAGCCATTACATCTGTAGCATGTGTAGCAGAAGATCAGTCAGGGCAACTTCTCTAAGATATGTGGTCATTTATTTACAATATTTACTTGATTTTAAATAACTGAGGCACCTATTCGGTTGATTCATGTTATCTTGCAATGTTCCTTTTCATTTTACTTTACAGGAGAAAACTGAATTTCTATACTGTTTCTATACACAAACACACACGTCACTCTGATTACTGAGAGTGCTTTCACACAAGCCGCTGGAGCCGACAGCCAATCAGACACAGAGTTCACGTGCAAAATAGTTATCATTTCTGAATTTTTTATGTTCAGGATATGAAATTATTCCAGCTGTTGTAAACAGTAGATGTTTACATGTTGAAACTCCCAGATGGAACAGTTGACTGTTTTTAATTATTGATGCACTTGCTAAGAATTAATTAGCCAAATGCAGCCTGTCCTGTATGGAACACAAGGGAGAGAGAGGATGGTACGCACAAACACACACAAATATACGCATTTATAATGTATGCAATCACGCATGTTCACACACTGTATAATGGCATTATTTAAGAATACACACAAAACCATCTGAAGACACTGACTCAGACTTTCCACAGTCAGAGGATGAACAGTGCCACCTTGCTTTAGTCAAATACTATTACATGTGGGGGCCACTCAAGCCTCCAGCCTTTACATAAGCATCACCAACACACACACACACACACACACACAGACTTCCTTATTTTATCCGCTGGTACTAATCAACCCATTTTTCTTCTCCTCTCTGATCACTGACTAGCACTGTTCTATGTATGTGTGTGTGTGTGTGTGTGTGTGTGTGTGTGTGTGTGTGTGTGGTCCCAGTCCACTGAGATGCTCTGCTTTCATGCACTTGTCATTTATCTTACGACTGCCCCCCCCCACCTCCCCCACCCTGTTTTCTCCCTCTCATGCTATTATTCATTCTTTCTTTGAATGAAAGATGCATAATTCAGAAGGAGCTCCCAGCATGCTGACAGTAGTAAGGTAACCCGATTATCTCTCTCTCTCACACACACACACACACACAGGCCTATACAGTGCACATACACATTCGCCAAAGAGTATTTTCGACATCTGTTTTTTTGAAGCGCTAAAACGTGAATCACAGAGAATAAACCTCCCACTCTCAGTGTCTTGGCTTGACTGCAGAGAAAATGAACGCCCGCACTATCTGATGATCTTGTGTATATATTTCTGATTGCACTGTAGCTGAAAGGATTCAAACTGTAGTGTGCGATCAACACTTCTCTCCATATGGCTCCTGAATGTGCATTTATTTTGCCGGGTGGTGTTTTTTTTTTGTTTTTTTTTACCCATAGGCTGAATTTGCGGCAGCTGAGGTGTTGTGAGGAGACAGTAACAGAAATCCTCTGTGTGTGATTTAGATGCTGTTCAACAAAGAGCAGACATAATGTCTCGAGAGGGGGGGGGGGGTTCCTCCACGGCTGTAAAGTGTGATGAATGTTGACAGTGCACAGGTGAAGTAACATATCTTGCCCCAGCTGAGCAGAAACTGATGATATCCATAGCATCATGTGAGAAATGACAACACAGCTGAAAGAAGGAGCACATTTTTTAGACTGACTACCAGGTTGTTGTGATTAATGATACTTTGATACAGTATGCTTTCACTAACCAGTGACGTTTTAGTTTACTTTGGAGGTATCCTGTATAGGAAACATAATTTACAATATATTTGGTGTAACGCACAAGATTACACAACAAATGTCAAGTGCCTAAAATCAACGCTGTCTGTGTTAACTCCCTATACACTTACTCTAACTGTAGTTACTATGCAAATGCTACAAACAAAACTTAAGGCAAATGCTGCAAAAATACTACTACAAAAACTAAACCCATGTTCAGGAGTATATATTATACGCAACCTACACACACACTGACACACAAAAGTATTTCCAAGGCACCGTAGGGGCTGTCAGAGGAATGTTTGGCCTGTGTTCTTTAAACAAGTGGAAAATTGGTTGTATTACCAGTGACAGCATGGCTAATCCTGCTTCTATTCCAGCCTGAATCTATACAGCACACCACCAGATGCAGGGAGGATTACCTCTCAGGAACACACACCTGGCTCTGGGCCTGCACGCGCAAACACACATTTCCTCAACACGCAGAGGCAGTGCGTGAGATTAGAAAAAGAAACCACAAAGACACAAAGGTGAGTGAACTAAAGTACACACGCAGACGAACAATCGAACTTTTTAACCCTGTAGTAAGAGACTCCTTAAAAATAATGAATCATATGAAATGTCGGAGTTTGAACCCTCTAAACGTTTCTGTTCGTCTATTTGAAGAGATGCCAGCAGTTACGAATAGCAGCTAGTACTTCCACACTGAACATAACATCTCTTTGATGCTTCTGACAGACTGAGCTAGATGCTAAAGTCTGTTGGTGCAGCGGCCTGAGCATTTACATTCATGCAAATTTAGCAAAGGATGACCCAGATCTCATACTGCTTCTGCAATGTAGTGAACAGTGACAGTGAAGCAACTGCAGTAACATTTCAGCCGCAGAAAAAAAAAAAAAAAGTGAGAATCTCCATTCAGAGCTACATGCAACAGGTGAAGACTCGCCGACAAAAAGGTAAAATAAAAAGGCTCTTTATGGCACTGGAAAGAGTTATCATTTTCCCTCTGTGTGTATCCACGCACGCACACACACACACACACACACACCTGTCACACCAGCCACAGAAATGGAGTACATATGCTCCCACTGAGAGGATACACTCCCATAAACACACACATACATACACAAAGCGAGCCACCAGCTGAGGTACTGCGGTGCCGGCTCGCACAGTGACAGCTCATATTATTATTTATGTGCACTCATAAAGGGAGAAAGTAAACTCCTCATATATCACACATGCCCGAGAGGCCGAAAGAGAGAAGGAGGGAGGAGGAGGAGGAGGGAGAGGGAGAGGTGGGAAGGGGAGGTGAAGGGAAAGAGGGAGCGTAAGGAGCGAGGGATGTGGCTGAGCTCCGGGCATCGTATTTCTCAGACCGGCAACACAAATATCAAACCGGCTTGTTCATCATTCCCGCAGAGCAAACACGACAGCGGTGGTTACACTGGTTCTGTTCCGCATCTGTGGACATGACACACACACACACACACACACACACACACACACACACACACAGTTGCACTCTCTCTCACGTGCAGCAGAGGAATGTGTGATCCCTCAGCGCGCACAAAGTCATAACCTCTTTCTCATAAATGTTCATAAATGCACACAAACACACACTCAGGACACACAACGAAGTAGCGCGCGTTCCAACTCTCTTCCCCAGAAGTCAAGAGCCTAATAATCAGCTTTCTTTTCCCTGTGGCCGAGGCGAGGCCAGCTGCTCCCCCCCGACCTCCCTCCCTCCCTGCTCCCTCCCAGGATCTGACAGAGAAATAGAAGGAGTGATTAACTCAGAGCTGCGAGGCTGCTGCCCTCTCACCTGTGGCTCTCTCCTCCACAGGCTGCCCCCTCCCTCCCCTTCTCTCCATCTGCCCTCCCTTGACATTAGGCTTGCATACTATATGTCACCTCATTCTTTCTTCTTGTCGCATATTTCTTTGTGCCGACAGAGCTTTGAATTGATGTTTAGGATGGTTTAAAGGGAATAACTGCACTTTTAATTATGAAGAATACATTATTCTATTCTATTAATGATGTAATGATGTAAATTCTCCTCTGTTTAAACATATATGTGGCAGTTTTAGGTCCCTTTAATTTTTTACTTTTTACTTACTGTTGCAACAGCTACCACTGGACAAAGCCTGGCAGAGAGTGTAGCACAGTGCAGGGAAGCAGGGAGAGGGGGGGACTGGATCAGAGCAGAGCAGAATCACTGTAGCCCTACTTAAAGTTTGTAGTTTTAAGTAAATTATCAGGCAAAAATCAAACATTGCTTGTTCCAATTTCCTGCTCCGCTGCTTATCTTTTTTTCTCCATCATTTTAAAGTGAATATTTGGGGGTGGGAGGTGTTGGACTGCGGGCCAAACAAAACAAGCAATCGTAGACATCACCTTGTTTGTTCAAGTCAAATTTGATTCAGGTCCGAGACGTCTTACCTCACAGTGTAACACCGCCTTCATCTGTTATATGAAAACCTCCAATTTCAGCACAGTCACAGTTATAAAGTGAAATAGTAGAGTAATCAAATTGGAGCGCAGTGAAGAGTCCTTCTGCATGGCTCCTGACAGTACTACCAACTCAAGCGCCAATCACACTGGGCCGCAGTAAATTTTGAGACGAGCTTTGTTGCCTCCCATGTTGTTATCTTTATGTACCTTTGTAACACTTTGTCTGATGCTTTTACTGAAAACATAAGCGAGCACTTGACTGATGATTTGCGACATCAGTGTTTACAGGGCAGCCCTGCTATTTTATCATTTTACAACTGAGCCACTAATCAGTGTTTTTGTAAAGCTGCACTTTTGGTTCTTACTGTCTTTGAACTCGTTACTTAAGAAAAAAAAGCACGACTTGTCACTCCTCTTTCCCATACATCCCTCCTGTGTCAGATGTAGGTGGGCTAATAATTCAAGAGGCCTATTCAGACACATTAGCATCCACAGAGCTCCATTCATTAGGCCAATCAGTTAGATGATGAGAGTGAGAGGCAGAGAAAAAAAAACTGTGTGTGGTGTGTTTGTGCATAAAGACTGTGTTTGCGTGTGTGCGACGCAATGGACACAGATGTGGTTTCGGCCGTGTAATCGCGCCAGAAATCATTAAATATTTAACCTAAATGAGTTGGATTCAGTATTTCAAGCATTTGTCCTCCAGTTGCTGTGAAAGCTAACACGTGCACACACACACATCCGAGGAGTGTGACTTTCTGCTGATTTGAGTTATTAGCAGTTGGAGTGAGCTGAGCGGAGCCTGGGCCAGCAGAGGGAAAACGCGCCACGCTTTCACACAGCCCTAGACAACAGCACACACACACACACACGCTTATATACACTAGTCTGGGGGCAATGTCATCTAGGAAAACAGATGGTGTGTGCCTGGTTAGGTCAGAGAGTAGATTTGCTGTAAACAAGTTGATGTATAATAGATCATTAGCTGGATGTGATTAGCTCCTCTGCAGGCTGCTGTGCCAAATTCACTGTAAACTCATAAAGCTAATACTGACAGCAAACACAACACAAGCTGTAGCTCATGACTGATCTCAATGTGTGTTTCTCATGCAAAAATCCGCGCTCCGAGTTTGTTATTTGTTAGGGAGTAGCTTCTGCACTAGGTCACACACACACACAGCTAGAGAAAAAGTCCACCTCTTGTACATCTTCGTGTCTTATTCTGTCGAGCACAGTTATTATGTGCACATGTGGCAAGAAAGGTGAGAGTAATGATCTGACTGTGCTGACCGTGCTGAGGCCGGGGCTTACTCCTGCCAGGCCACAGCAGGCAGAGGCAGGTCACGTTACAAGCCTGACCGTCTCGCTCCATTAGGAGCTAATGGGTGGTGTGATGGTGACACAGAGAGTCAGGGTGATTAACAGAAGGAGAGGCACCAGAGGACAAGATCTGAGGGTGTGATGACCTAGCAAAGCATCTGCAAGTCACACACACGCACACACACACACACACAAACACAAAAAAAGAAACAGGCCTTCTTCTAGGTGGATCTCAGTCTTTTGCTTCAGTGAACTGACAAATCATTTTGGAGAGGTGCCATCATTCAAAGTCAAAAGGTAAAGCAATAGATCATTTAAAGAAATTAAAATTCCAAAGTGCAACTTTGAGAGGGAACTCGACATGCGTGGAGTTAAATGAAAAGCAGACAGGCACAGCAAGAATTATTTCTCCTTAAGCCTTCCTCGAGTTCTCTCATCATAATTACAATCAAACTAAGTTTGGTGAATGAATGTGTGTGTGTGTGTGGGGGGGGGGGGGGTTATTGTTAATTGAATATAATCAGATCAAGCGCTGTTGTGATGCTCAGATAGAGGGGTTTGAATCAAGGTCGAGACTGATGAGATATGATCAAATCAGCTCCAGTGACCGAATCCCACCAGGCAAAACATTCAAGTCATCTGATCTGCAGGCGACAGTCTGACACAGAGATAATCTAACTTCATCCAATATACTGTAAATTTCATATATTCTAATTTACAGTGGCATGTCATCAAATTGCATGAGAATGCATAATAAATACTGGGTGCAGAAAACAAAGCCACAAAAACAAATTCAACAGCTCAAGTATTGATTGTTTTAAGCAAACAACCACTCTAAATCGATTTATCTAAACTAAGACAACAGGACATGAATAACATGTGCAGGAGAAACTTCAGCAAATGTTTTAAAATGGCTGCATGTCCCACACAGTTCTGGGCTGTGTGCGAGTGTCACCTTAATCTAAACTGAACCTTCCAACATTTAAAATACTCATTTTCCAATTTAGTTTCAGACCATCAAATCTACAGTGATCCGGGTTTCAACAGTTATGAGAAACTTTTCAGAAAAAAAAGGCCGGAATAAAATCAATCAAGCAGACAATAGAAAGAACATAATGGATCGCTACAGCTGATTCATTTTCTAACCTGGTCGGTGATGTTGAGAACGTATGCGAGATTTCTAATTAATATTCTAATGTGTTAGACAGATATGGTGTTGATCCCGTCTATCTTCACAGGTAAGCTATATGTGGATAATGATTACAATGTGAAAAAGGTTATAGATTATGATTAGGCTGGCATGCGTGTGACATTTTCTAATCAGCGCACTTGAACCTCGTGCTCCAGCTCATCACTGGCCATTCACACAGTGCGCAGAGTTATGTGACCATTTAGATGCCAATCAAACGTGGCTCGCCGTGACAGCGCGCGAAGGGAGCGGAGGTGAGGGAGCGAGATGTCACAGAGCGTCAAAGGCTAATCAGAACGTACGCGCCTCGCAATCACTTCCCATTCACTGAACTTTTTCTTCAGCGGGTTAGCACATTTTAAGTAATGCTTCATTGTTGCCTGTCAGAAGGGCTGACACCTGACATGTAATAACTGGAGGCAAATCACCCAGCACAACTTACAGGAGAGTTCTCCTGGAGCTGTAGAGGTAAAACCTACAGCAGTATTACCATGACAGTAATTTAAAATAGGTCCAGAACCCTGTGGAATTCCCTTAGAAACTTATTTTTCCACTTAGCTTCCAACCAAAGTGCAACTTTGAGGGCGAATAGACATGTTGTGTGCATTTCTGTCTTCCACCAGAGAGTCCAGACTGTTCTGTTAATTACATATCATGTTCACAGTTCTTAAAGCATTAATTATCAAAAAATATTTTAAAATCTCAACTCAAATCTAAAAGATGGAGTCTAAAACAAAAATAAAACTAGCTGCTAAATGTCTGAATTCTTGAGAGGAGTGGACATCACTACTTTTTTCTCTTCTTTAATGACTATGCAAAACACTTTGACACTGTTTCTCTGCTTGATATCTAATCAATTAAGATTATTATTCTCTTTAAAGAATGTAAAAGATGCTAATGACTGCACACACTTTAAATATTAAAACACATTTCCATGTAACACATGTCTTCTATCACTGCATCCTCCACTGTGACATGCGGGCAGGAGAGAGGGATGATGGGAGATGGCCATATAATCAAGCAGTTGACATTTCCGAGGGAGATCAGCTGGGATACGCACCCTTACCATTTACATTCCAGCAGCCAGAGACTGCACCAGAGGTTCATGGATGCCTCGCAGGCACAGTGATTAAAAAGGGCTAATTAAAAGAGAGATGAAGCTAAAATCATTCCAGCTTTTTTTCTTTTCATTAAATTTCCCATGAAATGAGATTTCTCATTTGGCTGCATTGGATGGAAGGATGAGCTTTTTTTTATGTGTTTCTTCCCCGTACTGAAAACAAGGTCTGTGTGGACCGTGTACGTGCGGCCACGCACTTGGAATGAGGAGTGACAGTCCACTTATGAGGAGACGTTATGCTCCCTGAGTTTAATTCCCATTTCGGAGGAGATCGGCGTGACAAGAGAAGACACTCACACATGTAAAATATTCAAATTTCAGCTGCATGTGGATGAACAAGAGGGTGGAAGAGAGAGGGCTTTCATCAAGCAGCAAGTTGGTGGCCCCCCAGCAGCACTCTGAACTAAGTACACCATTCAGAAAGCTGCAGGGAGAAACAGCAGCATATACAGCACTGTATACAGTCACTTCAGAAAGTACTCAGAGCCTTTCACTTTTTGTATATGGTAGTTAAATATCTATATATGGGAGCTGGTGTATAGCCTGTATGCTAATGACACGCTGGCACTGGACAGCCTGACTGACAGCTCCTGTGCACCGTGGAGATGTACGGGAGTAATGGCTGCGGCTAATGCGGGATCTCTCGGGACTGTGAATGGGAGAGAATGACAGCTCTGGTAGCGGTAAATGGATGAATGTGTTGAGGTAAATCACTACATCAGTCGCTTTTGAAAAGAGATGGAGAAAGGAACAGAATCCTATCACATGTGATGGTTGACTTATTTCTATTATTTTAGGATGCATATCATCAAATCCCCGAACCCTACAGTCACATAATGTGTGGGAGTGAACAACTACATAACTTTAAAGAGCACAGAAAAGGACTGATGGAGGATAAAGAGAATAAAACAGGTTAGTTTGGAAACAGCAGGTATTTGACCAAAAGAGGAAGAAGAGACTGAAAAGCTGTTTTGTCTCCTACTTCTCTTCCCTATTAACAAAGTAGTGGGGTATGTGGCAGGTCAGTGACTCCAACAGTCATCCGAGAGCTGCAGGGTGCGCACACACACACACACACACACACACACACACACACACACAGTGTAAAAAAAAGGAGAGCTTCATGGAGTATGATTGACTACACCGTGACCTGCAGCAGTTTCCCTACACTGTGCTCTTTTGTGTCTGTGAGTGTGTTCTGCGTATATGTGGTCACACCTAAGCCAACACCCCGTTGCCTTCTCCACCTTAATCAGATTGATATTAATATTCATGAGGAGGCTGGTGGCCGGTGTCTCGAGATGGGGGGCCAATGAATGAGTGTGTGTGCATGTTGTGTGTGTGTGTGTGTGTGTGTGTGTGTGTGTGTGTGTGTGTGTGCCTGCACATGCATGTCACAGACGCAGGAGTCACAACCGTAATCAAATCACAGCCACTCACTCGTCTCCACCCTCATCAACCACCAGTGGCGCTCCCTCTGTACATGTTAGCGCTAACATGCTACTCTACACTCTCGCCTGTGGATGCAGGCAGAAAGGACAGCAGACGTGTGTGTGTGTGTGCGTATGTGTGTGAGAGAGACTGTGTGTGTGTGTTGAATAATAGTCAGGGGCTGGCCCAGATAAAGAGGTCTGGTCTCGCAGCTAAGCTAACCACTAGGCGTACAAATAGCTAACCATTATCTCTCATTAGCCTCCTCAGCTAACACAGAGCCCATGCTGTGCGGCGGAGGGCCCGCACAATAGGACCACTCCTGTATGATTGATGATGAATCAGCGTCGGCCATAATAACAGGACAAAAAAGAAAAGCACTAAAGATAGAATCTGTCGGCTGCGGCGAGGTAATAAAAACGTAGACAAACAAAAGGAAGTCAGACTAATCAAGAACGCCAGGCACAGCTCATTAATCTGTGTGAGTCGACGCTGTTTGGAAGCCTGAAGATAAGTCGGATGACTGGCACGTTATGAAGATCACGCGTGCTTGTCCTATTTCGTCTGCTATCTTTTCATCAGCGGCAAAAAAACAAAAGAATAAAATGAGAAGCGGGATGAAAGTGGCGCGGCGCGTTTGGAGAATTGGGTGAAAGCTGAGAGGGTAGAGAAACAAAAAAGGTAAATGGGGACGGTTCCTGCACAGCGCAGGTTCTAGTGAAGCGTTCGCTCAGCAACACAAAAAGTGCCGCAGCTAGCAGAAGAAAGTTGACGTCAGGTTAACTTGCTAGTGAACGGAGGTGATCAAATGCCAGAGCGGCATTTGATCTGCGACTCTTCATCATCACTTTGAGGCGAGAGAAAGCAGGTTTTGGGTTGGCAAATTAGTCATTAAAATCTATGACTCACACTCTTGGGCACAAATAAAATGCAGATCCTATGATTGCAATCCCATCATCCCGGAAAATGAAGCCTCTGTTCTCTGTGATTGGAAAAACATTTTTTTTTCTTCCCTGTTGAAGATTCCTACTGAGTTTACACATCTATTATTTAGTTCTGTCCCCTTTTTCACAAAGATTATTTTGCCAAACATGCAGTCCTGCGACGCCATGCACGAACACACACTCTATTGTTCATGCAGCTTAAAACACCAGCCGTTATTGTGTGGTACCGGGTTGGATGAATATTCCATTTCCATTTCATTTGGCCGTCTTGCTGACTAAGTGTTGGTAATTCATCATTCCTCTGGTCCCGGAGCTTATGAATATGGATTTCGGGCAGTTTATTAGCACATCTTAGGAATGCATTAGGGGAAATTAGGAAGGGGGATGAAACTCGCTCTTTATAGAAATTGGGACACTGTGTGTGTGGTGTGTGTATGAAAGGAAGAAAACTTCAACTCCCAATGCATCTCCTGTGATGTTACATCACTGCTCAGTGAGTTTCAGAGAACTTCCCCTTCTGCACATGGCATTAAATCTGAAATGTTGTCCTTTCATCTGTCTCAGTACAAATGAACATGACAGCTAGAAATCACACAGCACCGTCACCACTCCCACTCCCTTCTGTTTTCTGAAGGGAAGTGGATTTCATGAGAGGAGAGAAGAGGAAATAAGTTCATTTCCTTACCAAGCATGTATGAAGTGAATTACAATGAAATCAAATCCAATCAGAGTTCATTTTCTTTGGTCCAAAGCATAGCAGAGAAACTCATTTTGTCACATTTTGTATTCAGCTGGTTTACGACTAATAACCAGTGACAAGCCAACCAGGGTGTGGATTTACAAACACCTCGTTTATTGGACATCTTGTCATCCTGCCAGACTGGAGAACTTTAATGAGTCAAAACAAATCCACTACCAAACTCTAACCACAGCTAAAAATGACTGTAATTCACTGTACCTCATATGAGGTAAGAATTATCAGCGACACAGCTCTTTTTGTTATGCTAATTTATCCAAACATGAGTCAGTGGCGTCCATCAGATGTCAGTGCGTCCAGGGTACAGCACAACACTGATTGGTCCTCACCTTGTCTCTGTCCTCAACTAGATCGCTCAGCAGGTCGTCCATGTCGAGGATCCCTCCTTCAGCGTACTCCAGGTGGTATTTCTTCACTTCATTCTCTCCGTGCTGGACAAAGAGACACCAAATAGAAAAAAATATAAATTAGTATCAGTTAGTTCCTTTTAGTTTTTAGTTCATTTAAAGAGAAGAACTCAATTAACAAACGTAGATTTTAATCAATTCAGAAACTTGTGAACAGGCCTTGGTGATTCATATTCATCCTGTTAAATTATCAAACGTCCAACAAATACAGCAACAAATGTGACACATAATAATCAGGGGTATATCCTTACACAACACAAGGTTTCCCTGCCTGTTCAGCAGGTACAGAGCGAACAGATGACCTACATTACAGTTTGTACAGAAGAATGTAAGCGGGGGGAGGCTGGGCTTGGCTGATGGAAACTTTCCAGTTTTGCTGCACTATGGGGAGCGGTGGTGGGCACATTCCAGGCCGGGTTCACTGCCACGGTGAGGTCAAAGTGAATACACCCACAGAGCAGGAAATAGACTGAGCCTGGTGATTCATCCACTGACAACGAGAAGCAGGACTTCACTACGCTGCAGCGTGCTGTGTACACAACGAACTCGACAGAGAAGTACGAGCAACAATAGCATCTTCCCCTTTTTGTGACCCAGTATTCATACAAACCCTGGTGTGTGCATGCTGTGCACGGACAGAAAGTGCATGTGGACAAATTTAAGATGAGGCTGGTGAGACCTCCTGAACAGTTAAATTACTGCTGTTTCCCACAATTTCTATTAAAAGAATTTCTATATGAAGAAATCTTTGCAGTAGAAAATGGCCCATTGTGAACTGCCGTGACCAATAAGCAATCTGTCCAAAGCAAAACCAGACTACATTAGCGGTTAAAATAGCAGCTATAGGCTATAAGCCTTGGAGAATGGAATGAGTTTGGCTGAGACACAGCGAGCGCCTTCTGCTGTGTCACAGAGCGCTGTTGTGAATGGTCTCGTTCCTGCTCCGCTGAATCCGAATGTGAATTACGGGAAAGAAGAAAGGGTATCTGCTTTTCACAATGGGCCAAGTCCATCCTCATGAAACAGATGTTTGGGAGAGCCTGGGTTTTGAGTCATGGGAATAAAACCAGCGCCTCCCTTCCTTTAGAAGTGCCCATAATACCAACGTGGGCATGAAGAGTGTCCTGACCGGACTGCATTTGGGAATTTTAACGCATGGTGTGAAATATGCTAGCATGACAATGTTTCTAAACAACTTAACATTGGCCATTAGGTCAGCTAACCATTTGCCTGTGCTATTGGCACAAAAACTTTAGAAAGACTATCTGGATAATGAACACAGGCCTGTGCTTTCACACCTGGTCTTACAAACTGTTCCCAGAATCTCACATTCTGCCTGCACTGTTTTAAGATATTAGCACGTTGAGTGGGTAGGCGGACTTGTCCAAAAAAAAAAAAAAAAAACGTAAAGGGAAGTAAAGGGAAGCATCTTAAAGGATAACTACAATAAACCAAGAGCTGCACAGGTAAGATGGACAGTTCTGAGTGTCAAAACCTCGCCATCAAGCCCTGCCAGAAAATCTGGTCCAACCTGACAGACTGCTGCAATTGTTCTCCCACTCACTCGTGCTGTTGTGTGCCAGTGTTTGTGTGTGCGGCATACAACAGCAAAGAGCAGCAATTGGCTCTTTTTGACGCCATCGCATCACCGGCAGTAAGACTCGCTCCCTAATAAAATAAGAAGCATTAGTGCGATTTTCGGGGCGAGGGATTAATTCCCAACAGTGGATTAGAGCGCAACAATGCCCAAGTGTTAATTAGTATCACCTCTGGGGTGGGGGTGGCGGTGGGGGGGGGGCATGCTTAAGCACACCTGAAAAACGTCTGCTTTCTTCCTCAGCCAGAACTCACAAGGCCCTAGGAAACACACTTTCTACCTTGTGATGAAAAGGGATGAATGTATGACACTTCAGAGGGAAAGTAATCTGTGGAGAGGGAAGAGGGGAATAAAAAAAAATCTTCTGAAGCCTTTTCAGCCTTGGAATAAAAAACAAAAGGAGTTGTGAAGTCAGTCAGTCAACAAGCAGAGGAGAATTACCGTGACAGTTTGAAGAGTGGGTTCCCAGCAAATTACACTATTAAGCCCCACCACCACCACCACCTCCATCAGTGAGAGCGCTATCTCTCCTTCTTCTCCTTCTTCTCGCTCTCCCCCTCTCCGATGAGCAAACACGACACCACTCGAGAACAGTGAAGCGCTGGGGCGATTAGTGAAGCTAAATTCTCAGAGTCGGCAGCGGTGGTGCTATTTCACACTTTGATCCCCAGAAGAATGTGTAATTACACAGCTGCAGGAGGACGGTGTGGATTTAGCCACAAGAAAGAAAAAAGAAAAAAAAAAGTCTTTAATGAACGAGTCGATGA
Organism: Ctenopoma multispine; assembly: GCA_034779795.1. Lineage (NCBI taxonomy): Eukaryota > Metazoa > Chordata > Actinopteri > Anabantiformes > Anabantidae > Ctenopoma > Ctenopoma multispine. The sequence goes on along the minus strand of JAUYWH010000012.1, from coordinate 8,135,832 downwards.
GGAGCTGTCTTCGAGTCGGGTCCATCGGTGTGACTGTGAGAAAAGAGAAAGGAAAGCTGTGGGGAGCTTTCTCTCTGATGACAGGTAGAAATGGAGACAGTTTGAACTTAGCAGCTGCCTACGTTCTCCTGTGATCAGGGGCCGAAATGACTGCTAAACACAACAGAACAGATTTAACCATTTTTGGTGTTTCAGAATCTATTCTAAATTCAGAGATCCCAATGGCATGCATGCACTTAGGTATAAACAATGCAGTGTTATGTATAAGTATACGATTTACTTACTTCCTGCCAATGGAAGAATTAAACTTTTTTTTTTTTTTTTTACTAAAGCACTTCCAAAATATTTTTTTAAAACATAATATTCCTCAAATTGAGGAACTTATAATAAAGCAGTGGAAATAAATAAAACATCATAAGCACTGTCAGCGATTAAGCATCCTGATTGTTCACACACTGCTTAGAAATTAATTTGACTTGCACTTCACTGAAGACAGCAGCACACACTGAAACCAGACACGGTGGCAATTTGATTGTGTGTAACTGAGAACTGATACACATACATCTGCATATCACATCTGCTTTTTAATGTCATGATGTCTGGAATGTCTCTGTTTAAACAGGTCAGGGGTCATCTGTCCTGTCCTTTAACAGAAAACACTTTCTTGAATGGATGATGAATGCAAACAATTTGCCTGAACAAATCTGGCACCCAGCAAATTCAAAATCAAAATCCAACGCTACAAAAACACTCGGGGAAAAAAAAAAAGCAAACAAACTTTAAAATGCTGCCAGCATAGCTGACCTCATGACTCACATACCAACCCACACTGGACCACTCCTACACGCATGGAGGGCAAAGTGCTTTAGGCTTGTTTAGTGCACTCTCAAGTATACGGGCTGTAATCTGAACTACACCTGCAAAAGAAGAAGGAGAAAGTTACCTGGACAGGGCTGTTTTCCCTGAGAACACACAAAACTTGTAGTCTACATGCTGGTCCCCCAGGCTACAGGACTATTATACATACAATAGTTAGTGAGAAAGACAAAGTATGGGCTTGTACGGTTAGACAAAATATTTTGTTTGGGTTTGTTATGTCTGCAGGACAGATACAGGATAATTTTATAACACTAAATATTATTATCATAAATGTTATTATTTTATTATCATTTTCTACAAAAATAAGTAAATATATTGATGCCAGATGGAATGTATTTTTTTTTTATATTTAAAATCTTAGCACCATAGGTGTAAATCTTTACACAACTCCCACAATCCTCTGCTTCCTTCATCACCTGCCATAATGGCGGTTAAGTATAGGAGAATCTTTAATCACCACAATGATCACATGTACACTCGTGTTTTACAAATCACGCTGCATAATTAGAAAGAACCTTCCCTGTGCAGTTCGTCAAAGACTGTTTTCTCCACAGAGAATATAAAAGCAGCCGAACACGTACAGAGTCACAGCTGAGATCACACTAAAATAAACTGCTAATTAAGAAGGTTTATATGCTATTGGTGCAGTGCACAGGCTGTGAGGAATCCAGTTCAGCACGCACGGGGCCATAAACCCAGGTTTTTGACACTGTCCCTGCTGTCAGCGGTGAGGACCGGCGAGCAGAGAAATGTGCGGTTAATGTGGGGCGCTAAGTGGATTCTGCTGCCAGGAGCAGCCGGCTCATCCAGTCAGAGCTATTTGGTCCTCACTGACACCTACGGACCTGGACTGTCCCTGTGATGATCCGCCTCTATTAAGAGAAGGCAACCAACTGCTGAGTCAGTGTCTAGAAACAGCTCCTAATTAACATGCTCTGTGAACAGTGATCAAGGCCTGGGTGCATTCTAATCACACACACACACACACACACCATCTCTTGGCCCACTTCATCTTGTGCACCACAGCGTTTCTCAGTGACAATCGACAGGGACCGCTGGGCAGAGTGGGCATGGCTGTGGATGTCAGTGAAGCAGGGATGATGCAGCTCAAGGGACACCTAGCAAGATGAGGTCCTCTGTATGTGTGTGTTTGTGTGTGTGTGTTTGTGTGTGTGTGTGTGTGTGTGTGTGTTTGTGTGTGTGTGCGTGTGTGTGCGTGGTCATTTAGGTGTTTGCGTGTGCCCCTTCACTGAGTGAAAGCAATCCATTGAGCCATCCAGCCACCCAATCTGTCCTTCCATCCCTGCTTCAGTGCCCCACCACCAAGCCTCGCCAAGGGAAGGGTGCGTGGGCGGGCTGTGGGGGGTACCAGCCAACCGATAAGACCAGGGCCTGTCACCAGTCCTAATCCCCAATCACTCACAGGACAAAGCCTCCTGTCCGCTGCGCACATCCCCTACTGCAGCCACATTGAGGAAATCAAACAGTAAACTTCCACCTGCCCACTGAGATACCAGGGCTTAAACAGTGCGCTATTGTACAGGTAGACAGCAGAAACCGCAGCCAGCGCCACTCACATCCTCACAGAGACGAAAAACACACATCAGCACGCTATCCTGCTAGGACAGCATGCACACACAAAGCTGCTGATTAATAAAAGGTCAGTTCGGCAGAATGATTAATGTTCAAGTGACTGCAGCATCAGGGAGCAGAAAGCTGCTGGCTCGTATCTTTGCGTTAATGTAAAAACTGTCAGTAAGACGTTCAAAACAACACAAGTCACAGGGAAACAACACAATGTTATACACCATTAGCAGTTAGTGTGGGCTGGGGGGATATTTTATGATGCTGTGTTCCTACATTTCCCACATTGAGTTTAAAGATCCACCGTAACAGGTATAAATTTAGCATTAGAGTCTATTGAGGCAAACTGATGGATCTCTTACTGACTGTTAAACATTACCTGCCTCTCTCTTCCAACTGCCAAAATGTCTACCATTTGCATTTTTAAAACAAAAACTCAATTGCATAAAAATACAGGAATCTTATATTTAAAGTGCGACTTCACAGATTTTTGTTGTCTTGCTTTCTATGTTTCTACTTCAGGGAGAACACATATATATATATATATATATATATATATATATATATATAT
>JAUYWH010000012.1:8033370-8130344 GCA_034779795.1 Ctenopoma multispine | reverse complement strand
TTTTTTTTTTCCCCCCCCCCCCCCCCCCCCCCCTCCTTCCAATCAAATCAGAAAGCCACCATGGCAGATGGATTCATAACTGGGACAAGCAATTATTTCCACTGCCACTATTCATCCAGTTCATCCAAAATGTACAGGAGGGAACAATGAAGAGCTGACAGCCTCTTTTGCCTCTTGTTTCATGCCACTCGTCTCATCCCCAGTAAACAAGGTGAGCACAGAGGGGCTGAGAGAGCAAAGTGTGAGTACAGAAAGCAAATAGAAAGATGGAAAAAATGTGTTGTTGCCAGCACTCCGCTGCGCTCACGTTCAGTCAGCAGTGTAAAATGTTTCCATACGACATTATTACCCGGAGAACTCGAAAAATGACAGACGTGAGGTGTGTGTGGCAGAGGTTTCAAACACCACTCAACCTGTTCTTTAATCCTTTATTTATCCAAGGATGTAACACTGACACAGTCATTGGCCCACATTCAAACTCTTTGTCAGTGAAAGGCTTGAACTGCTGTTTAAATCTTTGGATGAACTTTTTACACTCACCTGGTTTCAGTTCCTCCAAAGACATATTTCAACTCACTTCCTCAGAGCTGCAGTTGGCAAGAGGCAACAGTTCCGAGTGTTTCGATGGACTCCATTACCCAGGAATCCCGTAAGTTGACACCATATTTCTCTGACATACAGTGACGTGTATTTCATAAATCGGCAGGTGCAGAGTCTGACGAAGCGTTTGGGATGCTGAGTGCTGATTGTGAATGGAGGGTCTGTTCGGTCCTTTCAACACACTGCACTCTGATTGTAATCAGATTTTTTGATTCACCCTTGCATTTTTTTAAAGGATCATTTTTGGGGCACTTTTATTCTTTATTCGATTATGATAGCAGAGATACAGACAGGAAAATGCAGCAAAGGTCCCCAGTCAGAACTTTCTTTATTTCTTTTTTGTCGTCTCAACTGTATTTTCCTTATCTCAGCAATTAGTTCTTTTAGGTCAAAATAGCAAAGATAATGTCTAGTTTTGGGGCATACGTAGAAATGAGGCATTTTCTCAAAATACAACATGCGCAGAGAAGCTTTTCTGTTGATTCAAGGTGACTCTCAAACTGCACGGTTCCCATTTATGTTAGTCATAAACAGTAGTCATGTCTTTTGAACTAGGTATGACAGAGACCTCAATATGTCTTCTCAGTGTAACACGATGATAAAGTGTCAGTGTCAGAAATGCAGTGAGAACTTGATTTGATCTGTTCCCACACAGGGAAGAAAAGAGCTGTTGCCTGACCCGAGCAGACGGGTTTGACAACAATGTTGCTCTGCAGCCTTTGCACAACGCGCTGCTGTCACTTGTTAACTCTGTGATGTCATTTTTTTCTCTATTAATAGAGCGTCACGCTCTTTACCACATGTAATGGTGTCGAGCAATGCGTGACGCGAAAGCAAGAGCACGAGTTGCGAAGATGTTGCTGGCGTCCAGCAGAATTTTAAAAAATCCGTGTTTTACAGTGATCTTTGAACTGCAATGCTGTTACAAGTGTTTGAACGGTCTATCAAGCTTTTCTTTTGAGTCTTTTCAATCTTATCCTCGTCTGGAAGTAAGGCGTGCTAGCCAAAGTGTCGGCCATCAATAAAATCCCAGTGATGGTTTTTGTTGTTTTGTTCGTCTCTCTGAGTGCAATTTACAGGGTTGGGTTGTCTGGGTCGATAACCGTGTTGATTTGCTTTCAGTCTTCAAGCAGTGCTCCTTTTCTAAAGAGCAAAATTGACATGTTCTCAGCGGCAGTGCCACCACCCCAGTGTTTTAGCTCAGTGTGAGACTGAAGCCGGTCAATAGCCGAGACTTGCTTCACTTCCTGCTGCGCTGCTTACAATTACAGGGCCTGAATCAGTAGCAAGGATTACTCATAAAAAACCTGGCCTCTCTCTCTCTCTCCCTCTCCCTCTCTCTTTCTCCGTGTGCGTTGCTTTGCAGGAGCGACGGTGTTCGCAATCATCAAATATGACTTTCAGTCTGTATTAAGATTTCATTTCAAACCTCGGGTAATATCCATGCAGCAAAATTGCATTTCTTTTGTGTGCAAGTCCTGAAAAGCTCCCCCTCGAATAACTGAAAACGCTCACCAGTAAGTGTTGTCAAAGTTGGGCGAATTGTTGTTTGGAATAATCACAGTTTGTCAAAGCTATCATCAGGCATTATTATTTATGGACACACACACACAGATACATATTCTATTCTGGAGCTTCTTACACACATACATACGATGATCTTTGTCATGCACTGCTGGCACTTCACTTCCTTTCTGGATTTTTTGATAAGAAGTACGCACAAAATGTGAACGTGCTTTTAGAGGAAGTTGGAGGCTTTGATGTTCTTCAGTCCTATGAAGCAGCATACTGAACATACACATGATGTAAGCCTAAAAGTGGAAAATGTGTGTTTGCTAATAAACATTACAGAAGTGTAGGCAGTTCACACTGTAAGTGGACTCTGCAGTCTGATGGTGTCTTTGAGCCCTTTCATATTGGATGAGTGGCCCAGGAAATACTCAGCTTTCAGTGTTAACCCCAGTTGCCAGAGCTCCTGGCCAAATTCAGGGCTCAGCATCAGGTCAAACTCTGCTCTGATCAGTCCACTCGAGTGTTTTAACCCGGCTAGAGAGCTTCGCCACCCACAGTGTAAAACAGGGTGCATCTGAAAGCAGTGGTTTAAAAGCTGTAAGTGCTGTATTTCTCATGTACTTCCATGTTTTCTGCAGAAGGAGGTTCAGCTTGAGATAAAGTCAGACAATTGAGGAAAGCTTATCGTGGAGTACAGTTAGACTCCACAGAAAGACAGGAACCCCGCGAAAAATGTGTATTGTGGATCTTATTTTGATGTTATACAAAGATTTGCACGGATTCTTATCCATGCTGTCAAACCAGGAAGTCCTATTCCACCGTTGCCCGTAAGTCCTTCTAAAGTACACTTCAACTTACTACAAGAATACTACAGAACAGTACAGAATATCATGATCATGGCTTATACTAGTACAAGTACAGGCCAAATACACCTTAACATTTCAGTATAAGCAGTATATTCTTTTAGTTTATTATATATGTAGTATATCTCTGATAAGTACATAAAAAGTTAACTGAAACTCATTAATTTTCAGTAATGCGAAGTATCCTGGTAGCACACTTGACTGCACTTCCTTTTCGTGAGGGTCTCTGTGATCAAACACTTCAGGAAAGCTGTTGTTCAAGTGCCAGGGGTTGACTGAATGGAGCTCGTTACGCACGCGGATGAGTTTCACGTTAATCATTTACCGCCGGAGCAGCTCCACTGGCAAGAAACCAGGAATGAGTTATTATATCATCAGCGGCACAAAAGATCACAGAGCGGGTTAAAAAAAGGAAGTCAGAGGTGGGATGTGGATTTTGTCGATTACATCAATGCATCAGCACATATTTTCACACTCCTTTCATGGAAGAAACATATTTTCTCACCTTTCTCCGTGAGGAAGTCACAAAGGAGAAGTCATTCCATCTTTGACTGTTGCACACACATAATTAGACTAATTAGATTTTTCTGAGCTGAAGCCTGGAGTTTAGCAAGACATGACTCTCGCCCTTTGCGCCATGCTCCTTGATGGGTGAGAATGAGACTTTATATTCACTAGGCAGGTAGCACATCACACACTCTCACTCACACACACATCCCCTAATGGATCAAATTAGCACTCTGGCACATAAATCCTGTTTCCCACCCGCTCTGTCACCCCCTCTCTTGTTCTCTCTGTGTTTTCTTCTCCTTCTCTTCCTCATTCCAACTGTCGGAGACGGTCGCTGGGTAATTAAAATCTACAGTGAGACAAAAGTTGTTTTAATTTAAGTTCATTATACCGTGCCAGTCTCTCTCTCTCTCTTTTTTAGAAATCTGCTGCCTTGAAACCATGGCAACTGCCTGCCTAACCTCATTTTCCGACTAATCATAGCGAGAGTGACTGCTGAACGTTGATTTGGACGATTATGGGGCTACGTTTGCGACAAAAGCAAACACGGCAGAGGCACTGGTTGGGAAAGGTGAAGTGGGGAGGGGAGCTGAGTGAGACATAAGTGGAAATTAAAGCGAGAGCAGAGGAGAGGGAGGCTACATGTCTAAATAGCTCAATGGCTCTAAATTGGCACCTTTTCCTCTGTCTTCAGCTCGTCATTCTTCTCAGTCTGACTGACATGCTGTGTATTTGCTCTACTCTGCCACATGAACTTTTCTTCTGTACTTCTTCTACCTGGTAATTTAGGCAAAAGTGCATTTCTATTTCAATCTTTGTCCTCTGTCCATGATGTACCGTTACTTGTTACTCACTTCCCCCATTTACTTATGAATGTAGGGAAACGTAATTTAGTAACTGTGTCAGGCAAAAGGCCCACAACCCTTATGAAAAAGTATATTCAGGTATATCATTAGTATACTTCTTTTAAACTAAAAGTTAGAAGATTAACTTTAGGTTTACTTTTAATCTACGTACTACACTAGTTATATTTAGAAGTATACTTTAATGAGCTATAAAGTAGACCAGTAGTATATCCCCAATAAACTTTAAAGTTTATTTGTACTGTGTACTGTGTACTCAAAGTATTGAAAAAATATAGAAGTATAATACAAATGCATTGCCATTAGTATACTAAATAAATCAAGTATACTTGCTACTTACTACTTTAAAGTAGACTTTTCTTTTATTTTTCCTATGGTAAGAGTAAAACTGTGCAGCTGCCCTGTGACTTCCAGTGGGTGGTCTGAATACTGCTGGTTACAAGCTCACGCCTCCAAAATAGTCTGCCCATAAATTGGCTGTACAAAGGTGTCAGGAGTTTGTTTTTTTTAGCTAATTCATGCACATAAAGTACAAATGTCACGTCATCTGAAGAACAAATAATAATATCATCCAATTTCCCCATAACAGAGGCCTCAGGCTGTGATCGGCAACAGCACTGCAACCTGGACTTTATAACAAGGAGGAGAGGCTGTCTAATTGGTTGTGGCCTTTAGAGGTCAAAGGTCAAAGAATTAACAAAGGTTGTACAGTAATAATACCACCTCATTATAGGGTGTCTTTACCTTTCCAACAGGGTCAGGCATTTGTTTTGGCTGACCTCGCTTCAAAAGGATTCAGTCGACTTCTGCTGCCTTTTTTCAGGACCCTGCTCACATTGTGACGAGTCGGGGCGATGGTGATCATATCTGGGTTTGTGCTGAGAAAAAAAATGCTGTGAGGTTACGTCAACAGAGGAAAGAGAAAGAAAAGGCCATCACACCATTAAGTCCTTCCATGTGCCAGCAGTCATGAGAGAACCAATGACAATCCATTCACCAAACACACGCAATTAAGTTATGCAAATACATTCATTGCAAATACATAGCAGTCCTGCCTCATCACTTAACCCTAACTTGTTTAAAGGTTTCCATACCAGCTTACAATCCTGCTTGCAAGATGGATTTGTCTCAGGCATTCAGTGGAGGATGAATAGTGTGTGTGTGTGTGTGTTTATGCATGTATATGTGCAGGGGCAAATAAGAAAAAGAGAGATCAAAATTGCCCCTCTGCCAATCAAAAAAACCAATTATCATTCTCAATCAGCGCTGGAAAGACACAAAGAGCTGCTCTCACGCGATACAACACAGCGGTCTAGACCAGGACAATTACTGCATAATTAGTTAATCAGACAATCCCAGATTGATCCGACTTTGATTTGCATGCAGAATTGGGTCAAAGAGAAGCCGGGCTCTGAGCGTCCATGGGACGTTCCCATCATGCCGACTGATGGCTGGCTGTACCAGCGACAGAAAAATGGGTTTGAAGGCAGAAATGACACAGTGAGAAAAAAAATGTCTTTGTCAGAAAAATTGAACTCCATCACCCTGTTACACAGCTATTGGAACTTTTGCACTGCGGTGTGCTTTTGGTGGAAGATGGAGGATTAGGGAATGGAGAAATTACTTTTGTATCCCTTCAGCTAGCACAGTATGGGCTGATGAAACTCTTTTTAACCTAAATGCCCCCAATTTGAATCTTTCTCCATATTGTAAGTGAAGATTTTGGTGATGAGGGTGTCTCTCCCATCATTACAGAGCAGACTTGCTGCAGTGTGTGATTGCGAGACAGAGGGTGTTATTCACTTGACCAGCCTGGACCTGATTCTGTAGCGGGGGAGGCTGCTCAGTGTGGTGAAAGGAGCACCGATCAATGACAAGGAGGAGGTGGAAGGAGGGTGGAAAGTGGTCTGAACTTGTCACGGGGAAAGCGTCATGCTGGGTTTCATTCAAAATCCAGGCTTGATCGCTTTCTGGGTGAGAGAAAGCGCCCCGCTTTTTGCAGACTGTGAATAGACTGTGATTGCCTGTGATATAAAGGGATGGGGTACAGGTAATGACTGTGTGCTTTTGACAGACACCACCCAGCTGCAGCTATAGCACATGGCTAGCTGCTCCGCCATTTGATTTGGGAGAACGGTTGCTATGGAGACTGTGCTGTTTGATTGGCGCCTCGCTTTTTAGAAGAGGTGAGTATTATTTAATATCAAGGAAGCCCATACAGTGTTAACTTTATTTTAATAGAGCAGAAGTGAATGCGTGAGTGAGTGAGTGAGTCACACATGAACTATTTTGTCTTTCTAATATCAACACATTAAGACGATGTTCAGTTCTGTTCAAGGCTCGTCCCACTAGCCAATCAGAGAATTTGAACTATTTCTAGTTAAGTTTTTGGAACTTTGTAATTCAATGATTTTAGCATTTCTGCTTTTTAAAAGACTTTTGCGTTGTGAAGTAAAATTTAACAATATAAATATTAATAATATGTCAGAAGTCCTAATAATTTTACAAATGCGATGTGTTGGGGGGAAGCAGTAAGTCGAACACACATGTTATCCTCTTGCCTATCAATTTCCCAGGCACATGTATCACCATTAATTCAATAATCTAATGTCTTGTGTATTCTTTTTCTCATCTCACCAAATCCAGAGCAGACATTCCCAAGGAAATAGCATAAATATGGATGGAGTAAAGCAGACGAAATAAACTGCTTTGAAATAAACTCTTGGCCCCCGTCTCTCAGCTCACAGGTCGATCGTGAGGCTAAGTCCAGGCTTACAGCTGCTTCATCCAGACTACACCAAGGTTGAGGATGAAAGGAAACTCTATTTCTGTCCAGCTCTCCTTTGTAATTAGAGAGGAATCCACACGACGTAGTTTCTCAACCAAGTCTACAATTCTGACGAGCCATAATTTACTTAATTACTCAGAGACGCCTCTTTGATTCAGTCAATATCAAAAAGAGCTTTTCTGGAAAAGAGGTAGGGAATGATAGTAATTTTGAGGCTGTTTGGCATCCATTCGCTGCTGTGAGCAGCACTGCTTTTTTCTTTTTCTTGTGAGCAATAAACTGATATAGATGAGAGGTTGTCAGATGTGTCTGTTTTTGCTCTGTGGCAGAGTGATTTAAAAGTGAGGCCTTACATAAAAGTACACTTTAAATCCCATAATAATAGAAATAGTTACTGTAATATTGATCCCATCTCTCTGTCTGCAGAGTACCCTTTCCGCCATTGTGCAGACCTGAGATGGGTGTAATTTACTTCACATTCATTTGATTCAAAAGGTGAATTGAAAATGAAATTCAGTCGAGTAGAGACACGCACAGTTACATTATGATAATGCCCTTTCATCAAATACATCACAGTCTTGAAATCTATAGAAAACAAGCTCGAGTTGAAAGTGAAATCCACCCAACCTTGCTCCACAGAGGCAGAGAAAAATCCCCAAACATCTTCACCAGGGTTAAGTGAACTGCAGGGATTTGTCAGACCTCTCAGTAGGAACCCCGAGGTGACAAAAGGTGGGGTGGCACTTACCTGCTGGAAACCCTGTTTTTATTTTTTTCCCATCCTAACCAGAGACCTTGAAAGCCTCTCTCTGCAGGGCTGAGATTAGAGGACATTCCTCCCAGTTTCCACTGGTGTAGTCAGCGCATCAGCGGTCACCAGAGCCGTGATGTAACACGCGGTCTCCAGCGTCTTTGAAGTGGCTGGATGAGCCTGCCTCGGACGTTGGCGAGTTCAAAAGGAATCCGTGGAGGGATTTTGAAACAGAGGACGGAATCCAGCTCTCGCTCAGATCATTTCCAGCCTCATTTCCCACTGGGTCAGCGAACAGTCTGGGGGGGGGGGGGGACGAAAAAATCCTGGAAGGTTTAAAGGCGCCTGAGTGACTCACACATGTTTCTTCATTCTGGGAGAGCAGGGTGGACAGAAAAGAGAAGGACGCACAAACCACTGGACTGTTATAACATTACACAGAGCACTGTGCAGCTGGGTCTCATGAAAATCACATTAGTTTTGCAAATATTTCCTCATAAATCAAAATATAGTAACTACTTCGTCCTAACGATGGCACAAAATGTCAGCTTCCCTTTATTTAAGTCCACTGATAGCTGCAGAAAGTGCTGACACTCGAAGAACATACTGAACCAAAGAAGTGCTCCTGCACCACTGAGACCACCGTGCCAGGAGAAAACTAATCTGACTCTAAGCTTGACCTCAGGCAGCCAAGAAGTCAGCCGCCACGTCTGCAGCACCAAACCACCTTGGCAAAATCTGCACAAACAGGCTTTTGACTCTGGACTGAAAATAGTCATGTTGTGGATCATTATACATGCTTCTCACTGTAATCCATCCCGACATGTTTGATATCTTTGGAAACCTGATGATCTTGACTAGAATTCAAAATGAATTTCAGTGAGTCTGGACAAAGCTTGGCTGTACAACCCGTGCTTCAACGACGGACGCACCAGTGGACCTCTGTGGGTTGAAGAGGTTAAGCCACTGCCCGAGCTGGCAGTTCTTCTTCACTGCTGGAAACAAAACGTTATAATAATCACTGAAGTGTTATTTTTGGGGAAGGTTTAGGCGAATGAATAATGTGTGAGCACTGACTAAAGCTCCAGTTCATACTGGGGACAGAACAGTGATTGTATCTGTGATGAAGAATGAGTTTGTGCTAAACAGCTTAGGTACTGTATCAACCACAAAAACATGAACTATTGCTCTAAGAAACATTCTCCTTTAAGACAAAACAAAGATACAGCCGTTTCCACAGAGCAGCCCATTGGCAATAAAGCAGATTAAAAGATTCAGTTCACGCCAATTCCCCAAAAACAAAAATGTCTTACTTACCTTTATTGTCTAGTGTTTAGTGGCTCGGCACTCTCTAATTAGGTCTACATTAGCACATGTAGATTTTAGTGTGAGTATTAGATCTCTCAATTGGGAGCATTTTATTGTCCCAGTGTTACAGCAACACTTATTTGCGAGGGACCTGCGCGATATCAGCTGCCAACTCCAAACTTGTTGGCTAGAAATGAGAAGTGTGTGAATTCAAAGACGCCACTGTTTTCAGATATCAGGACACGTTTCAGAAGCGAATCTGTAAACTTCATATGTGCCATGAGAGAATGGGGAGAAATAAAATATCATGTACGATTGAAAATAAAGCAACATTCATGAGGATGTATAACAGAAGTGTGCAGAAGTGAAAAGCTTTCAACAAGGAAGACGCTGAGCCTTGGGGGAAGTAGAAGCGAGTGACATTAGGTTCCTGTTGACGCTTTCACTGGCTGCATCGCTGTGGTCATCAGCTTGCAGGTCCAATTTGCCCAGAGCTAGCTGCCCTTAAGCAGAAAAGAGCTGCAGGTGAGGTCTGATCCCTCAGTGTTGCTCTACTGGTTACTACACCACACCACCTGCACCAGTGGAGCTTGTGCTGTGCTTTCATGCATTTGATACAGCATACATTTCCTACTCTCCACAGCTTCTCCCTGCCTCTCTTCACTGGCCTGTCAAATTGCCCGCTGGAGAAAAAGATAGCGAAGTCTGAGATTTTTATGTTTTTTTTAAATATAAAATCACGAATAAAAAAAGAACCCACAGGTTGGCTGTCCATGTCTAAGTGACAGGTGTCCAAGCCTGAATGTGTGTATATGCGTGTGAAGAGAGTGTGTGCCCGGTCAGACGACAGATCCTGCTAATCCTGTCCATCCCAGAGGACAGGCAGTGTGACTGGGTAATTGGCCACTGACTGAGCAAGACCACTCTGGAGGCACTGCTTATTGAACCACTGTCAGGGAGAGAGAAGGAGAGCGAGAGGAGGTGGGAGCATAACGAGACCAGAGAGGAACTGAGGTGATGATAGCAGGACAGAAAGAGAGGACAAAAGCGAGGACGGAGATGAGGGGTAACAAGTGATACAGACTGAAATAAATAAACAAAGCGCAGGAGTGAGTCGGGGGAGACAGTAAAGAAAGAGATGGAGATGGAGAGAGTATGGGGAAAAAAAAAACACCACTAAGAGTGAAGAGTGGAGAATTTTGGAGTGACCCTGAAGCCACAGTTTCCTCTTCCCTCAACTGAAATGTGACACTTTCATGATTACACTGGAGCCCCCTCTTTTTGGGGTCGGCTTAATCTTAAACGGATGAGCAGAAGAGAAGGATGCAGGGAAAGAAGGAGAGTAGTTGGGAGGGGGGGGGGCATGGTAATGGAAGTCTAGGTTAATGCTTCCCTCTCTTCCAGCTGGGCACCTAACAAATTGCCTTGTAAAAGCAGAAGCGATGGATAAATAAAGAATGAAATAAAAAAAATATATCCCTCCAGCAAATTGGCTGTCATTGTATTATCCCCCATAAAGCAGGATTTGTGTGTGTGTTACTGTGTGTGTGTGTGGGCAGACTCTGGGATATATGTGTGACCACCTTCTTGCATCACATAGATGTCGAGTGCGTTGAAAGATTGTTGGATGTATTAGTCACAGACAGAAAGGGGTAGAAGGCGAGAAAAGCATTGGATGAGTGATCATTGCTTCATCAGCTCCATTAAACACACCAATGCTTGTAAATTAGGCTGTTGCAGAAAAACTTGTCCCCCGCACACGCACGTAAACAACAAAAAGCTCCAGTGACAAGTAATATCGTAATACACGTAGGTGAGCCGGCAAAGTTATATGTTAGCAAACTGCACCATATAGCCTCAGTTTGTTCACAACACCTGTCTGTATTGATCAAATTACAAAGTAAAAGACATGCTTAAAATGAGAAGAGCAATAAACTGATTTCCCCATGTTTCCAATAGCTACCTGTCTGTAGTCTGAAAGATTAAAATTAAAGCTGCATTCACTTTTTTGCATTCATTCAAACATATTAGCAAACGTTCCTGTTAACACATATTGACGCAGCATTTAATTAGAGTGATGTTTCTACCCACCTGATTAACGCAAGCACAACATTTACTACCCGCATTTTGCATTTTGGCTGCCATTAACTTCCGAGGAATACATCTGGTTCTTTAGCATGCAAGATTGCTCACCAGGAAGTCACTTTTCTTTCCTGCTACATCATAAACAAGGTTAATGAAAGCAGAGCTGTGGGTCCAAAAACCAAAACAATAAGCTAAAAAGCTAAAAGACTTTGTAGACGTTATTAAAGGTACAGATTTGAATGATGATTCTTGGTGGTTGGTGGGTTCATGAAGATATGTGTGACCCCTTTGGTATTACTTATTTTTAATAAGTGCAGCTTTAAGTTTAGGCAACTAGAAGAACAATTGCTATAGGTGCTTTAAAGTTACTGAAAGGCAACTGAAACAGTCAATTATTGAGACAGGTTTTATAAATATCATCTACTGGACATCACTAAGGGAAACATAATCCCACCAAAAATATGCATTTTATTACAGGTCAGAGTGTCACTGTGGCCTCGGTGGAACAGTCAATGTCTTGCTTCATTACTTCAGCAGTCGTGCAGTAAGACCAGCCGCCCTCCAGGTTCTCCCAGACTGAACACACTGGTGCCGTAGACTGAACCGGCAGCTTATATTTTTTGTTATCTGATATCCTCTGTAACTGCAGGCAGTCACGCCCCTAAAGAGAAAGCAGAACCCCAAAAATCAAAGACCGATCATGTTCGCAAAAGTTTCGAATCAAAATGGAGAAAGAAAAGGTCAGTGAAAACATTAAAAGATAAGAGATGGAGCAAGAAAGAGATGAGTGCGGAAGGTCGTTGAGTGGGCAGAGGAGGAACAGTTTGTCCGAGCCCAAAAAAATCAATATGTGCTTGAGAGTCAACAGTGTGTGGGTGGTCAATGGCATGATTCAAGCTCATTAGCACAGCGTTTGACTTGAGTGTTTGACCTTATCCCACTCTCACAGTTTTTAGCCTACAGTACATGGTAGAACTTTTGACAAATAAATGTGCTATGCAGAAATTGTTCAGCTCCGTGGATTTATCTGTTCATTAGAGCAGTTTTTGACACATTCAACTGCAGCAATACAAATCACACCGGACAAGAAGACAGGATAAACAAGCACTATCGCCATTATACATTACAGTAAATAAAGCAAAAATGAAGCTCACTCATAACTCGGGGTCATTCAGTATTGCTTTCGGGGGAAATTTACTTTTTCTGCAGCACCTCTCTCATATGCTTCAGTAGGAAAGCAATATACAGTGAAACAAAGAAATGACTCCATCGGTTTTCCATGCTTCCTTACAGTCATTTAAAATTAAATTAAAATGACTGATAGCAACCAATCAATGGTAGTAATTTCTGCAAATGATCCAGTACTGTTTCAAACTGTAGTATAGTATTGATTTAACTGCAGCCTGCAGTAAGCCATTTATCTTCCATTAAAAACAATCTCTCGTAATTACCTTAAACTGCTTTTTAGTGTGATGGAAGGCGAAATTAGCCCGAGCTACTGTGTACAACAAATGACATGTCATTAGAATAAAACATATTAATGCATTCAGCCATATTGAGTTCCTTGAGGTTTTGAATAAAATTCAGTAATGTATGCTCTAATTTTAAAGCCCCTGTGGTTCTTTTTGATCACAGCAATCATTACACGCTCTTACACTTGGATGGCAGCGTGTCTCAGTTCGAGCCCTGCACTGACTTCAGCAGGAATCTGCTCCGTTGTGTTCGAGCAAGACACAAAATGCAATCTTAGTACTGCAATCGTGTTAGTCTTTAGAGTAGAACGTGAGAATAAAACAACAATAGTGGTTACTAATTTTATAGTCGAACAAAGCGCTGTCAGTACCTGGTTTGACCTCACGATGCCATCACAAACTGCAGCCTGGCTCAGCGGTGTCTGGCTCTCAGACAAACTCAATTCAAAAGCAATTCAATTTAGCTCAGTTCACTTCCAAATGTTGTTCCATAAAAAAGGCCATTTGGTTTTGCTTTGAAGACAGATTTACAGTGGAAACCTATAATCAAAGCGTATGTCAAATCACCACAACATAAAACAGCTGCTGATAAGAACACGCATGGGGAATAATTGCATAACAACTCCACTTGTGTCAATATAAAGATCTTACATAAGCATAAGAAATCATATTTTTTTGCTGCCATAATGAGTCCCTTGTTCAAAGAGTCAGTTCAAACTGCCTTTAAAGTGTTCGACCTGTGCAGACGAGAAAACCATCAACCTTTGCTTTTCAGAGATTCCGGTTAGTTGCTCCTGTCTCCAAGCAATAATGTCACTTGTGCTGCTAGTTGCATCCAAATATCGATCGAGCTGTCTAACATCATCAGCCTAACTATGTGAATTATGCTTTAGGCTGGAATTTTGCTTTGATAAGGAAATCACAGTCTGTGATGACCACCGAGCGTGCCCCCCGCCGGCATGAGGTACCAGGCGAGAGCTTCTGACAAGGTTAACAGATGATCAGTAAAGAGTGGCTCCCCGTGGCCCTCCCAGAGCTCCGGCTTCTTCCTTCCTTCCCCTTCAGTATCAATCAATACCTGTTAACAAAAGCTCTGCGGGGTCCTCTCCACTTTCTCTACTCTTATTCATATTTCAGGATGTTATTAGAGCGCACAGTAAAATGCCAAGATCTTTACAAGGTAAATATCTCTCCGAATGTCACAGTGAGAGTTGAGGTGGGGGGGGGGCGGGGGGACTACTTTTCTTCTCTGCTCTGTTTTTCACTGTCAGAACTGTGAGCTGCGAGCTGCCGACATTAGGGCAAGAATGATTTCTCCGCCGGCGGCTATTTCGCAGAGTCGTTTGTTTCTGCCGTGTTTTCAATGATCATATTGGCGTGGGTGTTGTGCATTTTAATGGCTGGCTTCAGAGGCTGCCGCACCGGGGGGGCGGGGAGTCGCTGTTTTTTAACGCTAGAGGAACCTTTAAGATAAACACGTGAAACACCAGGGTGGGGCTGGTCAGACAGCAGGAGAAGGAAGTGTAACTGTGTGAAATGGGTGCGTTTGAATGTGTTCACTGCATTTGCCTGAGGACACCTTCCTCCTTGTGAGCCCTTTGTTGTGCCACCAACAATCAGATGAGGCGACGAGGGCCGCTTCGTTTTTTATCTCCACACAGCCTCGTGCAAATTTTTCCTCATCTCTATGGGAAGTAAATCAAGCAGACGACAGCCGTGTCTGGCAAAGTATAGATCTGATCAAGGGACTGCTGTAAACACGGCCCACCTACAGATAGGATGCATTCATAGCAGGTTCAGAGGCCGGGTCAGAGCTCATTTCCAAGTGGTTTGAGGGGCCTGTTGATCAGAGAAGAAAGAGAGTTGGACGGTTGAACACCTTCATCTCTTCTTCTATGTTCTCTTTTCATTTTTTCTGTGTCACACATCAGCAGCGACAACAGCCTCAGCCAGCACACGAAATGTGTCTTTCCACCAGGTACCATGTCTATTTTTGAGTTGTTTGTCTTTTTTTTTTTTCTTACCAAACATCTGTGTGATGCTCCCGAGCGACATCTTCGCCTGCCTGATCAGCGAAGCAGAAAGGCAAGGAGAAGAAGAAGGGATATGAACAGACAGAGAGAGGGAGAGAGAATCAGAGAGAAATGGTGGTGTTTCAGGTGATGACAACGTTGTCGTCAACCCCTGGGATTGTGGGTAACGAGGCTCTCATGGGAAAGCTGGGCGCCTCCGCCAGCTTGGTGATGTCACAGCGCCGAGACGAACGAGCACAATCAAAGATTCATTTGACAGGAAGCAAGAAAGCACGAGAGCCCGGCTGCTGCTTTCCTCCGTCCTCTGTCTTCTTCACTGGTGACGACGCGAGTGGTGACAGCTCCTGACTGACCTCAGTCGTCGTCACCTCTATATGGAAGACGTCTGTTTTCCATGTCCGACGACCACGTTTACCAGCTGGTTTCCTCGTAGCAGCTTTTCACTTTATGCCACACACACACACACACACACACACACACTACTGCATCTACTGTACAATCAACTAGCTTTTAGCACCTACACCCTTACAGATGATTGTTTTCCATGCATACAGTAATCCCAGCTCTCATTTCAATTGCCAGAGCGAAATCTCCCAATTATTCTGTCCATTTAACATCTTACCTCAGATCCTAAACTTGCTAAGCTGTTGTGGTTGGAATAAACAGTGTAATTCTGCCTCCTTGGCTTCTCTGATGAGCCAAGCTTCAAGAACCAGAACAACACACCTTTTGTTTAGCACTTACCACCCCGTACTTACTGGTTTGTTCTTGTGGTTTGTTCTTCTCTAAACTGCTGCATGCCTCAAGCGTGTGCAGCACGGTGAACTTCTGTTCCCACAGTGCCACCTACTGATCAAAACAAAATGAAGCATTTAGAGAAAGACAGGCCTGTGTCTGTCTTAAGCCTTTTTTTCAACCTCTTGATGGCCAAATTAGTCTGGTTAATAATGTATATGTTTGCAACACAGGAAGAGGAACAAAATAAAGGGGAGACGGACGATTAAACCACAAATCACAATGAAACCACAAAATGAGAAACAAGACATTCAGTTTCTCTTTTAAACCCATCCTGATGTGCTGTAAAATGAAAAATTATGAAGAACGAACAATTAAGTAAGAGCAAACTAGCCCATTTCTCTGTGATGAAAATGCTGAGATGTTGATGAGGTCACCAGAGGGGGACTTCAAAGGAGAAAAGTGAAGTTGGGTCGTAGCAAAGCAGAACAAAACTATTAAATCTTTCATCATTTCCCACTCTTCTGTAACCTTGTTGCACTGGTGGAGCTGGGGTCTAGACACTGTGGAAAGGCAACAGCCATCCATCATGTCCGATTATGCCGTTTAGATGTAATTGCAAACCCTTAAGGATTGCTCTTCCATCCCCATCCCTGCACGCGCAGACACGAGTGCACACGGACACGCATGCCACACATGGCCAGCACAGAAAACACACACCTGCGGGGGAAAGAAGGGGTAGAGTATCAATGCTGGTTCTGCAGACAGAGAAAAAGAGAGAGCGAGCAAGAGAGAGAGAGAGCAGGCAGCCACCTCCACACACATTTCACAGACAATCAAATTAGAGTTGGCGTTCAATACATCACTGACAAATAGTTTATTAAACAAAAGGCTTGAATTGCAGCATAACTGAGGGAGAGTCAGGAGACAGACACAAAAGACGGGGCTGTACGATTTTTTTTTTTTTATGCGTGTGTGACTGCATGCACATATTCAATGCCCATGTAAGGAAGATGGGTTTCCATGCTCATTCGCGCAAACACGCCATTTATGTCCTCTTCTACAACAGCAGCCTGAGTCAGAGCGATCATTTAAAATCCTCTGCGAGGGTATAAACACTGGAATAAAACAATGTCAATGAGGTCATAAGTGGAGCATGGCACTAACACTGTTAACACTGTTTGATTCCCAGTGGGGGCCACCCACGTCCGTGTGGCACTTTGGTTAAAAGCGTCCACCATATGGTATGTTAATGTGCTCAGATCATTTGTTTCCTGTCATCTCCTGCATTTACAAGTGAGGCATCCACAGGTCATAAAGAAGCATAATTCATATATGTTGTTCAATAGTAGGCATTTGGAGGTAAGAGCATAGCCTAAAGTGGCAAATTCCAGCCATAAGAGGTTGATGTGGATGAAGATATCCATTATGCAAGCACTTAGAATTTTATAGATTGTTTTGTAAAAGCATTACAGTGGAATGGATCTTATTCTAAAGGAATACTCCACCAAAAATAGGACTCATCCTGAAAGTAACTTGCTCTTTTAAAAAGTATAATCTTCCTCCAAAGGCAACACTCCAGACATGTTTAAGACTAAGTTTAGTTGTTATAATGCAAGTTAAAGCTACAATATGTAACTTTATAAAAAACATTTCGTTATTAGAAATATGCCCAAAAATGTATCTTAAAGTGAAGAGGTGCTGTTCAAACCTCCTGTAACCCAGACTCCCTGAACAGTCTTGCAGCGGCGCAGAGATAATGCTTCTAGTAGTTTGAAATGAGCCTCGCCCATTCAACCAATCAGAGGATCTTAATCATTTTCAGTCATACGTTTTGAAGCGTTCTCAATTACCTGTAGGGCTGAGGGAAGAATAGCACAAGCACGGCATAGCAGGGATGGGCAGGACTGGGAAAAGCAGAGTCCTGTCATATCAAGCCTGAAGATTTTAAAGTTATATAAATATAGGATTAAGGTCACGTGATCAGAGTTACAGATGTTATGGTTTTAAGTGATAGCACAATAGAGGTCAATTATGAAGTGGAGTATGCTAGTGAAAAGTGTAAAGCTCACTTTATCTGTGGAGCTAAAAGCTTGGAAACAACACAACAGAAAAAATTTAGCAAGAGATACAACTACCAGAAACTAAATATCATCAGATTAGGTCTTCCAAAGGACACACAAGAGAGCAGATAACATGAAAAATGAAAAGTAGCTCTCTTGAGAGGACTTTGGAGCCCACAGTGTAGGGCGGGCTGGAGGCTAAAGGTCAGCTTCTGATTCCGCTGCCGCTGCATTGTTCCTCTGCATGGGGCGATGACACCTGTCAATCAAACAATGCTGAAGACCTTTACACTGTGCCTTTATACCGTTCTCAGGCTATTGAGCGAGACAACAGTCCCTTCATCAGAAATGTCATCGATATCGTGATAAAAACGTGGTCGGCTCTATGTGGAGAGTCTAAGTTTATTTGGCTCATGTCAAAACTGTGCCATTGTCGCCTCACCATGTCACTGTGGCTTTTTGCTAGATGATGCATTAGCTGTTATTGCAGTGCAGGGACATCATTATCCCATTGGTGTGTGTGTGGTCGGTAGGTGACGTGGTGTGATGCATGTCTTTAATAACAGTCCATTAGCTCCCTGCATGTGTGTGTGTGTGTTTCCTGTGTACGCGGGCTACTGCTTGTGTACTAGCACATGGTCCTGAGTGTGTGTGGAAATAGAATGTGTGTCCCTGTGTGGAGGCGTGTTGGAAATGGCCGCTGATGGGCCGTGAATCAGAGCCCTGCGTGCTGTTATTTCATGCTGCTCCCACTGGGGCGGGCCAAGCACCAGCCGGGCTGCTGTCTGTCATCCCTCACCCTGGGGTTCACTGACCCCGACCATATTTTTCTTCTTTCCCTCTCTTGTTTTCACTTTCTCTTCCCTTCCCCCACATACTGTGATACTCAATTTTCATTCGCCTAACTCTCACTTTTTGCCATATTCCATCTTCAACTTCACCCTGCTTACAAATCCGCATATTTGTTCCCTTTTTAAAAACTGCCAATATATCGAGATAGTTTTAAGCTGTGGCGCCACAATTGATGCCAGCGTCTAAAAACACATGCCAGTACACGTTGGAAGAAAAATTCCCTCAGAAATATTTCGCTGTCCCACGCAAATCTATTCAGTGCCGCGTGAACGCTGACAAAACGCATAGATCTTGAACGCAGCTCGCCCACCACAACAGCAGGCTAGAACTAATCCGTCTCCCACTACATGTTTTTAATGAGCCTCCATAACTGTAATCCGTATGGTGCAGTGCAGTGCGGGCCAAATCAAGCTGTTTCCATGACTTTGTGCTGTCAGCAAAACCTGACGAGGGACGTGCACGCCTCTGTGTGTGTGTCTGCCTGTGCGTTACTGTCACCGAGCATCTGTGTCGTCAGGGTGCCATCCTGGTGGACAATTTTCCATCTGGTAGAGGTGGGATGTATGTGTGTGCGTGTGTTTATTGTCTAAACAGAGGGTCGTACTACCTACCTGCATCAACCTTTCCTCGGATTATTGGAAACAGAAGCTGATGGGAGTGGCAGGAGTGAGTGTGTGTGTGTGTAGAGGTAAAAGCTGCCAGGCCCCTTTCAGAAACCCCCATGGGGGTGACATTAGGGCCCTCTGGGGGCCAAATTAGAGGCCACTAACCAAGTTAGAGATCGGCAGCAGAGGGGGCCTGACTGGCAAAGGATGGACACACACACACACATATACATACCTCTCTTTGTTTTGCTACTGATCTGCAGAAGATAAAAGCCAGTTCCTGACAATAGCAGCCTTTCTGACGGGGAGTCTGCAGGGAGATCCTGACAGAAAGGAAGAACTATAATGTATTCCTGTAGGTCAGCCTAGATTAGTGTGTCTGTATCAAGGGGGAAGTGATTTCAGCTCATTTGGCCTTCAGAACAGGAGATTCTTTCAATGAAATCTTATTATGTTTTTTTTGTCCATATGTTCTTACTGGAAACTTTCCACAAGTGTGGCTGTAAATGATGAGAAATGTTGCTTTTTGTGTTTATTTATAGATCAGTACAGCGCATTATAAATATAAAAAAGAGCATTTACTAAAAACTACAGTGTCCTTTACCTTCAATAATCCAACATGTAGTTGGTTTTAGTCTTTTCATGGGATTTGTCAGTAATACATTTGATGCCTGAAATCTTAGCTATTACATCCAATTGCATCAGAAACGTTAAAGTCAGTGTCAAAACAAGCACATTTAGTGGATCATAATATGCTATAGATTTTTTTCTAAGTGTAAATAAACTGAAGAGTTAAGAGGTTAAACAGACCCTCTATCATCACGGTGATCTTAGCCAATGCCAAAAGATTGATAACAGGTGGGATAAAAAAAAAAAAGTGTGATTGACATGCTTGTTGGCACAGGTTTAAGACACACCCCATGCTTCCTTTCACATGTCACACACACATACGTACAAACAGTTGGTGGTGGTGACATTTGTGAAGCCTCGCAGAGGTTGATCGTAAATCTCAGTTTGTTATGAGTGACTCTGCTGAACTGTGCAGACCGGTGACCGCATCACCTTGACATTCAAACCCGAGCAGCAGAGAGACAAATCTCCCCTCACCCCACGGCATTCAAACTCGCTGGGAGTGTTGATTGATTAGCCTCACGAGGGCAGTGAAAGCCACTCACTGTTAGGGTCAGGCTTGTTTCGGTTTATAAAAGTCTTTGTTCATTAGCGTCATGACAGGTGGAGGTGTAGCAGACAGCAGTATTCTGTTGATTTTCCTACACTAGAAATGCTCACATTTATATACATTATATTATTGTCTTGTGCCCTTACCATTAAGGAAGTGAGGAAAACGTCAGAGATGATCAAGCTGGAATTCAATCAGTCCATTAGGAGTAGGTGGAGCAACAGCCTGCATACTTCAGTTTGATCAAAAGAGGAGCAGCAGTGTTCTCTGTCAAGACCACAAACTCACGTTTATGTGTGGAAAGTTGTAATGGGGTTCGGAGAAGGGGTTTTGTTGGGGATTGTGCTTTTGTTTTCATGTGGAGAGCTTTGTGCTGCCACGCCAAGCTGGTTCAACACTAGCAACAATGAGACTCTGAACCAAATCCCAACAGAGCGACCAACAACGAGCTCACCGCAGACAACAGAGCAGCACGCGAACAGGACCGAGCAAAGGCATCTGGTCCGGTCTCCTGTCACCTACCAGCTCAGGAGCTTTCAGCTGAGGAACCCAACTCTCAGCAGAACAACGACTGTCCAACCTCTGGGGGAGCAGACGCAGACTTTCCAAAGCAAAGAGTTGACCCCAGACCAGCTGGAGTCAAGAGAATCTGACCCTGCTCAGGATGTAAACTCACCTGTTAAACAGAAATCAAAGGTACTTTAAAGCTGTCCGTCTTTAGCAGCATTTTAGATTTATAAACCACATGTAAGTGTAAGTAAATAACTTTGAATGGTATTGTAGGTGGTGGTGAAGTTGAAGCGGCGAGTGCCAGTGCCGGCTGACAGCGTGGCAGTGCACTGTGGCGAAGGAGAACTCACCATACAAGTCAAACAGAACTTTCTAGGTAATGGCTGGTTACTGCTGTGTTTTGTTTTGGGTGGCACCGTCAGAGGTCTATTTAATGTGCCTCTTGCTCTGATGTCTGAAACAGAAGCGGCCAGTTTAGAGACCTGAATTGTAAAGTTGAGCAGAGCAGTGTAGATGGGGAACTCAGAGCTGATCAATATTATGTTTCCTCTTATATCTTCACTCCAACAACGGGCATTCTTGGTGCTCAAATGCTGACTTTGCACCTATGCATTAGGAAACCTTTTTATTTGTCCTGTGATTGAACCTCCACTTGTTGTGAGTGTCATTGACCGGACCAGGAAGTGGCCTCAGGTAATGGTCTTGATTTAAACTGTGTCTTCTCCTCTTTGCTCGTAGGAAACCGTCAGCTGATCCGTCCGAGCGATCTGACTTTAGGAGACTGTGCTGCACTATCCGTAGCTGACCACGTCCTGCAGTTCCAGGCAGACTTACAGGACTGTGGCAGCACAATGACGGTATGTGGTTTTCCTCACAGTCCGTCTGCTCTTGTGTATTTGAATTCACTGCGACTGTTTAGATGTGCTCTCTTTAGATGACCGAAGATGCCCTCCTCTACACCTTTTCTCTGATGTACTCCCCAACACCCATTGGCAACACCTTTATTTTAAAGACAAACCCTGCTGAGGTGATAATTGAATGCCACTATCAAAGGTAAAGCCTCATTATTTGGTGTTTTCCCCCATAGTCTGCCAAGTACAACTGTCGCCCTGCTGTTAGCACAGATGATTCAGGGTCTTACAGGGTCTTACATATTCAAAGAGGCCTCATCATAACCATCAAACATGTCTCTATCTACATGTATCTGAAAAGTTAACACTTTTTTTATTGCTTTCTGTGTTGTCTCTCTTTTTGAGTGAAATGCCCATCCTTCCTGCAATTGTCCTCACAGGAGGCAACTCGTGAGCAGCGACGCCCTGAGGCCTACCTGGGAGCAGTTCGCCTCCAACGTGTTGGCGGAACAGCAGCTGCACTTCTCCCTGCGTCTCATGACAGGTGGGGACACGTCAAAATATGACAAACTTGGGGCTGCTGCTCTTCTGTGACAGGAAAGTGTGTGTGAGGAGGAAAAAAACAAATGTTGACTTGCTGCAGACGGTTAGGCTAATTTCCCCGGCGACTGGCGTAATTGCAATCACTCAAGGCCTTGCAGACTTTGCTGCGACTGCTTAAAGATGCTAAACAGTGGCTTGATAAGCAGGAACCAAACTTTTGATGCATGGTGATGAGGGGAAATTACTGCCTTGCAGGCTGCAGCTGACCCAGCAGGGTCACTCACACAATTAAATGATCAATAAAACTCTGATTATGTTTTCTAATTAATTTCAAGCTACACTGCCGATAGTGAATTCAACAAATTTATTTAAAAAACTGGCCCTAATAGAACCTCAGTGAATAATTGTAAACTCCAAATTGACTGTATGAAGTTAGAATAACTGAAATACAGATGTAGCTTCTTCTTTAACCCGCATAAGAAACACAGATGAGCATCTGTGCCTGCGAAAACTAGTTTAAAACTTTCATCATTGCCTCCTTAAAAGTATTTTTGTCTTATTATAAGAGTACCTGATTTCTGCTGCTGCTGCTCTGTTCTCCCACGGGAACTATTTAGGTTTCATCTAATCAGATTGATGGTCCCTGCATTGCTTTTCCACTTCCATTTCCCTGTCTGTATTTGATTAGAGGACTGGCAGTCGCAGAGGCCTTCCAGTGTTTACTTCCCGGGCGACACGATGCACATCGAGGTTTCCGTGCTCAGGGGTCACAACGTACCGCTGAGGGTCTACGTGGACGGCTGCGTGGCCACCGTCACCCCCGAGCCCAATTCTCAACCCAGATATGCCTTCATTGAAAACCATGGGTGAGAAGCTGAGGCCGGGCCTGTGCGGCACACTCGAACGAGCCAGAAACAGCCACTAAATACAAACATTCAAGTGGTTGTTTGTCTAACAGAACCAGCCAGTCATAATAGTCAAGATTTACTTTTGAAAAGTACAGTTGCATATCATACTTTAACTCCTGAGGGCATTTATTGTCCTGTAAAGCGTTCCAGAGTTTATGCGTATAGATGATGTGTTTTTTTTTTTTTTTTACCATATAAGGTGTTTAACTGACGCTAAGCTGACAGGAGCAAAGTCTTACTTCATGCAGAGGAGCCAGGAGGATAAACTTCATTTCCAGCTGCAAGCCTTCAGGTTCCACCAAGACCCCAGGAATTCAGTAAGTACAGCTAGTGCAAGATGTGTTTGTACAGTTTTACGCTACTGATCATGTATCATATAGTATATACTGTATAATACAATGACTCTTCAGCCATTTTTTTCTCTCTCTACATTTTCTTCTACTTCCTATTCCAGCACACTGGAAACTTCTTTATCTGGTGTTGAGTTAGTGTTTCATGTGCTACTAAGTTGTCACGTAACATAAATACACTGGTAAGTGTTACTTGAAGGTTATTATATCCTCAAAACATATCTATGCTTAGTTCAAATACTTTCCATCTGAGGAAATGAATGTTCTCTCAGGTGTAGCCAGAATAGATTTATTTAATTTCAACAAAGCTGAGTGAGAAGGTGAAATCTATCTGTTGAATCAATCCATTGCACATGCAGCAGTGGAACAGTTTGAGACATTACTGGCTCAGATATCAGCATTCGTTTCACCTAGATTTCACGTTAGTCAAGTAACTTCCAACCCAAGGGGGAGCAGTTAGATTCTCAGTCCCATCAAGCTACATGTCGAGACACTGATACCCCGTAGTAGCGCTGACGCAGGCAGCAGCTGTCCAAACAACAATTTCCCCAAGGGGATCAATAAAGAATCAATTATTATTATTAATTGCCAATAGGTAGAGATGTATAATCCCAGTGATGCTGAATGTGTGTTTTTCTGTTCACTTCCTCATAGCTCTATATCACATGCCGCCTGAAAGCGACAACGGTCTCTGTTCCCATCGATTCCCAAAACAAAGCTTGTTCATTCTTGTCTGAGGCCAACAGGTTAGTACACACAACGGCAGCTTTGTTCATCTTATCTTAAAGGAAAGTGTGTTGTTGTTTTTCTTTGTTTGTTTTTCCTGCAAAGATTTACTCAGCCTCACTAACTGAATCCATTTTTGGCTCTGGACAGATGGGTGGCATCAGATGGAGACAACAAGGTGTGTAGCTGCTGCGAGACCAGCTGCGGTGAGCAGAGACCGAAAAGAAGCCCGGGGCCAGATGCTGGTACAGTTTACAGTAGCAACACGACATTACACTCAGGGATGAACCTGAACGTTTGATACTAACAAACGGGGGAGGGGGGGATATTCAAATACATTTTAATGTATTTGCAGCATTTTCTGAAACAATTATCAAAAATCTCTTAAGTCTTTTTCTTATTTAGCATTTTTAGAATTGTAAAGAGGTCATGCCTAACTGGCCTTCACTTCACTGAAATATGTTTAGCCACAGATTAACAGACAGAGGATCCACCCATGTTTAGACAAGCTTACTTGCTTTCATTTGGCACCTGTGCTGTTTATGCATTCTCGGAGGATTGATTTTGAGTTAATCCTTTTAATTGTCTAACCAATCAGTCGTGTCATGAATGGTTGACTCAGCTGGCTAAATGTGCTCACAAGATTTTCTTTTCCTTTTTTTTTCCATCTTCCTTGAATCAAACTTCCTCCAGATTTGAAGTGGGAGGGGATAGCAGCCCTGGGTCCCATCTTGCTAGAGGAGAACATCCTGCAGATGACTGAACAGTCCGAGCACCTTCCCGAGCCGGTCTCTCTGCTCCAGGTGCATGCAGTGACTCAAACCTGTAAGATGCTTGTATATTTCACATCTTTCTGATCTGGTCTGTTAATTACTACAGTTAAATGATCTAATTAATGGAACTGTTAATATTTATCTTTTGATCTTCCTCAGCATCTTGCCCATCGATAGCCTTGCTGTATGGAGTGGGCACAGCAGTGGCTGTGGTTATGACAGTCCTTATGTGTGCAGTCATTCACACTAAACTATAATACCCCACTGGACATGCTGTTTGCACCTAATCAAGACAATAAAACACCAATAACCAGTACTCATTCTCCTTTCTTTGTTTTTTTTTTAACATAGCTAGTGACTGAAATAATCTTTCTCTAAGTCTCATGCTACGAGAACACACTCTGCCTTTTAAAATTACAGTATTTCTCTGCAGGAGATAGCTATCTGATGTACAGGTGTCTCCACACTGTACCAAGGGTTTGCCTGTTGCAGTGTGTAGGTTAAGTGTCCGGTGTTGACAGAACTAACCAGGCCATAAAATAAGCTGCTGTACTGTATATTGCCCTATCAATCTGCATGTTTTAATACTGAATGCTTTGTGAGGCGTAATATAAAAACTCACTGTGTTCTGCAAAATGTGCACGGGTGTGTCTAGATTTTAGCTAGGGTGGCCCCACATATTCATAATATATAGTGTAAACACGTCTGAAATGACCCAAAGTGCTGGCCTTTGTGCAGAATTCATTCATGGATGATTTCTACTGTTAATTTTAGGAAGCCTGCAGCTAGTCAGCCCATCGCCCTGATCTGAGTGAAATAATTTAATACACCTCATTATTACTGAGCTCCCATGTAATTCACTTGAGCAGCATGAGATGTTCCATCTTTATCCTAATCCATAAGAAAAACAAAGGAAGAAGAGAAGTGCCACTGGCCCCGCGCTGTGAACTAAAACGAAGTAGCCTACTATCCAAGCAACAATAGTCATATTTTTACTCCAGGCCGTTTTTGTCTTTTTCCTTTAATTCGCCCCCTCCAGCTTTCTGCCAGTGGCGGAGTATTCGTGAAATGGGGCTCATCATGAACTGTTGCTCACAAGCCCAGGAAGACGAATAGACATAATTAAAAAGCCCATAAAGGCAAGAGCTGGAGCTTTTATTACAGTAATATGTGAAGGCCTTAGTTTAATGGGGTGTTTGTTCCTGTGTGCACGGCTGACGGCTGTGCTAGTTTACTGCTGGAACGACGCTGACCCCCCCCCCATCTCCAACACACCAGAGGCTAATAAAAAGCCATACCTAATGATGCACCAGCAGGATGCATGACAGCGACAAGCATACACATTCACGGTGAGAGACACAGACCCAGAAGCCTCTCCCTGAAAAGAATAAGTGAGGACGTGTGGATAGGATCTTATTGTGATTTTCATACGGAGGAGGAAAAATAATTATTGGCCACTAGGTGCTGTCCAGATGGCTTAATCTTGCAGTTTGAAGAAGCACTATTTGCTCAAGTTCTGTCACAAACACCAGGCAACACATTCAGCAGTTTAAAGCAGCATTAATTAACTTTTTTTTGGGGGGCCAACACCGACAAAGTTAATATGCTGAAGCTGCGAGCAAACAGTTACCTATTTACACATCTAACAGACACAAGGCAACATTAGCCGTTCAACGGTAGTGATGTTTATGGCCATCTGATGAATGAAAGTCCAATACTCGCTCTCCATTTAGCTCTTTTTTACTCTCCAGCAACTCCTGGGGGAAATATCTGGCTCATCACCTGCTAAATGCTAAACAGTGTTAATCAGCTAGTTGCTAACTTTGTCTTTTATCTGCTTAAATTCAGGCAGGAGGGATACAGCAATGCCTGAGTAGACTTTCAGACACAAGCAGCGGTTTATTTGACCTATATTATTATAAAATATAGATTAGTGCAACTTTAAATCTTCCTCAGGCGGCTTCACATATTGAAACTGTGAAACAGTGAAGACTAGAGAATGGAAAGGGGACATGGGGAAATAATGTCGGTGTTGTTACTAGTAAGATAAAGATTGACGTTTTTAGTGGACACATAAGAATGATCTCATCTGAGGCCCAAGATATAATCCCTGCTTATAGTGTTCACTGGAAAGATTTCTTGCACAATTTAGTTTTAGCAAATGTAGAATGTCTGCAATATTTCATTTAGGACAGATCTGATGACTTACAGATGGAGAACGCTAAGACAAATGCATTTTTGTTTTTTGCCCACGCCAAACTTGCCTGCAGCTTTAAGAGGAGTCAGCAGAGTCTAAAAGGTGTTAATGTCTTGTTATGGCCGCAGAGGATCATCATCATCGTCGTCCTGGAGATGGCCGCCCACCCACAGATGTCTAACGATTATGGTGGCATGGACCCAAGTTGACAAACAAAATGGCAGAGAGTCCCGAATCAGCCGCGTTCCTCCCCGCAGGACGTGTGACCCCGAGGCCACAAGCATACACACACAGACACACACGAGCCATCAAAAGTAATGGTGTGTGTCTAGTGGCAGTCAGGGGGTGTCCTCTCATGTCTGGCAGCCATAACAATATTATTGCTGTAGATGTAGCGTGCTGGGGAATATTGTTCCACTCTATTGGTATGCTGCACACGTCCACTTGTACCACACACCAGTGGCGATGACAGAAGTTGGTGCTAACACCAGACCTACTGGTTGATGCTTTGACAAGAAACCACAACAAGTGGATTCCTCATTGAGACAAGACAGCTGCTGTTATTTTCAACTAAAGTGCTAAAGACTGCATTTATTTATTTATTTGAAACAAAGACTGAGCGTTTAATATTCAAGTCAGACAGCTCTATCAATTACTGGGGATACTATCTGACTTAAAATGTTCACTTCTTTGCATTTAAATAAATATCAAAGGCCGTTTAATTTAAGTCATGAATTGTGTCGCTATACACCTCTGATACACATGGTGATGTTACATGTGAGGCGGGTCTGGAGGGTGCACATGCACGCAAGCATGCACGCAACCTCTGTCCGGGCTCATAATTAACCCTCTTAATTAAGAGAGAAGAAAGTTGCTAACGAAGGAAATGGATTTAATTAGGCTGGTCTTAGCCCAGGCACAAGTGCACACCGTGAAACACACACATACACACACAGGCACCCACACGCACGCACAAAACAATTAAGCCTCTTTTATCCTGGCTAATGGCTTCAGTGACTCAGAGCCTTTCTCATTAAGACTATCAATAATATGCTGATTACATGCATCCACCGGTCTCCTTTATCGGGGCACAAAGGGACAAGTGTGTGGCTCTGAGGTTTCAGGGGTAGGGCAGTATGTCCGCGCGACCTTATCTGCTAAAATAGATGTTTGAATAGTTTGGCTGCAGAAGCTAAAAGAGGCTTCGCTTCGTAGCGAAGTTGCAGTTGATCTTATCAAGATGGCCATGTGTGTCTTTCAACAGGAGGAAATGCCCTGATGTTGTGCTGCGGGGGGGGGCTTTATGAGGGCGACTGTAGATCCGTCTACTTGCCTGACTGTGTGCTGTCTCTCAGTCGAATCAGTTCCTGTCTGCTTGTGGAACTATCATCTACGTCACATCTACAACAAATGAAAAGAAAATGAAAGAAGTCTTTACGCCACTCACTCACAACATTGACACCACCTAGTGGTTTTAATATTGTGGATAGGGGTCAGCACAGACACTTTTTCTCACGCTGACTCCTAATCCATCAATTGAATCGACATAAATTGACAATGTATCAGTTCTTTAGTGGTCTCCTGCAAGCAGAATAACACGGTAGAGATGGTGAACGTGTTTGTGCGTGTGGATGGTAAAATGAGATAGACAGGCGTCTGTCACGCAAGCAGGAAGACAATAGGTCTGTGCTTTGACCTTAAGTCTCTTCCTGTTGTAAGAGACACTGGGGTCCCTCCCAGAGGAGGACAGAGGAAAGCAGTGGTGTGTCCTTCACAGCCACACCTTCACCCCCCCACCTCTGATGGTGGCCGACACACTCCCTCTGATCTCCACTGTTTTCCACTGATGCTATTGTGAGATTTGTTTTTCATTCAAGTTCTAAGGGTCTCATGTGGCCACCTACAGAGCTGACATACAGACACTTATTTCCGGCCCCATGCTCTATTTTATTTTTTTACCTTGGCAACAAGATAGTTCAGTTTTACTAAATGCAATCAAAACCAAACAAAAAAAATAACTGTGTAACCTCTTCCAACTTCACTGGCTGATGAATACCACGATATGTAGATCCTGATTACCTCATTACAGAACTACCTATGTAACAACTACGCTGCTTCTTTTTGTGGGGCTAATGTTACAAACGGAACAAATCTGAGCCAACATTCATGAACAAACTTATTTTAAAAGCCTCTAATCTGCTGTTTTCCTTTAAGTAAGCAGGGCCCTGAACCTTGGTCTTACTGTGGGGTGTGATTCTGGTTGCAGATGTCAGTGTTCAGTCCAGTTCCACCTCTAGCCGACCTTTCAGAGCTAAAAGTCCCAAGGTAGAAAAAGCTCAAGCTTTTGTTGAAGTTGCACTTCCCTTCTCCCAAGTTATGTTTTTCCAAAACAGCATTTTTCTTAATCGTATGTACTGTAGATGTGTCACATGAGCCAAATGCAACAGCTCCCAATTTCAAAATAAAGTTCTTGGAGGCCTGTGCTCCCACAACTCCTCATCAGCTGTGCCAACAGCGCCGTACAGAGCCTCTCCGACCCAAACCCAAATAAATCACCACACTGGGAAGCATCTGCACCAGGGAAGTCAGCCCAGATGTGATCTACTGCAGACCAGATGTCTTTTCTGACTGAAATAACATCAGATCCATTCCATAGCGAACCCAGCACCTTCCTTTTAACCACCAGGAGGATAACCACAACAAAAGCCCTCCTTCCGTTTATTCCCGCTTTAGATGTGGGTTTTTTCGGTAGACAATGGATGAAAATATTCTGGCCTTCGTGTTTGATGTGGCCTTTTTTCATCTGTTGTTTTTCGCACACTTTAATGGGATTATAGGAATGTGCTGAACAATATTTGATCACAGCTCTCAGGTGCACGGATGAAAAACAAGGGCGCAGACAAAGGGACAAGAAAAAATTAAGAAACTCACACCTCTCATTTATGGATTCTAATATACACATATTTGTGTACCCATGGACCATGACCTTTAATCCTGATTGGCACACAGAAGGTGGATGAACACACAACACACAAACACACTCCTTTATCATTCAAAGTGTG
Organism: Ctenopoma multispine; assembly: GCA_034779795.1. Lineage (NCBI taxonomy): Eukaryota > Metazoa > Chordata > Actinopteri > Anabantiformes > Anabantidae > Ctenopoma > Ctenopoma multispine. The sequence goes on along the minus strand of JAUYWH010000012.1, from coordinate 8,100,204 downwards.
CCAGAGCTATCAACCTGAATAAATAAATCCCCCTCTTATCTCACAACGCAAAACTGGATAAGCGCTCCCACCGGGTCTGGATGGAGGAAGCTGTCAGCACCTCTATTTTGGTTTGCCTATGCCTCATACAGAGGCAGAATCCTGTTTTTCTCTCCAATCCATCCTCATGGTTTTCAGTCCCCGGAGAGCCGTTTCCCTCCGTGTGCGTGAGACGTATGTGTCCCGCCACCACCATCCATACATGATCCTCTTTCCTGCTTATCTTCGGCTCTGGGCCTATATCTTTCAGCAGTTGATAAATCTGCGGCGCTTCAGAAATGTCCAGGTTAGGAAGAAAGAAAATAGGATTTTCCACGTTGTCAGCCTTTAAACCTGTTTGTGAGATATATTTGCCATTACTTTTCTCTGCATTGCTGCCTTCCTGTGTTACACCCGTGCGCTTTTGTCTGCTTTGACACCTGTAGCTGCTGTGAACATCCAGTTTCACCTGAAGCCCAGTTTCAAGAAGCAAGATCTTATTATTAAGATCTGTTATTGTGGTTACATGACTTAGAAATAATGCACAATAACACATTTTATGTCCTACATCTCAGCTGGATAATGACTGCTATTCCACTGACATGATTTCTTGTCTACACAGGCCAAGACCAATTTGTCAGGAATAATCACCGTTAGGCTTCCTTGATGTGTTCCTCCATAAAGTCTCTGTTATACAGGCTTTTTCCATTTATCAAAAGAACAAAGGAAACCAAATATGCTCACAAAAGGGAGGCGACAGAGTGCGCTGGTCAGCTTTCTTGCAGAGCAACATTGCCATCTGCAGCCTAGAGATCTCAGAAAACACATGAAGACTCACATGGAATACGAGGAGAGGTCTTGTTTGTTTGTCTGTTCCATTTGCTCAAAATAAGGTGTTGTTATTGTACACATTTTATTATGATAATGAATTGATTTGTAAGATCTTTGTTTTTGAAAAACACATATAAAAAGCACATTAATGCATCTCTTTCACCATGAACTGACTTTCTTCTTTACGAAATTAAACTTATTAATAGGACTAAAGAGCTTCTAGTAACCCAAAAATGATTTGTTTTACTGTATGTTTTTTGTATGTTATCCTCTGACACTGTAGTATAACTGATTGCTGTTAAATGCTGCTCAAACTGTGGGAGCAGGAAGTCATTTCCACTCCTTTGCTGCACTCCTGTGGCAGGCTGTGGCAGGACACCTACACACACACTTACCCAATGCCTGAAAATATTTTCTCCTATAAAGGAGGTTAAAGTGTGAAAAAATGATCCTATATGACATTTTTATTTATATCAATAAAACAAAAAATATGCTGCCAAGTTGCATTATGGGAATTATAAGATCCAGCGTTTATGGAGTTTCAGCCATGCTGCAATGTCAATTCAAGTCAGTGTCAATGTCAAAGCTATATTTATAGCACAAAATAGCTTGAAAAGGATGCGTAATCTGTACAACATACGTACAGCACCCTACATTACTACACCCTTGGTTTGTATGAGGAGGAAATCATCATGCAGTGAGTTGTAATGTGATGTGAATACAGACTATGCTGATTCTGTTTATACCTATAGCTCTCAGAAGAGGTTATTATTATATTATTCTTGTTGTTTCTTAAGTATGTGACAACAATGTTTTTCTTAAGCACAGGAGTCTGTAACTTTGGGAAAGTGTGTCCTCTGCTGGAACTGAAAGGATAAAACAGCTCACTTCAGACTCAGTGGTTGAAGAACAGCAGCAGCCGGACCATCACCTTTGATGATGTTTCCATTTGTCAGTGTGTGTGATGATGTGCTGTTTCCAGGGAACAAGCGTAAGTGCGATTTGGTGCCGTGCTTTAGCTCTACCTGTCGTGGTCTGTAGATGGAGCTGCCGACCCATTAGTGCCGTTTATCGAACGCAGTGGATGACGGTTCCTGTGCTCAACACATAGCACATTTTAGAATAAAAACAGGTAATTTTCCTGACTAATAAAGTCAAACATTTCAGTCTGCCTATTTATTTATATCTTTTATTAGCAAAACAGCACATCTAACCTTTACAATAAAAGAAAATGTAAAAATAGCATTCATATAATTACAGAATATTTAATGCTCAGTGTAGGCGGCTCATATATGATCGTACTACAACTATCTTACCTTATGCTGGCAAGGTATTTAATTGATTTAGCCCCTGACACATTACTTGTGCACAAACACACTTGTTCATCCTCCACCCACTCTCATCCATAAATACATTTCCACTGCAAATAAATCACCATGGTTACAGTAATATAATAATTGCAGTACATAAAGGAGGCTCTGACCGATGATGCTCCCAAGGCCACTTAGAAATCGATAATTACAGAGAAAATAAGACGTGCACGATTCATTTTCGCAGCAGAATGAATGGTGAAATGCACGTTTGATCCACTGTGCTGGCTGGAGCACAGAAATGTCTGTCTGTATGTCCTGCTCTTCTTATCTCACATTAATCATTTGGTTGTTTTATTATTTTTATAATATTTAAAGTGAATCTGGTACACGTAGGAAGTAGAGCATGATGAATCTGAGTGTCAGTCAAGGCTGGATTAACTGGTCAAACTGGTCAAAGCGACCTAACTGGGGACCCTGGATCTTCAAGGAGCATGAAGGGTTCTAGGTTAATTGTGTGGCAGTTGTTTTTTGATTACTTAATCCACTGAACATGTGTTGCTACAAGCACCATGAATTCATATCATAACCGAAAGTATTTTTTAAGTATTTTTTCAGGAAATATTTCTATGATTTCTAATCACTAATACAGACAAATAGGCAGGTTAAAGGGACTTGCAGCGCAAAGAGGGATGTCCACAGTTTGTTACACAGTCCAGGAGGTCAGCATCACTTTGCTAATAGAGGGGGTTGCCTGCTCTTCTATGAGACATTGGAAGTCCTTGTAACCTCCCGTGGCAGCCAGCTACCTTGTAGCAGGAGCATCAATATTTCAAGCTGATGGGTCGCCTTGAGATACCGTAGGTTATTATTTTCTGTTACACTGAGGAAAAAAAACATACACACAGCCCTTTTTTTTTTTCTCTCCACATGCTGTTACAGCCACAGGCCTCGACAAAGACACTGGAAGATGGAAACGCAGAACGACACCACGCTGTCGCAGGCTGGGTTCAAACAGTCGTTCGTGTTTCATTCACAAAAATGAACGACATCATTACAGCTCGTCAGAGTGCAAAACAGCTAATTACTACGTCCAACTCCACTGTGCTTATGAGTGTTTATATGTGTTGATGAGTAAACGTGTGTGTGTGTGTTAGTATAATTAGCTGACTTCTCTCTGATCCTTAATGCATTATTGAATATTTCAAAGAAGTCTCAATCCTTTGGGCTAAGTGCCTACCTAGTCAGGATCACAGGGCGGGTTTGGCTGTGATGAAGGGCGGTTCAGCCATTAAGGAGTCTGGGCCGGGCTGCCGGCCTTGTGTGAACCTGGCACTCATGAATAATATAAATTCCTCTACTGTATTTGGAAGCACTTTGGGCTGCAGTGGAGGAAGCTGATGGTGCTGCATTGATTTTTGACCGTGCAATTTCAGGAAACAAGTCAATTCAATTTTAGTGGTGAATAATGGCTCGTAGAAAATAGAAGATCTATCGCAATTATTTCTGATAAAGAACAACAGTCAGGGTCTCATTTCATTGCCGCTGAACTCCGCGCCTTGCAACCTTGACAAGACAATAGCTGTGTTGTCATGGTAATATGCCATTTCTCCTGACATTTCCAAGATTTTCATCTTTCACAATTACTGCCAGTATGTTTTCTTTTCTGCAAATGCCACCATTTATTATTTGATTTACTTTGTTGAGGGATGAGAGCTAAAAAAAAATGGGAAATACTTAAAAAAGTAAGACAGTCAGAGTAAAAAATTATGCAAATCCTAATGCCATTGGCCTAAATAATGATGAAGTTGATATTATTTTAAAGTATTTTAAAGTCATTTTGTACATTTTTAATATTATCAAAAAATCCCATTAGAAAAACTGTAACTTAAAAAAAGAAACTCCAAAAAAAGTCTCATCACACACTTCTGCAAGTTTTCATCTGCTTTACCTTTACTTCACTCTTGCCCCTTCTTAATGTGATGCTTTCTGGCTGCAGCATGGAACGGTTTCCAGCTGAAAAACACACAACATCCCTGCAGCTGAACAACAGATAAATTATTAAACAGTTGCACCATAGTAGTGAGTCAAATGTTTCAGCGTCTTTTGATCTAACTCACACATGATTCAGTGTGGATTATTCTTCCTTTATGCTGAAATGGTTTCTGCAGAAGTGGATGAAGCCAGATGAACAACTGGCTGCAGCAGATGATTTATGAGGATGCATAACTAGTCTTCTATCAGTGGACAAATGAGAGCGCCTCAAAATGGATTCTCTCAGCATTTTGAATAAGCTCGCCCGGTGCGGTGAGCGCACATTTGGGGATCAGTTTGTTTAATGACAGCTGGACCATATTCAGTCCTTCATTACTTAGGCCTAGGTGATTAGTAAAACGCTCATCAAAGTCATAGAGGGAATAAAATGCCCAGGTGATCTCTCGGCAATCAATCAAATTGACCAAACCGCAGTGAATGTGCACACACACTCTGTCTCTACTGAGCTGTGTGTCAGCTGTAAGCTCTTTCCATTAAACCTGCGCTGCATAAAGCATTTGGGTTAAAAGCTTTCATAATCAGGTGTGTTCGCATTTAGCGTTCAGAGATTTCCAAGATCAATACTGTCCTTGACGCGAGAGCTTTTGCCCACTGTGTGTACCTGTGTGTGTGGGTAGGGTGTTCATGCATGCATGCAAAAGGACCTCAAAATCAAAGCTTTGGTCCCTGCGTGTGTCTATTTACTGTCCTGTGTCTGCAGGGCCAACTCTTCTCTACTGCGATCTCTCCTTTCCGCGTCTGAGAGTAAAAAAAAGCAACTGTGCTGTTCTGTAGATACTGCGATTCTTTTTCTGCAGGACGCCCACTCGGTTGATCCCGAGGTCCACTCTACAGACTGCTGTACTGCAACAAATGCAGAGTCAAAACTCATTAATGAGCACAACACACATACACAGGCATCTGCTTTGGTTTGTATTTGCATTGCTCCCTCGTATATGTTTGAACTACATTTGCTTGAACGTGTGAACATCTCGTATCCATTTTAACAAGCAATAAGTGGAATTTTCACTTTTTAAAATTGTGCTTTCTAGTAAACAAGAGACAACTTTGCCACTGAGGTGTGACAACTGCATTTGTTTTAAATGCAAATCAACGTGTTTTATTACTTGTCATGAATCCCGTCGTACTGACTTTGTAAGTGATCAGGCATTTGTCTATCTTTCAAGGCAAAGCCACAAATAAATGCACTGAATACGCTCAAGAACTTCTAAATTAATTGCTTGTTCTTGCATGAAACAGGGAGAGAAAATAACACAAATGGTTCAACCGTACGCCTACTTCATTTTTCTGCCTCCAACTTCATTTCAAGTAAGTCAAATAAAGATAATGTTATTTTTTCTAAACTGATGGGTTTTTTGGCATATTGTTCTGTATGTCTTTGTATCTCTGTGAGCGCTGTGTGTTTTTGTTTGCAAGTGTGTGGGCGTTTTCCGAGAAATATGCCGGCAACAGCGTTTGTTTCGGGTTTTTTTATAAATGCTTCCTCTGCACAAAAATCAATACATTAGGCCTTGAGGGGATTAAACTTGACCCTTATGAGCACTTCTTCCTTAATCACTCCTGTCTTTAAAAAGTGTTGTATTTTACTTTTTCACTTGCTATATTCAGAGGAAAGGCTGCAAGTGCAAGTTCAAGTTTTGATTGTTTCTCATAGGCTACCAAGTGGTATGTCATCAGCAAATGTCAATCTGGACTCAGTGTGATCTAGCTGGCTCCGCTTCACAAGACTGGTGATCTTTATCAGTTTTTGGATTGGTCTTAGGTGAAAGTTTCAGATGTTCTGAAAGTATCTTTAGACAAACTACCAACAAAAAAGTTGGGCCCCTGTTTAGAAAAAAGTCTAAACTAAGGGTATGGGTTAAAAATTCAACATGCACATGATGCCTAAGCAATTAAGGAGGCCGACACAATGTGATTCAATAATAACATAATAATAACATCTTCATTCCTCACACTGCCAAAGGCCTGTGTGCTAACACATCGTAGCATTCCACTGAAGCAGGCCTTGGCCCTGACAGAGCAGTCTGCAATGGCTATGTTCTTTGTTCATGCGCTCAATAGGCAGCACATGGCGTGGGCAGCAGTCAGTGGGGCTAAATTTGTGCCTCTCTGCTCATTCCGGGGATATTTGTGTGACTTGCTCCTTGTTGACTCGCTGTGCTCCTTTGCTGACAACGGGTCTCTGTGTGTCACACACGGCTAAATCCAGCCAGCTGTATGCAATTAGGCTGCAAAATACCGGGGGTGTGCATCAAGTGTTGACGACGTGCTGATTTTGAGTCTGATGGTCAGATAAACAATCATGCAAAATGTCTTTTCTGTGATTTAGTGACTGGCATGAGATTTTATTAACATACAGTTTTTCCAAGTTGTTTAGTGAAATTTTAAGATATATTCTTAATAGTCACAAAATAAATTATTAATGTCAGATCAGTCAAACAGCTTCTGAATCAATGACACTGGCTTAAAATAAATGTTCAATATTTATCCAGGTTTAGAGGAGCTTACTGTACACTGAATGAAAGTGGCATAAAAGGTGTCAAATGTCTGTAATGTTTTTATCTTGTCGATGGAAGACCACTTTGACAGACAGGCACTGGTTTATAAATCAGTGGACACATCTTTCCCCGAGGGAGATTCACTGTTGTTGCCTAGGTAACAAGCACCCCCCTCCCTGTACTGTTGGTTTCTCTGGACTGTACCACATTCACTGTAGGGTGGAACATGTGTTGTTTATCGAATAGATTTATATTGTCGTGTTAAAATGAACGACGTGTGTCAAAAAAATTGTAATCTCAAGCGCTGTGTCGCCTAGTTTTCTGTTACATGAGGCACATTATTCGGTTATAAACACGTTATTAATGTTTACACCTTAGTACTAACCCCCCTGGCGAAGCGCACTCAACATTTCCTCGAACTGTCAAAATCGCTTGTTGCTTCCTACCCTAGCCTTAGAAGTAGTTAGCGAACTAGCGGGTAGCGGCTGATATCTTACTTCAACTTTCACTTAATATATACTGGAAAATAGAAAAGTTTGCTGCTGCAACGAAATAGCTAATAGTCTCAGTCGAAAGGCCGTTGTTTTTTTTCGCCGTCCTGCTCCGAACCGTGGGTCCCGTTCCAACCGAGACGGCGCTCTCGAGAAGCGGTGCGGCGGCTGAAGTGCAGCTGGATGTGACAGGTTCGTCATCAGGTAAGCTGCAGGTAGTTAGCTTAGCACCTAGCACCTTTTGGCTTCTGTGTTTCTTTACCGTTCATTTGTTTCGGCGTAAGGGTGAAGACAGCAGCTTTTTTTGGACAGTAGAAGCAACTAAAATGTTGTCTCTTCACTCTCATGAACATTCTTCGCAGATGGGTGGTGTGCTATGCTAGCTCCTAACCACTGCACAGAAAGCTAATGAAAACAAGCCGTGGCAGCTTCGTTAAAACAAAGATAAAATCAGTAACGTTATGGGAGACGTTGTCATGGTCATTGTGCTCTGTTCAGTATAATGATTTCTGAAGCATTCTGTTTACTGTTAGTGACCTTAAAATCTGTAGGGATGGGTTTGACGAGAACTCACTTACTGTTTGTTCAACAAATGCTTGACAGTCACCTTTATTACCACACATCCTTTAATATTTTTGTCCATGCCCGAAGATAGTGTATACAAAATGCAAAGGTTGCTGTTTAGATGGCAATCACAATCCTTTTCTCAATATATCACACAAGAGCAAACAACAAAGTTTTGGACTTTTTTACTCACATTTGTTTGTTGGAATAAACATTTGTGTTTTTAACATGACTTCTCTCACAAACGAAAATGTAATGGCACCTTGATTAATGGATTGTAAGAGTTTAGAAATCTAGAGGAGAAGTAATGGGGCGTAAATGGAGGCACACTTTAATTTTAAAAGTTGGCACAGCAGTAGCCTTTACACCTGGTTTTATCAGGTTGTGCTAGGTCATGTACAGTAAATGTTCCTTCTGAAAATGCAAATTGACATATCTGAACAGGATAGCGCCAGCGGAAATGCAGTAAAATATTGTGTTTATTAAGGCTATTACAGCAATGGTGCACTTGAGTAAGACAAAACAATCCATAACACGCTATGTTAGCAAATGTTCCAAAAGTACAAAACAAATTAACCAATATTTGTATATGGGGTCAAATTAGCATCAGATTATTGTACTGAAAATACACAAGGAATTTTAAGGATTTTAGTAATAGTAATTTTAATGTAGTGGATCTAGTATCTCTTGGTTGATTTTGAGCTTTTATATCTTTAGTACACAGCCTTGAATTTGCAAAACTGATTGACCATTCATCGCATTCATGAGGTACTTGTATATTTCCAATTATCATGTGGGCATAGTGCATGACAGACTTACCAGAATGGTTTCAAGCGGAAGGAAGCACAACTCACTGCCGCTTCATATTTGATTACGGCTAATAATAGAAAAAGACAGCTGGCTTTTCATTGATCTGTCTTCAGTGCCCTATTTCTGAGCCCTGTATTTTTCCTCTGTCATGTTAAACTATCCAGGAATACTAACGCAGAATACAAGCAATATTATGCTGAGGAGCATGTTCAAACTGTTTTAACTCATCAGTCTTCATTTACTGTAATTAGCCATTGTTTCAGGTTACTGTTTTTAAATGTGAAATTATAGCCGTGCTCTGTTGGGCCACAGAATCCTATATCTGGTTGTGTGATAGTGAGTCAAAATGTTTGGGGTCAAACAGGACAGGCATAATAAGAGGGGAGGGGATACCATGTGGGAAGGAAGTTGCTCAGCTTGTTTGTCTACCAGGCTTTTGTTTGTTTTCCTGTTGGACAAATCTATTTAGGAGGTAGGCTATCTGAGGTCTGCCAGTGGAAATTAGCTACGAGCAGGGCTTATTATACAGTTATTTAGACAGTTATTCAGTTATACGATCATTGAGAAGTTGGTTCCAGCTAAAGGAGAGATTGATTGACTTCATCCACCGACAATAACCTGTACAACTGCTATTGTTTTGGATTAATGATAACATTTAGAGTTGATTTTGTGATCATACCTGTCAAGTTGCATCCTGCAGTATTATACCTAGGAGTATTCCTATTCTTTTGTGATGCTGTATAATATATGACAGTGAACCTATATTTGTGGAAGATGTAAGGTAACACTTTGCTTTTGACAAACACCCCCCACCTTCCTGTTCATGCTTCATTTAATGGCAGAGCATTTGTGTTGTTTTGCTACAGGTGCCCTGATGCCTTAGATGACGTCAGTGTCATTTGCTGAGGTTGGCAGTTTTTCATGCAAGAGAGATTAATTCCCCGTCTCTGCAAAAACATTTGACAAATCTATTGCCTGGCAGGGATCAGATTATATATAGCTCTCAAAGCATAATCAGACAGTAAATAGGTTTGTTTATCACAGAGCTGTGAAGCATGTTTATCCTCATTGATGTCAACGAAACACCCAGGCTGCAGCGTCATTCACAGCCTTTGTATGAGAGAGAAGCAGACAGACACGGGCAGAGACAGAGACACAGAGAGACAGGCGGTACAGCTGTTCCATTGAATCTGGATCGAAAAGTCATGAAGCTGGATCTCTGACTCATCAGTTCTGTGACGCTGCCGTTTCATGGCTCATATGATCCCAACTAGCATGTCATCAGCTGGGTGGAGGGGAGAGCATGGCTGGGTGGAGAACCAAGACTTCCAAATCCCAGACACAACTAGGCTTTTTTCTGATTCTGATGCAATAACAGAAATGTTCACTACTGTGCAATATTCCGGTCCAGTAAACTAAGGAATTAGATTGAAATAGAGCCTGAAAGATGGCTTACACCTAAATGGGTGAAACATACAGGTGAGGGATGAGGAGAAGTCAGAGGAGGAACAGGGTTAAGAGGATGGATGCTGAAGGGAGATAGAGGATAGAGGAGAGGTACTCGTGTTTCCTGGGGGGATGGTGTTGAGTGTGATGTTAGACCATAGACAAGGACACGGCTGATCTTCTGCAACATTTTACCTGCCAAATACATGTAGACTTCATATTGTGGAGCCTGTTTCCTGCTGAAAAACAAACAATGTGTCAAATGACCACGAGTAGGATGGCTAAAAATAAATAATGTAATAACTAGTTTAATGGGGCGAGAAATTGGGGAAATACCTTTTAAAATTAGTATTCAGAGAATGTAACTGCAAGCGGAGTTTTTGCCCCATCACTTTAGTCTACTCTATTCCAATAGAGAACTGTCATAGACTGTAGTTGTCCTTCTATTGGATGAAGCAGTTAAGGGGCAGGGCCACAGGCTGGTGGGCAGGAAGGGGCTGGCTATAGATGGTGGTGGTGGGGGGGGCTGGCTGGAAGTGTTTCAGCCGGATAGTTGGAGTAGACACTCCTCTGCTTCCTGCCTGCCTCGCTTGCTTGCTCCGTGGCTGAGGGAGAGAGAGAGAGAGAGAGAGAGACATAGAGAGAAAATCCCTGTCTAGGCATGGACCTCCGACTGCAGCACTCGGCAGCTCACAAGGAATGACAACAGTTCACATGGTCATTAACTCCAGTTGCTGAGGTTGAAGGGAGAGCTGCGCTGTAGCTCAGTGTCACGGAAGAACCGGGTGCCTCCTACGTTCGAAACAGCAGACAGACAGAGGCACACAGCAGAGCTACCGGACCCAGTGGAGCGAGGTGGGAAAGAATCGTCATATTGGATGGTTTAGCTTTTTCTTTAAAGGACTTTTACTGCAGTGTGCTGCATACCAGTGTGGGTGGGGAGGGAGGAGAGGGAATGTTGCAAGGCTAAGAGTGTGTGCCTAAAGTAAAGGGAGAAAATATAGACAGAGTGGGATAAATGTACAGGAGAACTGGGAGCTTGCAGCCACGCAGTTACTAACCTTGTTTCATTTTCCAGCACTGTAATGGACTTTCTCTTTCGACTCCTAAGAGACAGAGGCATTATCACAGCAGATGACTTGCTCCGTCCCCTGTGCAAGTATGATGAGCTTTTTTTGCCACATGGGCAACATATTTTACACTTTCTTGAGAAAAACTTGTTCTCTGGCGTCTGCCCTGTTACTGCCTGTTTTGTGTGATTCTTACAAACTTTTTTCCTTTTAACTCTCAGTGTGTAAATATTTCATGTAACAACGTTTAACTACAAGCAAAGGTTGTTGGTACAGAACTGGGTCATGTTTTTGACCTGCATTAAATACAGTATAGGAGACAAATAGCTTAGCTGGAACTTCACAGTTCTAATAAGGACCACATCGTAATTAACCTTTTGAGTTAGATGGGGCATGGTTGACGTGTCCTTAGCTTTTCGCTGTCTGTCTAGATTTAGCTTTGCACTAGACTCGGCCTGGCACGGTCATGCAGTAGACATCATCGGATTGCATGGAAAAGGCCAGGGTGGTGTCATACGTCTGGCCGTGGATCAAGGGGAAGTGGGTGTTTTCTAAAATGGAACATCAGTTCAGCCCTTCCTGTTGAGAAAAGAATAGGATAAGTCTCAAAAAAGCACCAAAGCCTTACTGTAAGACCCTGACAACCAGAAATCCCCTTTCTCTGAATTTGACACTCATGCAAATTGTACCTCAAGAAGATTTTTTTTTCATCTTCTGAATGAAAGAGGGAGTTTTATTACTTTGTGGCACGAGGGTGAGTTTGCTGAATCATTCAGCTCGTATGTTTTCAAGTACTGTAATTGGAAGTGGTAAGATTTCCATTCATTTGAGTTGTTGTGCTTAATATTTCTGTTCAGTTCCATTTTAATCTAATCTAGTATTTTTTATCACCAATTTAAGGAAGACAGTACAAAGTTTTAGCGGAATTTGTCACATGGTATAGGCACAGTTTTTGCTTCAGACGTTCAGTAAGCTTGGGTGTCCTGTTAATCATTATGTTTATCTGAACAGCACTATTTACTTCTGGCTGTAAACTGTACTGTAATTAGTTGATGACTTGCCCGAGTCTTGTGGCTAAGCAGGGAGTAGACAAGAGCACTTGCACAGGAAAACCTTTTCCTTTACCCTCAAGTGCATATGTTACTGTTGATTAATGATACTGAGACATTTTCTTGTCTTACTAGTTTTTATAAAATATTTTTGCAATAGGTTCATCGTCTGTTCTGTGATATGGTCAGGCGAGGAAAGCTCATTCCCATATCACAAACGCGGCCATTCAGGTCACCGTGGTTTTGCTAAAGCTCTTATGATATGGGGCACACCTGTCTGCTGAGTCTGTGAAATGCTTCTTGTGTTGCCTCCTAACATTAGCTTAGGCCTGGTATAGCCTCTGCTAAGCTCACTAACCTGTTCTTATTACTAATATCATAAGCATCTATAGTGTTAAATACAGATTAAGCAGTAGGGTATAGCTCTGTTCTCATCCAGGCTGGAAGATGAAAAGGAATATTTTCCAAGCAAATAAGTGGATGATGTCACACTGAAAGGCCAGTTAGGTTTGTTATTGATGGAGGACATTTTGATAAAACCTGCAGTTTAAGGCTCACTTATTTTCCATTACTCACTGGAAACTGAACATTTTCCTATTTCCACTCTACAATGAGGCCCTCTCTCCACAGCCTTGAAAAACATTGACCACTTGTTCCTGTTGGCCATGCAAATGACCACCCAAATGTGGTTCGCAGCATAAAATGGTAATAAAATGGAAATGCAGCCACTCAGGTACCCTGGTCATGGGTTATCTGTCATAAGCATTTGCATTTCTACTTTATTTTGCTGGCAACAACTGGTAGATGCCACAGTAAACGTCACAAGGCTTATGACCAACAGAAACCAGGTAGCTTATCATCTCTGCTGAACAAATACAAGCAGCTAAGATAAACTGTGCTGCACAGCCAGTCTGCACAGATACTGGACTAATGGGTTACATACGTGTATTCAGAGGTCAAGCCAATGACTTTCACTCGAGACACCCCAGTCCTGCTGACTCTCATTCAATTAAGCAGACTGACCAAGGTAATGCCCCAGCCAGCTGGCTTGAGTACGTGTCAGTAATCCATATATTGTAGTACTGTGGTGCTTTTTTCACATGTCTGCCCTGCTTTATCTGGTTGCCCTATATCTCCACTGTTTGTACTGAAGACACAGAGGGGACAAAGCCTTCTTGCAGGAACTCAAGGTTAAAAAATGGATACAAACCATTGTGCAGGATTTTGCTCTTTATGTTTATTTAAGAATGTCGTCCTGTATTGCTGTAAAGATGAGGGATGATATTATGAGGATTAAAGATTCAGTTGGCCAAGTGAAGAGCCATATTAACATCCACACACCTAGGGCATCTAATATAAAAATTGCATTAAAATACATTGAAACACAATATATTCCTGTGTTGTCAGAGACAGATTAACAGACTAGCTGTTCACTGAGGCTGTGTTTCTGTTGAATGCTAATGTCATGGTTCCCTGAAGGACTCAAAACTGCAGAAATAGAGCTCAGATTAGAGATGAGGACATACAGGAGGAGGTCAGGCATAGGGTGCTGTATGGTTTCGTCCTACCTGCTGACCATCTGTCTTTCTGTCCTTTCATATCAGTAGCATTGTCCTCGAAGTGCAACTGCTAAGCTTAGTGTAAACTAAGCCAGGCTGCATGTAGTTGTAATGCACCAGCAGAACCTAAGATAGTCTAACCGAAGCAGGAGCCATTCAAGGACACGCCAAACCAGACGAAATCAAAACTGCATGCACCACTTCTACCCTCAGTTGTAGTTTTCCAAAGCAGCTATTATTGCAAAGCAATTTGCTTCCACTGTGTGTTTGAGTTTATCATGCTGCTAGGATGGGTTGTTGTTATATGACGGAGGTAACAGTTTTCCCCCCGGGATGGCAGTTTGTTTTCCAGCAGGGGCTGTATTGTGCTTTAAGAGTGTATGAGGACTGTAGCACAATCCTCTCTGCTTCTACTTTGAAATCTTCTTGGATGCACCTTATAATATTTCTGATTTATTGATTCAGATTCAACTTCAGTCCACTAAGCATTTAGCTTGTAAGTTAATAAAGCTCCTATGGTCCAATTATTTTTTCACTTTGCTGGAACACCAGATGTATTTATGTCACAATGTGATAGTCTTAAAAAAACTGACATTTGTCTAGCAAATGTTAATAATTGGTTGAAAGATTCAATTGCTGATAAAAAATGGACATGATTAATTATCCATCTAATCTAATGAAATATTGTATGTAGGTCTATTTAAAGTCGCGGCACCTAAAATGTCTAAAAAAAGCAGCAGTTACATTTCCTGGCGATATTACACTAACGAACAATCATCTATACATTTTGGGAACAGAATTGCAGTCGTGTTCCTGCACGATTTTTATCGTACCATCACCCACATGAGAATTCGTCTGATCTTCAGCCCTCAGAATTTGCTTTGAATTTTTCCATGGCAAACATTGCTTGAATGGTGCCTGTTCAGAGGTTCAGAGTTCCCACAAGAGCTTTTCAGATGACCCCATCCAATACCTATCTACACTGGCTCTACTGTTATGAAAGCTTTCAGGGTTGTACACTTGTTTTCTCAATAAAAATAAAATGGCTAATGGCTGTGTTCCCCAACTGTATTCGCACAGGCCACTCCATCAGTTCAAAGAGACAAGGTGGCGTCGTCCCTTCACGTATTATGACAATGTAGGTTAGCTTGATCACAGACTACTTATTGCCTCTAAAAATAAGAAGGGATTAATTGTTAAAGGTCACATTTGACATGATTCTTACCTGACTGTCTCTTCTGCACCATTTGACTCTCTCCCTGGGGAGACAGTGTGAAATTAAATCCTGCCTTGGAGAGTGGAGCCTGGGCGTCAGTACCATCGGACTAGGAAGCTTCTCATCTCATTTCACACGATCAGCAAAAGTGGGACAATATGATTAGCTAGACAATGTTCTGTGTAGGGTTGGGTGGTAATTTCAGGGAGAAGCATCTTTTCTGCCACCTGGCATCTAAGGTTTCTGAGTTTCTCACTTGGACCCATAAGAAGTCCAACAAATTACAAACAGAATTCCAGAAGTCCAAGTTCAACTAACAGACCAAAACCGAGCATGATATTTAGCTCGATAGAGCAGCAGAACAAGTACACTGCACTCAGCCTCAGCAAACCTTGAAAAAGCCTGCTTTACACCTGCATGACAACAGTCTAAGTGTTTTGTCTATGAAGGGAATCTGTAAAAGGATTTCTTCTTCCTTTAACAGCAGCATAGCTGTTACAAGTACTAGCCTCAACTTGCCTTTATTAACACATGTTTATCTTGTCAGATGCCTTTAAAGGTTGGTCTAGATATTGTTTTCATACTTAACACTTTCTCGGTGTTTATTCCTGATGTTTCTGTTTTCTGTATCTTTATATGTTTCAAACAATAAGGGGTGAATCTTTAAAGCAGAGCTGTAAGTTTTTACAGCTCTTCTCTTTCACCGCCCTCAGTCTGATGTCCTCACCCCCCTTTTCCCTCCCCCAGTTAGCAGAAAAATATTTCTAGATGTGCAAGAGAAAAGCTCCCTGCACAGTAGCTTAGTAATGGATTTCGTACACTTAATCTAAAGGTCACTTCCTCAGATTGTTGCTCCGCCGATTGTCTCCTTCTCTCCCCAGACAACAACCAGACCCTAAGACCTGTGCCTTTACAGGACAAGGCGCACATACACACAATCCCCCCCGTGAATGTAAATTGACAGCCTGCTGTCAATGGGCTGGTATCTAATTTGGACAGTGGGACACCAGTGAATATTGCAGGACACAGGGCAGCGTCATAATCGTGTCTGGCACTGGCATATGCATCTGTCTCGGTCTCTCTCTGGCTGCTGGATGGCTGCCTGGAATAGTGCTGTGCTGTGCGGTTTTCTATTGGCTGCACCAGCCCGTTGTGCATGGCTCTACAGGGTGGGTTGGACCCTGGGGCTTTTTTCTATCTCTGCTCTGACTCGATGCTCTTGTCCACTGTCTCATAGCACAGAGGCTTTTGCCATTCACTGCTTTGTGTGCAATATGTTGAAGAGCCAGTGGGCTTGTAGTCACCTCATACAATGGAACACAGCAGTGATTGGGGAACTTAAACTCAAGTGGCTTCTGAAAAACCACACGACTGCCTTTTCTCTGGTTCATCAGCCTTGTGCCCTTTAGATCTAGCACTCCTCTGAGGCAGTATGTGCCCAAATTCAGATTGACATGCATACACAAACACTGTTAACGCCTGTTGATGCTTGTTAGATAAATTGTTGCCCATCATATTTAGCAAGCCATTTTCTCACTCACAGATAATAACCTCTCTCTGTTTGTTTCTTGTCTCTGCTTTTTTCTATCATCTCCATTTCAGATTACTGACAGAAAGTGCCTTGTGAGACAGCATCCCTACTTGAAGATCCCTCGGATTTCTGAAGAGCTCCACATTTTCCCCTCTGCAGTCGTGACAGGATACAGCTCAGAAAGCTCCTGGTTTGTCTTTACCTGTGCACAGTTTGAAGAGGTGGAGCTACTGAACTGCTGGCCTTTGGCCAAAGCTTAGAGTAGGAACACAATAGACAGCTGCAGACCTTGTGTTGTCCTAAACTGTGCCATCACACTCATACAAAAGAGATTTTGGGGGCATTGGTACAACAAGTTTGTCTCCGAATATGCCCCCTTTGCCTTAACAGAGGTCTGGCCCTGAGACTTACTGATTGATGAACAATTAGCTGTTTGACTGACAAACCCCCCAACAACAGTGCAGTCTCATGATCCGGTCACAGAGACTTTGCCAGCCCATTACCTCCACTTTTGTGTCCACAAGGACAAACCTGATCCAGTGACCTGAAGCAGATCATTTATAGCTACATGTTCCATCGGTTTTAGTTGTTGTGTGTTTAGTTTTTTCTGGAACACTCTGAGAGACCTCCTTAGAGGATAGCCTCCTCCTTAAACCCAGTGACTTCACTTCACCCCAGCTCCACAGCTAGTGCTGCTGACATGGCTCTAAACATTGCCTCGATACGGGACACAAAATGGCTGACCCTGGAAGTGTGCCGGCAGTTTCAGAGAGGGACTTGTTCACGCAGTGATGAGGAATGCAAATTTGCCCACCCACCCAAAAGCTGCCAGGTGGATAATGGGAGGGTGATCGCCTGTTTTGACTCATTAAAGGTAAGGACTTACCATACTAAAAATACAATAGATAATTGACGTGTTCTGTTGACAAATTAATCAGAACTGGATACAAAATCTAACCCAAGTTAAACCTTTTCATGAATGTCTGGCATACAGGTGCAGAAATTATCATGGCTACTACTTTTGTTCCTACTATTTATTTCTCTCATATTCAAACTCATGAAAGAATCAGTAGATTACATGTCTGTAGTACCAATACTATATCGTCTGACATAAAAAGTTAAAGCGTCAGGGTTCCCAGTGGTTGTTAGTGTAGGTTGTCTCCTCAAATTAGCCTTTATGTCAGGTCTGCATGCTGTGCTGCAGTTAGCATACCAGCCTCACCTATGAAGCCAAAGGCCAGGGAGTTATGTAGGCATGCTCCCTATCACCACAGAATGTGTGTTGGTGGGTTTGGTTTTTCAAATGGTAAATTCTTCTAATGTGGCACATCAGAGTCGCCCCAGGGCTTCTATTCCTGGATGCATGTCATCTTTCACACAGCAAATGGCAAAAATAGCCAGAACTTGTTTTTGTACATTTTTAGTATGTTTCACGATTATCTAAAGATGTGACGAATTAGCTTTTTTTGTCAGTGTAACATTAGGATCTCAATTTTAAACGAATACAATTATTATTGACTACATTTGGTTGCTATGAGACTTAAAGCCAGAGTTCATTATTTCTTTAAAGGTCTGTACCCCTGTAACATTTACATGACTGTGATATTTGTTATATTGAGTGCAATTATTACTTCAAAGTTTTTTTTTTCATAGTGGTAAAATATCTTACATTAGCTTAACACCGGACTTTGAAAGACTCCCCAATTATAACAAGGTTGCTTCACACAGTCCCCCATATGCTGCAAGTAAGATGACTGCATCCTATTATTTTCGAGCTGTGTGGAGAAAAAAAAACAAAAAAAAAACAGCAGTGACAATGATGAATAGCCAAAGAAACTAGAGCAGAACACTGGAATGGTGAAGAGTTTGTCTTTTTTAAAGTATGCACTGCAGCCGCATTTTACATGTACACCAGTGCAGTGTGTGGAGGGTGTATTTCCAAGGTTTTGTACAAGGTCAGTGACAAAGAACAGGTTCACATCACGTGAAGAACTGTTTTTATTTTAATTCTGATGTACTTCAGTTTGACATGCTTTAAAATATGTTTTGAAGTCAACATTGCTGCATTGTGACCCTGTCCTTCCTGAAACACATAGATAGCTTTCCAGAGTGTGTAAAAGCCCTCTCCATTACAAGTTGCTCATGATCAATTATTAATTTTACTCGATGATGTGGTGTTTTCAGCTGGGGTTTTTTGGCTCAGCACAGTAAGACTTGCTGAGTTATTGCTTTCAGTCAGCTACTGAGTGACATTCTTAGCAGCTGCCAGATTTTGCGAGCTGTTACATTATGGTTTAATAAGCAAACAGCTGACTCCTACTGGGACCAATCTATTGTTGCACCATGTGAGGGAAAGCCTGACATGGGCTCCTCTGCAGAAGACATGATTTTACTGTTCCTTGAAAACTACTACCAGTCATCCCTGACTGAGGAAAGTAAATTACCAGAGCATTCAACCTCTTACTAGCCACCTCTCATTTGGACTGTTCCCAATGATGTGTCCTCTCAAACCACTGACAATTCATACATCAACTGTACCTTAATGCGCAGAATGAAGGAACTGCTAGTGTAAGCAGTGTGCATTTAGATGTTGCTGTATTGCCTAGAACAGCTTGAGGTTACTTATTTTGTAACCCCTGTTCTCTGATTAACATGAACTTTTCTTCTCACTATGAGGAATGCTTTATCCACATGCCATCATCAAAGCCTCTGTATTATTATTCCTATCATCAGTGGCAATCCCAATGATTACAGCAAGATAAAGTTTGCAGGATTCTGCACAGCAGGCTTTAGATCTGTTTCATTGTTTTTGTTCAACTCTGTGTCCTCAAGAGATGCATAACTAGAGATGCATGTGTGGCACAAGGTGTTGTGACGTGGTTTTGGAACATTTGATCTTTGTCATGCTCTTGGGCACCAAAATAGGAACATCATTTCGCATAGCTATCATGAGTTAAACTTGATTTGATCAGCAGGTTTCTCCACCAGTCTCCAGTTTTGCAGTCTGCCTTGAGTGTCATACATGCAAGTAATGCCGGCCAGCTAGTACTTTTCTCCTGCATGGTTGTTATTTCTATTTCGCTTTTTGCCTATTAACCAAGCACTGCTTGTTATAGGTTGCTTATAATTTAGTTAATCTAAGGGATTCTGCTGCTGTCATTGCAGGCTGCCTTGGGCAAGCCCATCAGCTAAAAGCCTAATGCAGCTAAATTGTTGAATTTATTGACAGATCTATCTGTAATGCAGCCGGTCTCTTTCTCTCCCTCCCTCTTTTCACCGTACAAACCAGTGATAGAATGAGAATACAGGATTCTCTGTACTTTTTAACTCCAACTCACCCCCTCTCTCACAAAGACTTTCCGCATGACAGCTAGGAGAATGAATGCTTTATTATTCATTAGGAAATGTGCTTTACTCCACGGCAGGCTGATTTCCACCCCATTACGCCCATATCGTCTTCCAGGGTCTTCTCATCTGATAGGGTTATCATGCCAGGGTGGTGTGCTGCCAGCCGTGACTTGGCCATTGATCAGAAGGGTCCTTTTCATAAACATGTGAAAGGTATGGCTCAGGAGACGAGTAGAGTAGGAGGTGTAACTCTGTTGTTGCACTTGTCAGGCAGCAGTAGGAGAACTTGCCAACTCAGTGGAGAGTATGACTGTTGAGTTTGTTTTTAGGCTGAGTTCGTAATACACTCCTGTGATTATAGTGGAACCTTGCTGAACTCCCATATAACCAAATCCCAAATTTTGCCGCCCATTATCAAAATAAAATCATTAGTTAATTGTCCTCACACCAACTTTCAGTAGTGCAAGCAAAGCCAGTAATCACTTGTGACTTCATTTTTTAGCCTATGATTTACATGAGTGTTTCGGCTGCACAACAAAAAAATATATATTTTAGATGAGATTATGTAAATTACAGGTGTCTGACTCTTGGCAATCATCTTCTACAGTTCATCTTTAAAAGGTGTTATTAATTTTAAACACAATGCAGTGGGACTACTCAGAAAGGCTTCTGTCATTGCCTGTGGCAAGAAGTGGAGAAGAGATAAGTGCTCCATATGTTGTGGGTATAAATTACATTTGAGAGCATAATTCATTTATTGCTCCTGTGTGCATGCATCCTTATTGATGAGACTTGGAGGACAACCAGGCCTTTCAGACACATGACTCAGACAGGGGTGTAGTGGGGATTGGGAGCAATCCAGCAATGGTCACTTGCACAGGTTCCATTGATCTGGAGCAGAGACATGACCTGTGTTCATTCGTATTCATATGACTTTTGTGGGACAAATGACAAGTGAGGAATCACTCCTGCTTGATATGTTCCTGCTTTCTCAGTCAAAAAGCTTGCAGCATCCTAACTCTGCCACACTGCTCTCAGCATATCTATCGTGTGATGTCTAGAGAATTATTTTTGTCCCCATGCTTTACGCTGTAGGTTTTCGAAATAGTCTCTCTGTGCTACATTTATCATCTCTCAAAATGGGACACGCTGCTTTATCCCTGTCCACCTAAAGGGTATTTAAACGTGTTGTCAGATTGCAGATTGTAGTTGTTAAAACAGTGCAGCAAGAATAGATCATCGCCACACAGGTAACTGATTTTAATGTGGAGTTAATCATATAAAATACAATATGGTAATTCTTACATAGTTTCCTCTTTAACTAACTAAAGTTTAGCTGAACAAACACAGTCCCTGGTCTGCGAAGACACATGTATTTTACTATTAACTGCTAGCTGCTGCAGATAACTTTAGCCAAAAGTAAAATCAAACAGACTGGGCTCATCATTTTCCACAGAAGATGACAGATAATCAATACAGGCAGCACTGCATCTCCAGCAGCATCACAAATGATGTGTCGTGGTTGAAGCCATTTCCTTTAAGCTGTTGCTATGCTGTGCCATGGAAACCATGACAAAGTGGTTGTGGGGAGGAGGAGATGAGGGGGCTGTAGGAAATACTGAGAATACCTACATTAATGGAGTAAGCGCAATCACACCAGTCATGTGATGATGTCACGTTGTCTGTACCTCGGACAGTAGCCTTTTGTTGATGCTTGCTTCCAGGATTTTCTCTTCAGACTGATTTGCTTATATTTATTTTCTGTCTAGAACATTTGCCTGAATATATGTCTATGACTGCTTGTCATTGCACATGATGTAATACTGTACATGTAGGCACACGCGTAAAGAAAGTGGAAAACAAACTGCTCATAGAGACTCATTTAAATAGCTGAAGAAAATGTTTTTTAAACATACTACATACTCAAGAATGTTTTAATGCAGGGTCAGGGTCTTTACAAGCCTTTACAGAACAAATAATATACTCAACAATATCTCTCTATGACTCTTTGGGCATCCTTAACCCAGTTAGATTTTGGAGGGGACTGCCACACCTGACTGGGCTTCAATAGTCTGAGAGGTGGGGGATAGTTTGGTGCATCCTGGCACTATCATGTTTCTTTAAATTGTCAAAAAGACAAGTGGTGTAGCAGGAAGAACAATAGAAGCTGCTTTCAGGTGTGTGGAGTGTTTTCTCATTTGTATCACAGGCTTGGAGCAGTCCCCCTGGGGGTGGGGTGCCCTGGATTCCCTCTAAGATGTTCTCACTTGGTAAGAACATCTTAATCCGGACTCTGCTTCAAAAGAGTGTAAGTGTTTCTGGGGGAGGGAGGGGGATTGAAACTAGTAAGTAAAGAAGCGAGGGAACATGGAAACAAGGGGAGGTGTATTCAACCAAAGAGAGAAGAAATTAAGGTGGGAGGAAGAGGGCCTTCCTGTGTGCGAGTGACAGGTCTACCCAAGCAGGGAGTTAGAGGAAACATTTTCAAGCTAATTATCCAATGTTGTATTAAGATTCAGTGAGAACATGCCTTTGACCTTGAGTGAGTCTGTTACTACAGAGCCACCAGTCCAGACAGTGAAACTTAAACATTCAAGGATGTCAAATGTTGCTTTTGTTGACTTAACTGTAAGTTAGTCCCTCTTGGCTTATTACATTTGCATTTTTTTGGATCTTTACAAAGCTTCAGTGAACATAAACTTTATGCCCATGGCCTCTGTTGTTTTAAAAGATGGGCTCGGCTGCATTCCTCACTGTAATCCTCTCGAACTGTGCCACACCCCGGGCAGAGCAAACATGTGGAGGGGAATGTATGCAGTGCAGCGGGAGCTGGTGTTCCCCCAGGGTCACTCACACAGACACAAAGAGGGACTGACTTTAACTTAACGTGAGGCTGCAGCGGATGCAGCATGCTTTGATGAGCCCCTAGGAGACCTCCACCGCTACTATGTTTTAAACAGGCCTTCTTGCGCACAGTCACATGCACACACCCTTGCTATCTTCCCAGCGCAAACCGTGGCAAATTTCATTCAATGCATGTAATTCTACTCCTGACACAACCACAATCCTGATCTCTTTGGCCTGAACAAATTTCCAAGAATAGGAAGAGATAAGAGAGAAGGAGGAGGAAGTCAAATCAGGTCACTGTTAAAGTCTCATGACCTAGCCAGGTCCAGTTAGTCAGTGAGTTCTGTGTGGTGAAAGGGAAATGTTTGTGTTCTGTTTGTGTACTGTCTGTGATCATACTTTTTAAGTTATTGTTTTATATGAATTAATTTAATTTGTAATCAGTATTCACACGTTTTATCGATATTACTGCAGACTCACAGTACTGCACTGAGCTACTGTTCATCAGAGCAGTTGATACAGTAGGACACATGTTGGCATTTAAAATTGGCCACTGCTCTGACCCACATCTGTGTGCCAGTGTTTCCTCTAGCAACAAGAGGTTTGGTGAACAGTTTTGCCATGTGGGCAGTCGTAATAAAAATAAAACACAGTTAAATGTGAAGGCAGTTGTCTAAAGTGAGAATATTCCAGACCTCAGAAAGAGTAGGGGCAGCATTTATCTTTAGTAAAGTGAGTGTCTAACTAGTTCAGCTGATATTCATAATTACATCAAATACATGTTACGTTTCCATTACTATTAATAATAATATCAAAGTTATTTCATTATTCCATCCTAAGTGTGAAGGCTTTAAAGGTATCACTCACACTGCAGCAGTCCTATAGCATCAGGCTGTGTATATGTAGGACAGTCTGTTGACACTGCTGCGCTAATATGCCAGCTTTGTTATAGCAGGTAATTCCAGGTTTGGACTTGAACTCCATTATATCTTAAAACAGAAAATGTATGACACCACTGTTGTTTAGTGTCAGATTGAATAGTAGGTGTTTGTTGCCCAGTGAGCCGCCTGCAACATGATGGAGAGACTGAGCACTGAAAATCTGCCCATCTGCTGCACCAGTGTCTCACCTGGTCTCAATCCACCCACTGCCTCTGAGTCATCCTCTTTTTTTCCATCTCTCTCTCCTGCCCACAGTGTTGATGAACGATTAGATTCTCTGCATTTTTCTCTTTGTGTTAAAAAAACCCCAGCAACTTAAATCAGTGCCTGCAGAATCAATGCCATCCTCACATTTGATGATTTAAAAGGCAGCTGGACTCAAACTCCCCTACTACTGCAGTAGTTGTTGCTGTTGTTCAGCGTCTCTGCAGTAAAGCTGGAGGCAGATCTATGGAAAGCCAGGCAGGAGGCTTGCAGTGAGCTTGACCTTTAGTATTGGTCTCATTAATTATTGATAAGTAGTTTCATCATCACTCATCAGAGACAGACTCAGGTTAATCTTATTTCTACTGAGAACAGCATTTATTCCTCTGCTGTATTCAGTCAAATCCCATCTTACATTATTTCATTTACAATGTTTGGAAAAACATCATAGCATCATCCTACTGGGTTGGTTACTGCTACTACTTCTGCTGCTAGCCACATATTGTTCTTCGTGTTGCTACTGTAGTATACTGAAGCACATGGCATATGCTGTGGCCCATTTTAAACATAAAAATTAATCGTTGCCCAGGAAATGTGTTGACTGCTCCCCTCAGGCGTCTTTAATTCTCTTCTGAATATAAAATGGACAAATTTACAAAGACACAGAGCTCAAGATGCCCTGCAATTCCCAACCCCAGCTCGCACACACAAGCACACACATACACACACACACCTAGGGAGCTACAAACAGTTAGACAGACAGGCCCAGCTGTCTCCCAGGGGCCAGCCTTTATAATGAGACAGAGATCTTCTTAATTGGCTCCATCTAATGAGGCAACAGAAATGCAATCTTTAGGGGCCCTACACCAGAATGAGTTCCCTCACCGTTTTTTGTCTAAATGACTATTGGTCTGTGTCAAACAGGCTGTCGTGAACCAGACCTAGCATGACATCCCAATCCCATGTGAAGACATGTCAGTGCTGAGAATGTCAAAGCCCGCATGTTGGTATGTCACTATCAAAATGATTCTGGTAATAGAGTGAGGACTGTGAACTGCAGTGGCAGTGACTGACATTGCCTTGCCTTCTTAAAAGCATGTGAAAGTGACAAAGGAGTGTGCGCTGTGTGAACTCTTTCTTTCTCCTCGAAGTGTTCTGACTCATACTCTATTCAGGCTTGACGAGCGGCGGCGATGGACTGCGCAGGAAAAGTGGAACCTGCCATAATTTCTTGTGAAACGCTCCCCATGCTGTCTGATGTGCTGCAGATGAGCTGAATGGAGGCCACCATCTCAAACATTAAAGCACTAAAAAAAACAACCCAAAAACAACTAGGACTTAATTCTAACTTTAAATTCTTATTTACACCCTCACTGTACACATATTAAAAAAAGACAGTAATTTACCAAATTAGACTGAGACAAAGGGTTGAATCAAAATGATAAAGTTGTGCCTCTGTTCGGACTTTTCTTCTCAGACATCAAGCTTAACAGGCTTTAGTGTAGTCGCTCCAAATTGGGGTAATTTGACAGAGCGTTCCTGATTCAAAGTGTTGGACTCTTAAATGGTTCATGTATTAGTGAATGAAAAGGCTCACAGCTGTCGAGTTTAGAGGAAGAGCTGAATATTGTACATGTTTTCATACCAATACATGCTCTGCTAATTCAGGCTTAATGCTGGCTTTGAAATTATGAGTGACTGATGCCTGTTTTGTTTTTGCTGGGCTCATTCTAAATTCCCACAACAACAACAGAAAATGTGGTCTTATCACTCTTTGAGTCTTACTTTTGTAGTTTTGACTGTTTAGATTTGTAATAATATAATAATAATGTATTCACCATGTTTATTTTTGAGATCTGGGAATGTGGCAATGTCACTACAAAGCTTAACAATACAAGCTGTCAATGCTTTTGATCCCTGGAAACATGCGTGGTAATGTGTACTGTTTAAGTACAGATAAGTTTTAATGCTCAATCTGAGCTAGAAGTGTGGTTTGCACTGCTTCCTACCACACAGTGTGGCCATACCCTAAAGGTCAACTTTAGGTCATCGCAGCATATCTGTGCCTCTGTGTGTATGTGCGTGTCTGGGCTGACAGGGGGGCCAGGCAAAGTTCATGGACGAAAGTGAGATGGCCAATTTCACACCCAGCAGATGCCTGCACCAGTGACCCACGGCGACAGGTGCAGGACACTAATTGGCAGCGTGCGCCATCATAGAGCTGGGTGGACTCATGTTGGGTAAGGGAACGAAGCAGGGAGAGCAGGATCAGAGGGAAAGAGAAGTGACACCAGTGGGGGGCACAAAGTGGCACCACATTTGCTGTGACAAACCCTTAAAACCAAAGTAGGAAGAGCATCAAGTTTAATGATTGCCTGGCTCAGGTACACACAGTACTGGTGGCAGTTTATTCTTTCTTTTCTTTTACCAAAAGTGGCATTTCATGTTTGATACACAAACAGAAAACTGCTCTCTGATCCCATTCTGTTTGCATTTTCATAAGTCTGGGATTTAGTCTGCTTCTCACTCTCTTTTTGACTCAGATCAGTCCACAGAGCCAAGGCTGCCCTTAGAGAAAACAGGAGAAGAGCAGGGTGATGACATGGGTGAAAAGTGTGATCAATATGTTTACCTACATCCAACAATTTTAAGATAAAACACTCCCTGCAGCTCAAAGGCTGTTTAAGTCACTGTGCCCTGGTTTATTGATCTCGCGACTCTGACCAAAGGGCACTTAATATTTTAACCAAATATACACCCGCTCAGCCCTCTCCATCTCACTGTTCTCAGCCTTATGAGGGCTGTTTTCATCATCTCCATGTGGGCTTGGTGACTCTTCAGCCCATGGAGAGGGCATCCTTAGAGGCCTCATCATCACAGCCAACAAACAACCTGCTAATCCAGTGCCGCACTTTATTTCAGTTTGGTTATGTATAGCAAAATGAAATTGCACAACCTCTGTTTGAAAAAACAAACAAACTCTTGCACATTTGTACATTTGTGGTTTCACAGGTATTAACATATATTTTTAGTATTTGGTTGATATTTACATATGAAAGGTAGCATATTGTGAGATGTAAACACCTTATTTTTGTGTGCTTTGATTTTTTCAGAAGGTGTAACCGGACTCTTCAATTTCTCTGTAGCTAGTAGAGTGTCAGCAACCAAAGCTTTAATCTCCAAACTGGAGAGTAAGCAGCCATACAATGTTTCTGCCCCTATCTGCTGACTGTGTTAGAAAGAGGCTTTGATGAATAGATCTGCTCTCTCCCTTCCATCTCATTATCCTCCTTTATCTGTTTTATGGATTTACACAACTCCTCAACACGCTCTGACACGCGGTCGATAGTGTCAGTGGGGGGAAAGAAGATGTAGGCTAGTCTTTTTTTTTTTTTTTTTCTTGCATTCTTTGTTTAATTTCTCTCATCAGCATCTGTGATGAATTTGTGTTATTTTTGGATTGCTAAGAGTGGTGGCGGCTTTGATCGCCACAGAGTGACTGAAATCGAGGTATCTCTTAACAAATGTTAAATTAGGAAAATATAATAAGGGCTACTAGCTTTCTGCTGTTTTCTCTTGGGGCTGTGGCACAGTTCTTCTCAAACTAGGGCATCAACATCAAGTAGCTGGTTTCTATGAAATCTTTCACTTGAATGGCTAGTCGAAGGCCTGTCTTCCCAGCATGGGGACATGACAGCTTAGTGAAAAAAGAAGGCTAATGCCTCAGTATTTTAACTGTGACTCACCTATCAACAGACTGAGAGGTGGCACTGTCATAGCTGAGCCTTTCTTCAGAGTGTGTATTTGTCTTGTGCGGGAACATGAGACAGTTGCTTCACTGTACAAAAGTATGCTGGTATAAGTGTGTACCTGTCAAATATATGTCAGTGTTACAGTGTGTGTGTGTGTGTGTGTGTGTGTGTGTGTGCACATGCGTGTGTATGTTTGTCAGATTAGAGGAGCTCTGGAGGGTGGGTTTCATGTCTCAGCAGGTCACAGATGATCAGATTAACTGAAGCAGGGCTGTAGACTCCAGCTGGATTAGTACCTGGACTCTGCAGGTGCCTCTCACCATGGTGCCACTACAGACCTACTTTGACCATACTTAGGAAAACACTGTTAAAACAATGAATTACACATATATACGAAATAAACAGTGGATGGGTGTCAGTGGATCTGAATCCACTACATCGTTATGTATTTCTGTGTGTGTGTGTGTGTGTGTGTGTGTGTGTGTGTGTGTGTGTGTGTGTGTGTGTGTGTGTGTGTGTGTGTGTGAATAGGTGAATGAGAAGCAGTATAAAGTGCGTTGAGTACCAGTAAGGTAGGGAAATGCAGACAATTACCCTAATTATCAGCAGTTCAGAGCTGCATAGTGACAGTGCTAGCATATGTTTTCAGCTGATACACATTCAACTATTCTGAAACGTCACCACACTGATGTTTAGGGAACAATGTGAGTCAAAGGAAAAAGTGATAAACTATTTAAATGTTGTCAGTTAATTCAAGATACATGGACACATGCAGGGGCCAAATATATTGGGTGTGGATACATGAACAGCTCAGACAGAGCCTTTGTTACACATCTTACATGGAGGTGGGAGTGTTTACTTCTGTGGTCTGTGGGAGAAGACTCCTGCGTCCTGTGTCCCAGGACAAACAAGCAAGAAAAGGAAACCAACATTTTTTACACAATTTTTTAATTTTTTTATCTTACTTTTATCCTGCTCTCCCCCTGACTGTGTGTGTATATTCCTAGCTCTCCTCCTCTCTTTCTCCTTGGGTAATCTCAGGCGTGTCAGCAGCAGTACTACTCCTCCATCTGTGGGATTACAGCTGCTGAAACAAAGACACTTAATTACTGCTGAGGCAACACAGTCTTTTGTATGTGTGTGTGTGTGTGTGTGTGTGTGCGTGCGTGTGTGCGTGTGTGTGTAAAAGCATTTTCTTGTTTATAGTCACTATATATGTATTTGCTCACATTCACAGTATTGTTAAAATATACCTTACTCTAATATCCAGGCAAAGAATACCTGATCACAACATAATCAGAGTTCAGGAGGTGTTAGGAGGTGACGTACTTCCACAGTTTCACATTTAAATGACCCCCTGCTTGCCACTGATTCCTGTTCTCCATTACCAGCCCAAATGAAAGCAGAAAGCCTCTGGCTATCATTTTATAATGGATTTTCAGTGTTTCCTGATGTCCTGGAGCCTCACCCACTTCAAACAGATCCATTAGTTCAAATGGATCCATTATAGCCCAAAACCAAAACAGGATCCTTAAGAGGGACCATTCTCTGTGTTTGAGGGTGAAGGAAAGCCCTGTCCATGTGCATCCAGTGCCTCACTATTTTACCGGGTCCTGCTGGGATCATTGGGTCTGACTTTTTCGGTCTCCTGCTGAAGTGCTGTCCTGTTGGCATCTTATAGCTGGGGGCTTTCACCAAATCTGAGAAAGGAGAGAAAGAAAGTCTTTATGAACGAAAAGGCATTTTTTCATTGCTTTGATATCAAATACACTTCAGCCTTAGCTATAACTTTTCCTATGGTCCCCAATTGCTGTCACGAAGATTTGGACTTTTGTGCGATTATCAAGCAATTGTTTTTAATAATAATTTAGTCTTCTATCCTTAGTTTATAAAATGTTATAAAAATATAAAATTCTGTTTTGTGGTTGAATCATTCATGTACACGTGTACAGTTACAAAAATGATATACAGTATTTTGACTTTTTTTTGGATGGGCGTTGTTACAGCAAGGGTGAAGTGTAGAATAAAAAATAATATGCACCAGGTTTGGGGTTTGGGTTAAAATCAAACAAACCAAAGGGTGAAAAAAAGGTAAAGTCCGTATGAGGAAAAAGAATTTGAAACAAGAATGCTTCTGGTATTCCTCACCACTAGTGGTTTTGGAGAGGAAAATATCAAACTTAAAATGGAAAACGTGGTATCCAGAATACAGTTTCAGGCACTCAAGTGGATGTTTAAAAGTAAAAAGGCTTTCATTAAATATGGGCTAACATATTAAAATGTACACCACTGCCAGCTAGTTTTTTTATTTTTATCTTTTCAAAATGTTGAATTGAACTTTCTCATGATTCCAGGACCAGTTCCAATAGGTGCTGTTGGTAAATAAATACTCTTATTTTGATATTTATAGCCACAAATAATGTAAAAAACAACAACTAGGATATTGATGACCTTTCTCAACAATGATAACTGTCTTAATGGCACGTTGGAAACATCACACTGAGGACAAGGGAAAATATTGATGAAGTAGAAAGAGAGACATAAAGGAACAGTGAGAGACAAGCAGAAAGCGTGAGCGTCTGTCAACCCCTTGCCATTGCTGGACTGTGGGGGTATAACAGGTTCTTCAGCTATGCTCTAAGGGGATTACACATATCACAGGCTTCATGTCAGAAAAATTAGTGTCAGTTTCTCACAGCGGCCTTCCTCTCACACTGAGAAGGACAATCGGATAAACAGGGGGAAGAAGACTTTGTTCCAGTTCCTCTCTAACTGCTTTGGGATATACTGTATCAGGCAAATTCGAACACTAGAAACAAGACCTGCAGTAGATGTGGGTATTTTACTGTAAGTGGGTAGTGCTTTGTTTTTTGGGATAAGCAGCACTTGTAGCTGCACGCTCATTTCTCTGACTGTTAAGGTTCCAGTGCTTCCAAAGCCTTAATAGTGCATTCAGCCATCACAAGTACCTACCAGTTTAGTGCTGACCCTGCATTGTCTAAGCTGTTTTCCCTGTGATCTTCCTCCCTGACTGGTTTTCCCGGATTGCCGTTGCCAATACTCCCAGTCACACTGCCATTGATCAAGTCACTGAGTGCTGTGCTAGCATCAAAAAGAGGGATCAGCTCTGTAAAGCCTACCCATCTTCTCAGTAGTGTTAAAGGAAAGGGGCCTTAATGAAGAAAGAAATGTATACACACATCCCAGATTCAACACCATGTAATTCAGTATTGTTTCCTGTATGGAAGTGCTGATGTGGGAAAGAAAATGAATGTCTCATTTGGAGGGTATCCATCTTGGATAAGCACCAGGGCTCTAGCTTCCCTATTAGGTTTCACTGGAGCCACAGGGGTGTAATATTAAGGTGAGATCATGTCGCCTTTACAACATTTACAGCTCTTCTGCAGACTGAAGCCTATAGGCAGCTGCTGTCTGTCTCCAGCAGGCCTGAGGATAGAGCGCCCATTGAGGGCAAAATGCAAATGTTACAGTGGTGAACGGAGGGGCTCACAAGTGAAGCGCTATTCTGGCGAGGGGGTGGAAGACTGGCCCTCTGTGTCTGTGCCACCCACAAGCACACAACAGTCATCACTCTGACCATTCACCCAGGCTGATGAAGGAGGTGGGGGGTCGGGGAAAAGAGTTTGTACCACTGATGAAGATGGCAGGGTAAAGCCCAAGCAGGAGATGCTAATGACTGTTATACACAGATCATTTGGGCCGGCGTACCTTGTAAACATGTTGCATTCCGGGGGCTAATTATGTTTCTCAGACTCAGGGCCTGTTCTGGGGGGGGGGTTGTCTTGCTGTAATTGCAGTAGAAATTACTGTAGAAATTACAGGAAAATGCTTTTTATTTGACTTTCAGTCAGACTTTCTTGCTTTAAGGGATATATCACAGCTGTAGGGAGTAACTGTAGTAAATTAATTTAACATTTGCACTGAATCAAGCACTCACAGTGTACAACTGAGTCACAAGATAGTCAGATTCTCCTTGGCCATCTGTGTCTGGTTGCTATTATGAACATATTCTTTCTTAAAATGATGCCAGTTGACAGTGGAAAGACATTCAGACGTCCAAAGCAGACACTGAAAACTATTACACGGGGATATGATAACAAAGAAATGGGTCACTGTGTGTTTCAAATATATATGGTCTGAGGTTGTTTTCCCTTTAAGTGTCTGTTTGGCCCAGCCTCCACATATCTGTGGGTATCTGAGTGTTGCAGTGGGCAGTTATGTTGCATTGGAGCAGGAGAAATGCTGTACCCTCCTCAGCATTCTGCCGCTTTGTTTGGGTAAATTGGGTTTTTGTGTTCTCATGCCAGCGTGTTTGCTGTGGTAAATGTTTGCCCTGTTTTTTTTTCTCTCTGTTCCCCTTTGCTAAAGGTTTGTCAACTGGACACTATATGCTCATGTCTGAGTATGATCAGTAAAATGCTGAGAAATGCTTTATTTTAGATGCCATCCATTCACAACAGGGAGAAACAGTTTGGAGTTGCACCTAACAAGAATTTTTATTAAAGATTGTAGAATGTGTTGATTTTTTTTTCCAATTAATCTATTCATTGTTTAGTGGATGATGAATGTGACAACAAATAGGGAAAAATGCCGATCGCAGTGTCTTTTAAGCTCCATCTAACATTTCAAAGTGCAAAGATAAAAAAGAGAGAAACGCAGCAAATTCTCACATTTGAGAAGCTACACAGGCAAATAAATGACATTGGACTTGAAAAATTACATGTACTGAACATGTCTATTGACATTTGTTATTGACCATTTTCTGTCAGCTGACTAGTTAACCAACATTAATGAATTAAATTACTAAAAGCAGCTAAAGAAAGTTACATCACTAGCTAATATCAACAAAGTACATGTCAAAATAAAAGCCTCTAGACCATGTTAGAATTAAAGGAAATATTTGCACAATTGCAGCTGTATAATATACAAAAGATGAAGACATGTTCTGATTACCAGAAGTTATCAACTCTAATTAGAAGAACTAAAAACGATTGGAGTTTCATTGGGTGAAATAAGAGTAATCCTAATCTGTTTATGAAATTAGCTGCCTTTATCCCCTTCCCAATGGATCAGCCCTAATGTGAAACACATTTTTACTAATGTTACTACTTTTTGGAAACTTGGCAAACAATAAGTGATATCTCGTTGGCAATGGCCATGGAGATTTAAAGAACGTGCCAACAGTAACGTCTCGTTTTATGAGCTCTTGGACAGAGGATCTATGTCAAATGAAAACACCCCATAATTTATCTTTAAACTGTCCTTCATTGTTGCTTGTTTTTCACTGTGTTGCAAGGACATAATTATCCAATCTGAATCAAAGCAGTTATTAGCATGGATGGATTGCAGGATTTCATACACACAAGGACAACAGTGCCGCCTACAACGCAAGGTTGCCATGTGAGCAACCCTGCTGAAAGGTATAATATCCCCGTGTAGCTATGGCTACACACCGCCGGCTGGCGCGTGAATCACAGAGGTGCTTTGGTGCCTTCAAAGATCCTTTTCATAGACGGCTGCTCGCAGGCAGTGCTCGCGATTAATGGATTTCTGCTCTGCACCGAGTGGGTGGCTTATACAGAAGGCACAGTGCACTCACTCTGTGTGTGTGGGGGTGTGTGTGTTTGCATGTGTCTGCCACCCTCTGAAAAAGATAAAGGTCTGAAATCAGATGATGGCATCAGCCATGCATGTTGCTTTTTAGCACCATCATCGCTGCATCTGTGGACCACCTCACTGCTTAAAGCGAGAGCCATAAGCACTCCTCTTTTATACACGATGCAGTGCCGTATTTCCACAAAGCTTACCTCATCTTATGTGCTTTGAATCCCCAAATGTCGTTTCTCAACCTGCAGCCTGGTCCCTGATCATTCTTATTAATCACACGCTCCAAATGTACTGTAATTGCTATGTATAGCCATCACTACACAGTGCTTGCAGTCGGCCTCACCATGTTTTATTAAAACAAGAATTACTTCTGTCATTAAGCAGATGTTAGATTTTCACCCGTACTTAGAGCTAATCAGAAAGATGTGATGTGGGTGAAAGCTTTTTAACTGCTGTGCACAGCAGCAGTAAATGAAAACTTCCATCAGTTTAATAAATGCATCATTATATGTGTGTGTGGGGGGGGGGCTATTGGGTTTTTATCATTGTAGTATTGTTACTTGTTGACAGCTGTGAATGGCTGGATGTATTTTCCAGACTAGGATTAGCCAAGTGTGTGCTGTAGCTGTGGACTAGATGACTTGATGTTTCTGTCTGAAAACAGCTTCATCTTCTAAATGATCAGATCTCTTATTTTGCATGCAACCTGTTTGTGTTAACACCCTCAAATGATTTC
Source organism: Ctenopoma multispine (assembly GCA_034779795.1). Lineage (NCBI taxonomy): Eukaryota > Metazoa > Chordata > Actinopteri > Anabantiformes > Anabantidae > Ctenopoma > Ctenopoma multispine. The sequence continues at coordinate 8,066,300 of JAUYWH010000012.1, read as the reverse complement.
AGTCACGTGGTTGTAGATACTGTGAATAACATGTTATGTATGTAGAGAATGTGAGACTTTAACATGTTGAAAGTCACATTAGTGATGAAGCCAATCACACATACCGTACATATTACTACTCTTTACCAGGGCTGTGTATTGGCAGGAATCTGGCAATACAATATGTTTTATATGTAGATGTGGGTGGAGGATTTAATTCAGCTTTTCCTGAACTAGGACACTAAATATGACCTTTTGGAGTAATTCAGTTTACTGCAAATAATGAAAGTCTGTATAATTGAATAATGCAGTGCATTCTTTCACTGGATTTCTATAACTATGATATCATAGCAGAGGTACTTCATTTACCTGCTCCTTCTACCTACAAAGTAGAGACGAAGACAAATCAGACTTTATAAGACCAGGCATAATGCAATGCCACGACAGATCCCAAATTCATCAGTAAGAAAATGATCTTAAATAAAGTTTGACAGAATGAAAGGAGACAGGTTTTATGAGCCCAAGGCTTGTGCTTAAAGCGACTGACTGTGTGTTGTGAAGCACTGAAGTAACTTCACCACCACTGATCTCATCTATGTCAATAAGGAATAATGATAGGCAATTGCAAAGAGCATGTATAACTCACAGGCTGCAGATGAGCTAAATGTGGGGCAAGAAGGGATGTAATCGTGTCGCATGAGAAAATCGGAGGGGTGTGTTCTTGCATGCATCGTTGTGCGCACCTGTCTTTATTTGTGTTTGTCTTGTGTCTGTGATCTCTGTGGGGTGTGATGGTGTTGCTGTGCTTTCCAGCAGACTCAGTTTGGGATGCCGCCCAGAGCTCAGCTTTAGCACCAGCTCTCTCTGTCACACACACCCATGCAATATCTCCCGCGCGCACACATGCACAGTTACACCTGCCTACGCATTCTCTCTTGTGGACTCAGACACACAACACACATACAGCGCACATGCGCATATACACAAACCTTTTGCCACATTTGGTGGCGATGCGTAAGGCTCCAATTAGTTTTGACACCTCTGAGCTTTTTGCTTGTGGTTTGGGCAGGGCTGAACTGTGTGTGTTGTGTGGCACCGGTGTGTATTTCTGCGCATGCATGCCTGTGCTGGTGTGTGGGCGATGCCTGATGTGATTGTGTGATTTAGCATGCATGCATGTGCAGGTGTGATTTTGTGCATATGAGCCATATACTGGGGGGGTCAGTGGTTCGGTGCTGCTTGTCCTGCCTGACTCGTGACTGTTATCATTACAGATGAATGCGTCTCACCACAAAAACATATCTAATTCATATCTGTCTGTATTTACTAATGTGGAAATGTTACAAAGAAGCCTATAGTGTTGTCCAGCATCCTTTGTGCTTCAAAGCAGCTAAAGGAAAAGTGATTGTAACAATACCAACAGTGTGTTTGATGCCAGGATAGCCAGGTTTTATTAGTTTTTCCTTTGATGAGACTTGAATATTATTAGTTATTTACACAGCCAGGAGCCAGGCTTATACCTTGAGCTGCTTCTCTGTTTGTCTGCCCACCTCACAGAGAAAAGCAAATCTCTCACTGTAGTAATATAGTGTTGGGCAGGTTGAAGAGCTACTTCAGATCTGTGTAACATCATCAGTGACACTCTGGGCTTTCAAGCCTTTGTGCAACAGAAATAATCCATATCATCATGCTTTTGTTCATTTGCATCATGACCCACGGGATGTGTTCCAGTTATGCGCTCTACTAATAATAGTATAAGAATAAAAGTATAATGTATTATTTTATAGATTTTTTTCAGTGCAGAGATACTGACAAAAAGAAATATCACAGTAGGTTTACCACAGCCATCAATAATTGTAATGATATCTCAGGAAATACTTTCTGTGTATCAAATATTGAGAAACAGAGATATAGACAATGTAGAGGTATTAGCAGTAGTTTTAGTCTTTAGCTCTTCTATGTACTACAAAGGAAGCCAAGGCCAGATTATGTGGATAGAGTAACAGAGGTAATTCACGGTGCTTCATAAAAGAAGAAGAAATGCATCAGAACAAACGTTTTGAACACAATTAAAAAGAAGAAATTATTTAATATCGATTAAAATACACTAAAAATAACACTAAAACCAACACACATTGCAGTCTTTATTAATGTAATAGATTACACCAGTATTTTTCCTTGAATGACTGGTAAAAAGAAAGATGACTGTAGTAGTTCAGCTGAAATTCAGTGTCTCTCATTGCTTTCAGTTTAGTAACAAGTTGTTTAAAAAATGACAGGGTGCTCATATAAATATATGTGTGTATATATATATATATATATATATATATATATATATATATATATATACACACACACACATTTCTGGTTCACTGCTAGTTTGTCAAATCACTGCACCACATCATGTCCAGTATTATACAGGTCATTACACCCACCACACTGCCACAGTAAGAGAGACATATACATATTTGGCCTGTTTGATTTAGGCCTTGATATAATGTTTATGCTCGAGTAATTAAATTTAGTCACAGCGTGGACACCAGCCACACTATGAGAGCAGCAAGTAGATGTTGCTAATCAGGGCATTGTGACGTGGCTCTTTCGTGTCACAGATTCAAGGGCTGTTTAGCCGCCTTACGCTACACTGATTCTAATTTAGCTTCCCGCTCCTCTGCCCTCCGTCACATTCACCAAGAAGTCACGCTAACCACATCGTGGCTTCTTCTCCTGTCTCCTTGGCCTTTTATCATCATCCCCCCTTTTTCTTTTACTAATTAATATCACTCCACTCCACATCTCTTCTCCTGACCTGTCCTTCCCCAAGTCTCTTTTTCCACTACTGTAGTATACTGTTCGCTTTGCCGCTCCCTCCTGACCTCTGTCCTCTCTCCCACCCACTCTGTTCACAGTGAGCACTGCAGTGAGGATCCATATTGGATTATTGTGTTCGCCATTAGCCTCTGGGTTGACAGTGTAATTGCCTTCATCCACCAGGGTCTCTGTAAGCCTGACCCCACCAACCCGGCATTAGCATTTCCACAGAGACTACTGGATGACCTGTCCATCAAAAACCTACAGAGACTGATGATGATAGATTGAATCATATCTAGGGCTCTAGCCTACTATTAACACCCTCAATTCTGTGTCTGCACTGAACGCTGGCTTTTGTCTATGTGTCCAGGCAGGACCAAGACCTGCTAGAGTTAACAAGCTAGCAAGAAACTGGTAATTATCTTTCATAACAATGTTTCTAATCAGAGCCAAGAGCTACCCGCTACCTTAGCTGGATAAGCACAAGCACTCCTTAATGTGCAGCCCTGATAATTTTACATCATTTTATATGTTTCACACTTTTTAAGTATGAATATTTATGCTGCCTTCAAGCACTTGATGTTTTGGAGTCTGAGTCAAAATCAATGCCCACATATATGCTGCATCCTCAGGCAGTCACGCAACCTGTTCACATTGAGGTCTATTATAAAGAGACACTTCTCAGTTGATTCTGATGTTCGGAGACTTCAAGTTTTCAGACAAGACTGTTAATGAACTTGTGTGCGTCTCTTTTTCCCTCTCCCCATTGTTTTTCTCACTCAGGGCCGCTGCACGCGAGAGAACTGCAAATACCTCCACCCGCCCGCTCACCTGAAGACCCAGCTGGAGATCAATGGGCGAAATAACCTGATCCAGCAGAAGACAGCAGCCGCCATGTTGGCTCAACAGATGCAGTTTATGATCCCTGGCACCACGATGCAGCCTGTGGTTAGTGTTGGCCTCGCTGCTGTGGGAACTGACAGGCAGTGCAACGTGACCGTCTATGAAAATAGAAATGTTGATGTCCCACACTGTAACAAGCCTGACTTTGGTCCTGCTAAAATACAGTTACATATCAAGCTGCAACAGCTTAATTCAACATTTGTATTAAATAATGTTTTTGATATTTGTGTTTTAAATGCACAATCTGATGCTTTTATGATATGAATCCCTTCAAAGTTGAATTAAAATGCAACCTGCATTAGTTTGACTGAAGATAACCTTCATTTCCGTATAATTTATCTTACTGTCATGATCTTGGCATCAGTTTTAACCAACAAGCTGAGTATGATTCAATGCAATACAGACCTGTAATAGATACTTTCTCCTGTCAGCCTGTTCTCAGATTACTTCACAGGCTAGAAAGATCATGAATTTGCTCTAGCCGTTGTTGTCGAGATGCCCTTGAGCAAAACTGAAAACTGCCCGCCTGCTCTCTGGGAGCAGCTCAGCAGTCAGTGGTAGCTGTAGACTGTGGTGGCACTGGGCAGGCTGAGCTGCCAGGTGTGAATGTGTTTTAACTGCATCTGTCTAAGGCTAGGCGTAACTGAAAAAGAACATGCATGCTCAGCAATACCGTCCCGAGATGCATAGAGGTTAAAAAAAAAACTCTTCTCTAGTTTCTACCCCGACTTCCCTGCCTTCGTTTTTGTCTCTTAAACCCCTTTCCTTTTTATTCCCCCGACTCTCACACTACTTCCCCACCTTTCCTCTCATCTTTCTCACTCACCACTCCATACAGCTGCACCCACTCTTTTGTTCTGGTGCCTGTTTTTTACTTCTACCCTATGTTTCCATCTTCCTGCCTTTCCCCTGCAGTACCCACTCTCCCTACATCCATCATTTTCCATTTATGCCCATTTGTGACAACAAAGCAGTAGAGTATTGTATAGAGCAGTTGTGACAACATTAAATGAGCTGTTAAAATAAATGTTGATAAACTGTCTTTTCTCTTTTTCTATAGCAGACATTTCCAGTCACCCAAGGCCTGGGCTCCAGCGCAGGTTTGAGCTACACTCCCTACCTGACTCCCATGTCCCACAGCATGGGCCTGGTGCCCACAGACATCCTGCCCAGCACTCCGGTTATCGTCCCCGGCAGCTCGCCTGTCTCCCTGACCGCCAGCTCTTCCTCCAGCCAGAAACTGCTGCGTACCGACAAGCTGGAGGTGACCCACCAACTCACAATCCTCCCACTCTCTTAGACAAGACAAGCACGGCAGCTAATCATTGGCAACATACTTGTACAGTGAATACAGGAGAAACTGCTACTACAGGCTCCTTTTTCACATTTTTAATCTTTAAATAGCATTCTTTATTTTCCTTCAAAAAAATGGCAAAGCACTTACAAATACTATTGTCTGCCTGCACTCTGTAAAAACTCTCTGTGGACTGTTGTACGGCGACTGTCGAGAGTTAGTGAGTAAAAGAAAACAAGTCAGGCTTCTTATTTGATACTTTACTTCTGGATTATACTTGAGTATAAAAGGAGAGACATCTGATTGCATTATCTGTTACAGAAATACAGAAATAATTAAGGCTTGTATCAGACACATGGAGCAAGGTGAGACTTAAATTGGAAGTTGCTAGACAGTCACAGTCAGACTGAGGCACCTACTTCAACTATCTCCATCTGCCTCCTGGCAAACAGTTTTGAATGAGAATAGCTTGTTGATTGTGAAAATGTGCATAGGGGAGAGGTTTTTTTTCCTATACATTTTTAAAGATAAACAATAATCTCCCTAAGACCTGGAGGTGATGCGTAGGTGTGTGCCTGTATGTGTTTTTCTCCGCGAGTGCTATCACTTAGCAACTGAATGAAGCTGGCTCTGATGAAACAGTATCCCTCTGAGACACGTATACACTCCCACACAAAGCCAGCATGTGTGTGCACATGTGTGTGTGTGTGTGTACAAGCAGATCCCCCTGTGATTACACCCAAGTCTCAGAACAGTTGAAGATTGACTGGTTCAGTAATTCTACGATCATTTGGGTTTGACACAAATTGCAGTTTTTTGCGTTAAGGTCTGTTCACACTAAGTTCTAAAGTGGTTTAGAGGCGGTTTAGATAAGTTGGAGAAAATACATGAAGCACATGAATGTTTCCACAAGTCTGGTTAAATTTTTTTCCAGATTTGCAGTATGATAAAGTAAAACCTGTGAACATACCTCCTCCTACTGTATGCTGTAGATATATTTTTTTATTTATGATTATGGTGCAGCTTTAGACTAGAGGAACATATAAATCATCAAAGTATTTATTAGTTTTGAATCTGCAATGCTGCTTATCTTCCTTTTGCCCCAACATTGTGTTTTAGACAAATAATATAGTATTTTTTTGATTAATGCTACAGAGAAGACGAAAAACAAGAATCATGCAATGAATTAGTATGTCTGTGTATTTCTTTGTTTTCTCTTTTTGCATGCAATCATCTGTGTGTCTGCTTGTGTGTATGTGCCCACATGTCTGCTTGTGTGTCCACCTGACACTGCTGCTCCCAGGTTTGTCGCGAGTTCCAGCGGGGCAACTGCGCTCGCGGTGAGACCGACTGTCGCTTCGCTCACCCGAGCGACAGCCCCATGATCGACACCAGCGACAACACGGTCACTGTCTGCATGGACTACATCAAGAGTCGCTGCTCCCGCGAGAAGTGCAAGTACTTCCACCCCCCGGCTCACCTGCAGGCCAAGATTAAGGCCGCCCAACACCAAGCCAGCCAGACAGCTGTGGCTGCGCAAGCCGCTGCCACAGCTGCAGCCATGGTGAGAGCACAGCACTACAGCCAACCTACTGTATCTGTTGCCTACACAGTGGTAGAGCAGGAAACACACGCATATGCAAATTTCACAAGGTTTGTGCTTCTTCACAGTACTTAGAGAGCGAGAGCTTGTTAGGTCTGGCCATTTTATAGCACCTGCTCACCTTGAACCTTCCAATAAGAGCTTAGGCTTTTATTAGGATATCACAAGAGGCTTTTATAGGGTATCAAATAAACAGTCTAAAAGTTATTATTGGAGGATTTATGGTTGCAGAAGAACAGATCACCGCAATATAAACAGTACTATTCACACTCTAAATAAAATTCATATTAGCACAGGGGTTCTGGTACAAAGCTGCTCTACATAATTGATGTTATAAGATCACACTGGATATCAGAGATTGTTCTATATGTGCTGTAATGTTAGGGTGATTAAGCACAACCCAACACTTACACTGTAATACGCATTCCTGTGTTTTTGGTGATCTTTTTTAGCACCTTTTTACCAGTTCAAATACACACACAGGCTCACTGGATACACTTGACATTATTACAAATTATCATGCTGTACACAATATGTAAACACTTGCTTTTGATGATGACACCCACAGTAACATAAAATGTGGAGCACTGCTTTATTTCTGTATAAAACATACCCACCTCTGCTGGTTTATTCTAGTGGACTCCAGTGTACAATTCACTGACAATAGTCATCCCAAAGTGAGGCCGTTGTATACAATAAACAGGGCTTAGTGAGACCTAAAGGCATCAGTATAATGCCACAAAAATGATCTGTTATTGTCTCACGGCAGTCCACTTTTATTTTCCAATGCCCTTGGTTCATACAGAGACAGTGTGCTGGCTCACCCCTCATCCCACTCACCCCCTGCTCTCAATGATAAGTGCAGCTCTCTGCAGATCAGTGCAAATTGAATCAGGGATGGATGAGGAGGGAACATCGCAGGTGGGGGTTTACCCTCTTTTGCCTTTAGTTGGAAAAATCCCCCATCAGACTGAAGAAGGCACAGAAAGGTAGTCAGCCAGATAGAAATGCAGGCAGACAGACGCTGAAAAGGGTTTGGCAGTGTGTCTTGGCTGTGCCCCACCCTCCTCCAGGCTCAGAGTGGCTTCCTTTGAATGGTCTTTTGGCTGCTGCACTCGCACACCTTGTATTGCGCCAGTGTGTTGGATGACTTGTTTCCTCCACGGCATGGGCATGCTTTATGCGTCGCACATACCTCTCTCATCGGCTGGCTCCGCTGCTGCTTGCTCCCCTTGTCTTCCCTCCGTAAGTCGACAGTTTGGATGGTAAAGCGACTGTAAGTGCAGGTTACTTGTGTGTCGCTCCTCAAGATAGCAGCTGCATGAAAGCAGGAAAACACGGAATAAAAACACGCATAAATAAGAGAGCCTGAGACCCCTGATGTCGAGTCATCAGCGCCGTTGCCATAAAGGTACACAATACTTTATCAAACCGCAGGATCTAGTTTATGTTGCTAGTGTGTTCTCCTCACATTTGTACTCTTCACACTCCTCCTTTGTCTCCTCATATGCCGCAGTTTATCAACTTTATGACCCAATTCCCAATTTACCATCAGCAGTTACAAGCTGTGTTAGAGGTGAGGGGGGTTAACCTTAGGACAATCAGTTGTTTAGTCAGCACCTTTAATCCAATTTTCTTTTAGCCCTTAGCCTAAGCTGGAGCACTTTTATTGAAGCAGAGACCCATAAAACCTGTATTTCTGCACTGCTGCAAATAGGTAATATCATTATCCATAATTCACTTATTAAAATCTAAAGCAAACACGTTAAAGTGTCCTGTAGATACGGTTACACATTAACTGATACAGTTACAGTAAGAAGATCCTATTATTGAGGTTATCTTGTTTTACTGTGCCACATTATGTGTTGCTTGCCATGCTGTGATCTTCTTCCTCATTGCAAGTCAAATGCAATCATCTTTGCTTTTCATGTCACTTTTAATAGACCATCTTCCATTTAAACTAACCACAACGTTTGAGTCTGTTAGGCCGCAGTACGTCAGCAGTGCGTTGGCGCTCTTTAGTAGGATACATACTGCTAGAAAATCCACATACATGAAGCAAAAGGCTTATGCATGGACCCCTTAAGTGCTGTGCTCATTACATCCATGTCATCTTTTTTTTTTCCTTTCAGCAGTGACTACAAATGTAAGCACATTTTTAATTATCATTAATAAAAGCAATAACTTGAAACAAACATATGTATTATTACCTCATTAGATTGTGATTGAATTGCTTCTATTCTTTTTCCAGTTTAATCTAGGAGGAATGTAAGAATAAACAGAGCTCCACATTCTGTAATTCAACTTTAATCATATACTATAAATATAACTTCACCTCACAGCATTGATCACACTAACAAGCCACACGCCTTTAGGATGCAGAATTAGTTTGAGGAGTTGTCTCTTATTTCAAGCACTAGATGTGAATCGACACCACTGTAGAAAAATGTGATTGTTTTGATTTTTGTTAGGGTTGCTACCTACTGCAACAAAATCTGCCCACACACATTCTCACATTCTCACACACACACACACACACACACACAAACATGTCAAGTTGTTGCTCCTAGTTGTGAGGGCAGAGGTGAATAATTTGAGGGGCTTTGACCAGAGCCCGCTCATGCTGTGGGCGTTAAGACATTTCTCAGGCCCAAATGCACGTCACCTCATCAGATAGACTGCTCCAGGAGCATTTTAATTATTGTGTGTGTGTGTAGGCTTGTAAATCTGTAGATAACCTCTTTCAGTCTCACGTTAAGTGTCAGCTCAGTATTTAGTCTGAATCACTTGTGTTTACTATATTTGTTCTTGCGTAGATGTTAAAAAGTTGATTTACTTGTTCAGATATTGTTGAAATCACTAAATTCCTTCACAGTAGTTTTTGAAGTACATCACAGAATCTTGCTTTTTTTAACCAAAGTTTAATGTAGATGCTTTTTTTTTTGCTTTTGTACTAATCAAAAAGTAGCTATGTTTCTTTAAAGTAAACAAAACAGTTTTTTGTTTATGTGCATGCCTATTGTTTTGTATGTGGTATACTTGCATTCAGATTATTTTTGTTTTTGTTTTTTTCCTTCTCACCTATCCACAATGCAATGCTGTCCCCCATGACGCACCTCTGCTTGCTGTTACCTGTATGTTAATACGCTTGAATCCCATTGGCCCACTGCCATCATGTGCTCGCTGCCTGCTAATTAAAGACTCAGTCGACTGCCAAAGCAATGAAGCGACCCCTCGAGGCAACTGTAGACCTGGTACTTTGACCTTTCACCTTTTGCTTTGCATGTAGCTTCTTTAATTGTACTGTAGCCACTCACAAAATTTAAGTTGGCTCTTTTGTTTTTGTGAAACCCTGTAAGACACTTAAAAGTACAAATATTTATTATTTATAATCACAATTTTACCATGTACTGCACATACAGTAATTACAACGTAATGTTAAAATAATTCCAGTTATCTCACTATTTTCTTTAATGTGTTGTTGATGATTGCCTTGCTATGGTGTAGTTTCTCATTGTCCTTGTTATAGTTACTGCAAGTTTCCATTTTTGGCTTGTTGTGCTGTGCATAGACAAATAACACATTAAGAAAATGTAAGTGGACTTGTGTAAGTCTACAGTTCAAATGTGCTGTGTTTCTGTTGTGTGTGTGTGTGTGTGTGCGTGTGTGTGTGTGTGTGTGTGTGTGTGTGTGTGTGTGTGTTTGTCTTTGGTGGCTAGGCGTTCCCGCACGGCGTCCTCCAGCCCCTACCAAAGAGACCAGCACTTGAGAAGAGCAACGGAGCGAGCTCCCTGTTCAGCCCCAATGTTTTGCACTACCAGCAGGCACTGGCCAACGCACAGCTTCAGCAGCCCGCTTTCTTTCCCACAGGTAGGAACCTCCCACATACTGCACACAAACACATAAGGAAGGAGTCATAGGTATGCAGAGCATGCCTTCAGATATAACGTGCTCAGCTAACTGTCTGTCCAAAACATACCTTTTTGGAATTTCTTATGCTAAAGTTACGTCATTTCTATATTTTCTTTTTTAAATTCATTTAAGTGTCATGTGGGTGTGTGCTAATGCTTTAGCCATTTACCATCCCTAAACTTTGATCTAGTGCCTGCTAAGATAAATATGTAATGAATGCCAGGCTCTGATCAAAAGATATGATATAGTACTACCTGAATATGATCTACCCGTCTAACCCTAAGAATGAAAAAGAGAAAAAGAAGCCCAGCTGTTTCTAACCTACGGCTTTGTAATTGTAAATAATGTCTTATTGTTCCAAATATCAATATTGCAGAAAAAACACTATTTTGCTTCAGTTTTTTCAAATAAATTCAACTGTGCGTCTTTACTCCAATCAACCCAAGCACACCACCTTTGTGTACCGCTCACAAACAGTGACTCAAGTCCCCTTGAGTCACGTGCTAAATAAGTTAAGTGCAACTAATATTGTAGCCTGTAGTTGCACTCGCAAGTTATAACAAGGAGACTTGTAGCCATCATCCTCCTTATTTCTGTATGCTCATATGGACCTCGTGGTGTGAGATGCCCCTCCCTCCTCTCTCCCTCTGTATCTGTGTGTGGGAAGTAGGGTCTTGAACACAAACCTTTTTTTAATCAATCTAAATGGTGGCCTGTGCACATGATTGTACTTAGCACTGCATGATGCTGCTGTTTGGCTCTGTCTCCTCTTTAGTTTGTTAGTTTATTTTGTCACATTTTTCTAGATATTAATTAATCTCTCCACAAATACTGTTTTCATATACTATTTGCAGTTATTTAACTGGCTACAGATAAAGGCTTGCTGCTGTTAACTTCATTCCTAACTGGCTGACAGCACCACTGAACCAGTAGCATCTGACCTGAGTGAAGCTCTTTTTTTGTCTTGTCTAACCTTGTTGTTCTCCTCCCATTTATTTCCTCCTCACCCTCCCTGTCTCCCTCCCTCTCTCTCTCTCTCTTTCCCTCTCACTCTTTCTTTCTCTCTCTCTCTGTCTTTTCTCTGCATGGACACAACAGGGTCAGTCTTGTGCATGACTCCTGCTAGCAGTCTTGGTAGGTCCTGACCTTCCCTTTGTTCTCTCACACACAGTGTTTGATGTACTGTACGTGGGAGTTGGTGGGTTGGAGTGGGATGAGTGGGCAATGTCTGCAACCCTTGCAGGTGAGACAAAAGGTCGTTGCTTCAGCGCATCACCTCCTGTGGCGGTGATGGACATTTTCAAATGTCTTTAAAATGACAAATACTTCTTGTATCACCTGAAAGAGTTGTGACTTTCACTTCCTGTTTCCCTGCTAACTTTCTTGCAATTGACTGTTTATGATCAAAATGTTAATGTGGATAAAATACAATAGACTGTATCTGTTCTTAAGCTGTAGGATAGCTACTGTCTGTTTGCTGTGCTGTGTTGAGCAGGAAATTTAAATCAGTTTCCCAGAGAAATTATACATAACTGGAGCATTTCTCGGCACAAAGGGGATGGGGATTACAAAAAGGCCCTGTGGCTAATTAACAGGCTGCACCAAGTTAAAGTGACGAATAAGACTAATGAGAGTTGCATGTTATTGGCATGCAAGACGAAGTAAAGGCTTGAGTTCTCGGCTTCTTCGTGCTGTCAACTGTCAACCCACGTGGATAGAAAAAATGTAATTCCCGTCCCTGCTTCTGAAAATATGTAATTGATTAAATTAATCGGTGTCTTGTGCTCCTTAACTTCTCTGGGAAAAACAGCAAACTGATTTTCCATATAAATTTCCTTACTTGTGATTGTAATCAGCTTCTCTCCTCTTGTTTTTTTTTCTCCCATGCTCTCCTTTTCTTCCTTTCTTTCTTTATTTCTTTCTTTCTGTCCTCCTTGCTTTGCATTGTGAATGGTTGCATGCCATCTGCCGGTGTAACCCTAACGATGGCTTGCTGGCTCTCTGTAACATCCGCCACCATCACAAACAACACCAACAAACAACAAATGCTCACACACATACACACGCACACACACACGAACACACATACATAAAAACACACACATACCACAACTGTTGCCATGGTGACCATAATGCTCCACCTACCTGTCCATTGCTGCCACCTCCTCCCCTCTCCCCCATTCCTCCTCCCTCTGCCCCCCCTTACCTCCCCCTTCCAACCCTCAAAACAAAGTCCCAATGATGTACAGTGCTACGCCTGCTACTGTCTCTGCAGCAACAACTCCTGCCACAAGTGTCCCCTACGCAGCAACAGCACCAGCCAATCAGGTTTGCTCCTTTTAAAGCTTTCTTTCATCAGTCCCCGGAGCTCTGAATAAGTACTGCCTTCTAATAGTGAGCTGCAATAACTGGCAGCTGAGCCCACACTGAACCCCTCCCCATCCAGCCATGCGCCTGCACTCAGTAAACCTGTGAGTGGGTGTTTTCCAGAAAGGGGCTACCTGACCAAACCGGTGCCAATGAAGTGTATCACATTTACTGTAAACCACCAATGTACAGCGCCATTAGGTGCTCCCAGCCAGCACTTCTTCAGAGCTCCCACATTTGCAAATTAGTAGCTGTGTTGTGTTGCACTACTTCCTGGTTTTGTTTTGCATGTTCTGTTTTATTTTCCACTTCTATTGTTGTTGTCAAATAAGCCTCTCCATCTGCAGCAGGGGCATCATCTGTACAGCTTTGTGCTATGCAAACACACACACGCCGACACATTCAGGCAATTTCTGCAGTACTTTGTAACAGCCGCCATGTTGGATCTTTTCCAGCTCCCAGTATCACATTTTAACATTTTCCTAGTTGCAGGGGAAAAAAAAGAGCCTAAATCACGTTAAGAAAGAGTTACAGGCCACGCTTGTTAAGGAGAGACACACAGACAGGAAAGATGATCACAGAAGCTGTCTAAAAATGGCCTCTATTCGGCAGCTCTCCTGTTGCTGTGTGTCAGCAGGAGCCAGGGAAGCAGGGCCAGGTCTGAATGCCAGAGTGACTCATGTGTGCCCATTTAAAACGTGGAAATTTCAGCACAATGCTGGCACTCTGGCCTCGCACAGCCAGCACTCATTTACTGGTAGTTCTCTATTGAGGTGTCTTAAGGACACACAGATCCACAGGTAGAAATGTAACTGGCAAACAATTGTGTCAACAAGTGGAAAATTGTCCACAACAGGGAGTGTAGAATGAGATCCCTTGTGGAGGATAGTTGCGATACGGACTTTTAAGTACAAATAATAAAATGTATTAACCAACATATGCTGAAATTAACATTTTTATAACAAGAAAATGGATATGGAAGCTCCAAGTGTCACAAATTAAAAAAATCACAGGTTCACATTTTAGAATTAAACAAATAAAATAATGATTTCTGAGATTGTCTACGAGTAACCGAGGATCCAGCCCAGTCTTTTGTGCTTTATTGCCCCTCATAGGCCAACAATGTGTGCACTTCCTGTGAGTCACCGTCTCTTCCTGTAATTGGCATGCAGCAGCAGTAGCAGCAGGAAGCAGAGCTGCTCTTTAAAGATGCATGTGGGACAAGGAGCCAGAGAAGCACTGACGTCAGCCCTCGCTGTCTGTCTCCGTCTGTCCCCCCTCTCTTTCTCTCTCCCCCAACCTGCATACAGATGCCTCCAGCTCAGACATAGTTAACACTTAGAATTAACAGCTGTATATCACAGTTGATATCTCATTTACTACATCCGTCAACATTGTATTATTTTTGGGCTAATTATTTTATTTATTTATTTATATTTTATTATTTAGGCTATGTATGTGACATACATAGCTTTTAGCATCTCCTCGTTCAGTCATTACGATGCTTCTATATTATACCTAAATCCTTGGCCATAACAGTTGGGACAGAACAGCAGAACGAACTGGGCTTTGTGATATTTCAAATAATCAACCTCTGATCTGTCCTGAGCTTCGAAGATGAAACCTTTCACTTTAGATTAAATTAAATTAAAACAACAGGATGCTGCAGACATGTTAAGAGGTTCACTGTCTGGTCAACTCATGACCACTGTCACTGTGACATGATCAGCAGTAACCAACCACATCACTCCTTGCTCCAGCTCATATGAACTGTGTGCTGGGGTCTCTGATAACGTCACTGCTCTTGATGGAAGACGATGAAGCTACAGCACACTCTACTGCCTGAATATGGTACTACCAGATATGTTGGTTAAATTAAATGATATAGAACGAGAGGTTGTTACATCAAGCAACTCTTCAGTTAGGGGACCAGGTCTCAAGCTTCTCCCTTCTCTGTTGAGAAAACAGTCTTTTCATTAGTAAAATGAACTCACAGCGTCACTAAGTTTCAATTCAATTAGATTAAAAATCTGATTTGAATGTGTCAAAGACAGGATTCAGCAGTACAAACCACCACCACAACTCTGTAACACACACAGATTTAATTATTCATCTAGTCACATTATCACCTGCCATCTAACTGTGACAAGTGCTGCTGTAAATTCCTGACTTGTCCTGGGATTAAACATGCTGCTGGTGTTACTTAGCCGTTTTTAAGACAAGTAGGACCTGCAAACAGTTCTTGGCATTTGTTTTTTACCCAGCTGTGATACCAGACGGGTGGGATGTACCATCCTATTGGGCTGATCCCACTTGTCTGGCACTCTGTAATATTTCCTTATTTCCATTCTGTGCTGTGGAGCTGGCTTTATTCTCAGCCCGTGCCCATCACACGCTCTCCGCGTGTGATAAACATTGTGTGATGTGGTGCTGTGACCAGTGGCTTCTGTGCTTTGTTGGCTGTCTGTTGTCTCCTAACGAGCACCATGCAGCTTTGTTCTGCATTGGCTTGCTGCCAGTGGCAAGCAAGCATTTCTTCTACCTGTCTTTCCCCTATAAACAGTCTCTCTTTCTTTTTTTTGTGCCCTTTCTCATTCTTCTCTCTGTCTTTACTGTGTGGTAAATAATAAAGGGAGAAGTTTATTAGACCTGGGTCTAATGCTCTAGTCTGAATGAAACACCGTAAAGTGATTATGATTGTTGAAATGTCTGTTTTGAAAACTTAGAAAAAGTATTGCATATATTTGACATACAGTACTGTGCAAAGTCTTAGGCTAAAGTGACACATATTGAGTATGATCTCTGTAGAAGAATCTGGAGAGGTTGACTACGAAAATAGGAGTGAAAGACCTGTCAAAATATAATAGAAGTTTTTCAGAGTTTCCTCTTTGAGACACCAGAAGGAGTCCAGCAAGGACCTGACTCCGCATTTGGCAGCTTCATCTGGATGCCAAGTTGATCCTTCCATAGCCTGAAGAAAACGTGATCATGAATGGTCTTTGTGAATGAAGAGCAGCCAAGAAACAAGTTTTCGTGTTTCTAGTTGTTCTAATGTAAAAACTGAGAAATAAATATGTATGGACGTCATAGCATTGCTGAAAAACTAATCCAATGGTTGCCTAAGACTTTTACACAGTACAGTATATATCATGATGTAGGCAGTAAAAAAATAGAAATACTGTTTGACCCAGATCTTAGGAGGGACTGTACAAAATAAAGGCAGCAAAGTACATTCTTATATGTTAATTATTGTTTAAACAAAAGCAGCTGAAATAAAATAAATAGCATTACATTTGTGACCACACTGGTTTGTGAATAAATAACATTTTGTCTGACAGGTTTAGTAATTTCGTCTCTGCTTATTTTCTCTCCTTCTACTTCCTGTTCTTATCTCTCTGTCTCTCTTCTCCAGATCATCCTGAAGTAAGCATCAGGAAGGGAACGGAGTGTTACGAAGCTGCACTAGGAAACCCAAAACAGCCCCTGTGTAAATACTACCTTACCTCTCCCTTAGAGGTCCAGCAACCTGCATGCTAAGACTGTAACACATCAATTTAACCGTAAGAACTGCAGTGCCGGTGTAACACACACAGAAAAAATATATACTGTATGTATTGCTAGAAAAAAACATATTAACATGAAAAAGTCAAAAATATTCTTATGTATAATATTACATACATAACAGACACACTATAGAGGTCATTTTAACAACTGTTCTCCCAAAGTACCGTGGATCCCCTCTCTTTCATATTTATTCTGAAAACCTCTGCACAATGTTCATCCCTTTGGTTAGTAGAAAACAAGAGGTGTTAGATTTGCACTGTATGAGAAATATAGTGCTTAATGTTGAAATGGGGAAACAGGAGGAGTCACAGAAAACTCGTGCACAACCACACCAGCGCACTCGGCGCATTGAAGAGGGTTTTCGTCTTGCGGTCTTCGCTTTTTCTCTCTACAAAGTTGAATGTCCTCTGGGCCAGACAAGCTCATATTTCTTAATGTGACTGTCCCTGTAAGGGTTCTCGTATGACCCTCACCTGCCCCAGATGCTGTTATAATGCCATGATGAAGCTTATTCCACCCCACAGCCCACCCCTACCCTGCCAACTTTTCATCTCTGGAAACATCTTGCCAAAGTTGCGGCTTGGAAGCGGTCAGTGGAATCAACCTAATGAATTCCTGATTTTTTTTTTTCCCCCTTTGCGAAAGCTGGTCAGGACACACCCTTTATTTGGTTTGGTGCTGGGTTCAGTTCTATGTTTGGGAGGAGTGTCGGGATAGTTTGTGCACGGATTTTTGAATGGAGTCGGGACAGGGGAAGACAGTGTCCAGTGTTGACAGAAGATAGTCGTGGCCATTACCGTAAAGCCTAAAGGCTTAGGTCTGTGCCAAGGGCTTAACAAAGCTTGAGGGGTTTGTTCCAGACATACCAAGCCTTGTGTATGTGTGTGTGTGTGCGCGCGTGTATGTGTGTGTATGAATGCATGTTCGTACCTGGAGACTGATGGTCTGCCGGCAGACTGGGACTTGAAGCGAGGTCTAGCAGGTGATGACAACATCAGGCCTGGTAGGAGAGTTTTTTGAGGGTGGGTGGTTGAGGGACTTAAGTGCTAAGACTAATCAAAACAAAACAAAAAAACAAAACAAAAAAAACGGTGCATTTGACGACACCCGTCAAGCAAAAATATGACTTGAACTTCGACTGGAGGGCTATCTGTGACCGTCGGTTGTCCTGTCCAACCCTACTATCACCGATAATCCTGTTCCATTTTAGAAAACTGTAGAAGTGCCTAAAAAATGCTCATCAACAACACACGCATCCAGAGTGTATCACTAAAAGTCACAGACACAAGACACTGGCTGTCAGAAGCTACAAGGACTTTTCGGGAAAGACATGAAATCTTTCGCAAATAGTTACTGGAAACAGTTTTCTAGTATCTGTTCATTTAACATCACAAGTGACTTTATCAAAATAACAACAACAACAAAAAATTTAAAGAAACAACAAATCAAAAATAGCTTTGTAGAATGTTTGGTGACTTTCATGGTGTACCTTCGTTTCTTACCATGGTTTGAGTAGTTTACATGAGGAACGTAAGTGAGAAAAAAAGTGTATTGTAAACTGTGTAATGTATGTAAAGTGTCTCTTATTTTGAGAGTTTATATTCATGGCTCTAGAAATGTATTCAAAGTTATTTAAAATTTGTGTTGTGTCTATTATCAAGGTATGTTTGAATTCCCTCAGAACCATCCACCACCTCCACCTCCTGGAACAATCATTGTTTTGTTTTGTTTTTATAGTCAAGATCATAAAATGTTCTTTTATTATTTTAGACCAACATTATTCTATTTTCTTTTCCATTTTACAGACAGTGTGTTTTAATCCATTATACTAAATCTTATGTTCCATTTTACAAAATTTGGATGTAATTTCATGGTGCTTGATTAACATCGACAATCCACAATCATACCTTTGGAAACAGGTTCCACAATATGGTTTCACTCACTTTGATTGTCTTCACATGCATTATGATTTGTATGTAATATTTGTGGAAGGTGGTAAAAGTCCTATTTTGTTGTAATTTATCTTAAGTTACTCTTGGTCAAATTTTAGTCAAAAACAATGTTGTAAACTATTCTATTTTGAAATGAATGTAATTTATTGAGCTGTGCTACATTCTGCACGGTTGGTCATTTCAAGGTCTAACCTGTCAGGTCAGCGAATGAGAAGTTGCACATGTCTGAGGGGTGGGGCTTAAAAGTCAACCCACCAATCGAAAGCTACTGGATCTTTCTTGCCTTCTCATTGATAAAAGGATCACGGTGTTGCAGCAATGAGCATAGTTATAGAGTTGCTTGTGTTGTTGGGAAAAAAATGTTTATTGTATAGAAGACATTTTACCAAAAAAAGAGAAAAAAAATTCGAAAAAGATGTACTTTTCACTCTAGTAAAATAGTATTTCATAACAATATTAAGTTGTTGCTGTGGCAACCAAATGTTGCAATTACTAAAGTTGGGTATTTTTGTAAATGACATTGTTAAGTTGATTTTTGTTTCTTTTTGCTAGAACACTGTACACAAAGTAGATTGTAAAGAAGATATGAACATTTCTTACTCTTCACTGAGATTATGACAATGACCTAATATTTTCATTAGCAAATAACAGCCTCTATAGTGCTGTGACTGTAACACTTACATAAATTTAAAGTCATCAATGTTACATAGATTATATATAAATATATACATATATATATATATAAGAATCATCTATAAATAAATAAGTTCAGATGTACAACAGTTCCCCTGACAAAGGACCTATAGGTTCCTCGCCGAGACATTTTATTTGATGCATATGTATCACTAGAATTAAGGATTGCACTTTTCATATTTATATATATTTAAAGTTGTGATCTGTTTTTCATTTCCTATTAGAGGTTTCAGCACCCTGCTAGTACAATAAATCTGTTTTATCAATCAAAAGCAGATAGTACCGGTAAATAACTTTAATTCAACATGTTGCATGGGAAAACGATCTTTTCTTTTCTTATTAAATGATAACGTACTGAATGTTTCTAGTGAAAAAAAAAATGTCTGTACACAATATGTCCTCATTTGGTGACCCACAATGCCCTTGTGTATGGATTCCTCTTGAGATGTAATGTTTTTTCGAAATGTGTTGGCGATGATTGACTGATGGTAAAAAGAAAAATGTAAGCACTTTCTGAGCAGTTGGTCAACTGAGCAGACTCAGCTTATCCAAACACTTTGCCTTATCTTGAGTCCATCGTGCTTAAGGTTTTATGTTTTCAGAGCTCTTGTGAAATTTCTTGTGAAGTTTTAGAGACTTGGAATGGGTCTCTCTTCTCAAACCCCTTTCTCATTTTAATTTCAATTGTATATCTTTACACCTGAAATGTTTTTTGAAAAGTTTTAATGTGCACACCACAAGGCCAAAAGAGGTGACTGCAACAGATTGAACAGTCACTGGTCTCAGCTTCTGGTCTCCCAAATCTGCAGTGAGTTGTTTTTGTCCCATTGCCTTACAATGGACCTGTTTGGAGCTTGTACTTCACAGCTGTAGCCACCAGAGGGCACCACACTGAAGACTGCAGGCTAGGAACCGTGGCTGCCTGTGCCATCATTGTTGCACTGTACCCTACCAACAACATAAAGACATCAAGATGAATTGACCCTCATTGGATTTATAGTTTCATTGTAATCATTTTGAAATGTATTCTTTTTGCATATATTTTGTGCTATTTTATGTTTCTATAGTCAATGTTTCTTTGGTTCCAGCAAGATAGTGTAAAATCTATTGAAAGAAAGAAATAAAGAAAATCAAGTAATTTTTTTGTCTAGTTCTCTTATTTGAGTCATAAATACCTCTGTGTGTGTGTGTGTGTGTGTGTGTGTGTGTGTGTGTGCGTGTGTGTGTATGTGCACTAAGGCTGTACAAATACACAACGACAAGTCTGACCAGAGTTAGTGTTTTTCCACAGATGAGACACATGAAAAGATCAAACACTGGCACAAGTAAACTCTGTGTCATTTCCTGTTTCTGCAGTGAAGCATCATTTGAAGCTTCATGTGAGAGGTCAGTCATACCACAGGGTAAATGTCTGCTAACTGCTTGGAGAAGTTGGACCACAGTTAATTTTTCTTGTCCAAAGAACAATATGAAAATTAAGCGTACATTAACTGCTACTGTACATATATAACGTGACAATGTTTTGTGTGAATGTTTGCTAACCCTAACCACATTGTTATTTGGACTCAAACAGCGATCTTCCTGGGTGCGCAGCCAAGTTTGTTCTGCCTAATCCCAACCAAATGTTAAACATAGCTGTGCCAGATAAGAAATAGGTGATTTATAATGATTATGGATCATACATTACGATCAGACAATGTAGTAAAAAAAATTTTTAAATGTGTAGGATGCTTCAACTCTGTAGCAATTTATATATTATTATAATATTATATATATTATGGTATTGGTAGCATTACTCATAGCTTAGTTTCCTAGTTTTCTTATCTAAAAAGATCATTTTAACCACTTAGTGAAAATATAAATATATTTTGTAGTTTTATTTTCCATTCCAATAAGGATTAATCTTTTTGTCATAATTAAACGCCTTTGTGCTCCCGCTGTTCTCTCTTTGGCACTTATCACCCTCCATACATTTGAAGAAACGGTAACATCCTGTGGCTGCAGGCTCCAGAGGCGTGGATTCCCAGCACCGTTGTCTTCTTAGGGATAAATTTGCTGTTTGCCTTTAACTCTTCTGTGCCCCACCGTGCAGAGAAATGTAGTGCTAGCCTTCTGTTTTGTCGGCACACAGAAAGATGTGTCGTCTAGTTGTTTCTAATAATAGCCTATCTAACACCGACGCCTTATTGCATTATGGATGCCTCTGGAATGGTGTCCCTTCAAGATAGCGTGGGAATATTTCAGTAGAGGCTGTGGCTGTGGATCCGAAGGCTAAATGCTCCAGCATCATCTCCATTTGTCCGCCTATAGCTGCAAGAGCATCTCGTTTACCGGAGGCTGTCACCGTCTAATGCCTGTATTCTGATTCCTGCGTGTGGGGATGCGTTTCTTTTATCCACTGCTGAATACTTTATTCTCTGCATGCCGGATTTAACTCCACGGGAGCGCTATGCGGGAGTATAAGGTGGTGGTGCTGGGTAGCGGTGGGGTGGGGAAGTCCGCGCTGACGGTCCAGTTTGTCACCGGGACATTTATAGAGAAGTACGACCCGACCATTGAAGATTTCTATAGAAAGGAGATCGAGGTGGACTCCTCTCCGTCTGTGCTGGAGATCCTGGACACAGCCGGCACCGAGCAGTTCGCCTCGATGAGGGACCTTTACATCAGGAACGGCCAAGGCTTCATCCTGGTCTACAGTCTGGTAAACCAGCAAAGTTTTCAGGACATAAAGCCCATGAGAGACCAGATTATCAGGGTGAAACGGTGAGATGCTGTCATTTTATTGAGTAGATCGCCGCTGTATTATAATTATTATTATACAAACTATATTATATTGTAGTGTGATGCTAAGACAGGAGGTTATTAAATATGTTTTCATAGCAACATCCAAGGGAAACATGAACACACATGTATGGTTGGGAGAGAAATTTATAATCACCACAATCAATCTAAATATTCCTTAAGAAATTTGTAGTGGAATTAATACAGTGAAATCAAACCGATCTTGCTGGGGTACCCCCTGGAACTACTCAGGGACACCTAAAAATTAATTATTCCGCTTACAAAACACCAAGTTTATTATTTATGCATTTATTTTAAAAACATAGGCCCCAAGGATTGTCTCATGCTTCCACCATTTCTTGCTCTTCCCCTGTGTTTCATGAGAAGCTACATATGCTTTTCATAAGAGCCCAGCTGTGGCTCACCTGCCATATATCAACCCGCTGAACTCTCACTTGGGTTGATCTTCTGTTTCTTTTACACATGACTAACTCTGGATGGCTTTGATCAGTTCAGTTCATTACTCAACAGATCCACTGAGCTCATCTGATGGCTGCAATAGAGAGGACAAGAGAGTGGAAGAAAAGCTGTGATCTTTCTTTTCTGGTACTGACATACTGCTGCTGTTGGCTTAGAGCCTTCCTTAATTTGTTTAATGGCTGGCTACAAGCTGCATATTAAGAAACATTCTGTTTTTTCTAGTTAACAAAACAGGTTAGAATTGTTATTAATGGTACTAAACGTCAAAGTTTAATATTAGTTCATTTCCAGCTAGGGACACTTGTTGCAAGTCATCCCTCTTGTCTATCAAAATAAAGTAAAAAAATTATTCACAAGGCCTCAAAAAGCCAAAGTACACAACAATAATAACCCTTTATAGAATTATATAGTTTTATTACACCTTATTTTTGTTGTGTTAGCCAGCAGTATTGGTTGCACAGGAAAAACGTTGCATGTTGCTACAGTAGGCAGACCAGAAAGTTTAGTCGGACTAAAAGGCCCCACCAGCATTTGTGTAGCTCACCAATTACCATGTTGGCTGTGAGTGTAAAATGAGTGTTCCATTTTTAGATTAGGATTGGATTTATGGCTGTAATGGGATCTAGTTCAAAGTTTTTCTTTTCTCAGTTGCTATGTTTCTCCTTTTAGTTCCCCCCCCTTGTGCAGTCTGTACAATGACATTGAGAAAGCGTGCCCCACAGAAGGGCTGCGGCAGATTTATTGACATAACTATATGTTGTGTTATAATACTTGCTAATTTAATCTGTGTAGTTTGGTGCAGTGCTTTTCAGCTCCATCCCCTGAGTGAACCGAATGCTCCCGTAGCACAGACGTCACAGGCAGAGAGGAAGCAGGAGAGCGTCACAGCTGACGATGCACGGCAGGGACGAGCGCACGAGGGAACTCCCCCAGAAATTAATAATATAATGATGGAGAAAACTGTGTTCTGCTGCTTCTAGCCAGCCGCCACCCAAAGCAGCTGTCTACACTGCACCAGCCACCCCCGTTCTCAAGTGTATATCTTTAAATAATTCATACTTTTATTTCACACTGCTCTGGGTTTGAAGCAGGGATTCTTGCTACATGTGCAAAACATCAAATAAATAAAATAATCTTAAATGCAAATGGGAGCCGATATGCCAAAACTTTGCTTGTTCTGGCTTTTCATTTGCAGATTTTCTCTGATTTATATATATATATATGTAATTTGAAGATGTTGCCTTTGGGTGGTGAGAAATGGGTGGGGCAATTGTGTGGCTTTATGTTTATGTCTTATTTGTGAGCCCCCAATGGAACATTTTGAGCATAATGTTTTGTACATGCATAGGGAGAAATTATTATCATGCAAAGAAAGATGGACTGAATTTGAGAAAAATTGATTATGTGTTCAGTTAATGTACTGTTGTCCACACAAGCACACGGCAACAGACTCTTGCACTCTTGAAGTTCACTTGCCATCTTCCCAGTTCAAAGATGAGTCAGTCTCCTCACTAGACAATGACTTTCAGAAAAAATAGACAGATGTATTATAAAGCTCTAAGTTGTTCTCTCTGTAAAACTATAGTAAAACTATGCAGTTGACTGAAACTGATTTATGTGCACAGTACAGTTTTCTTATCAACATGTAAAATTAAATAAAGGCTATCAGTTACATTCATTGAGACATGATGGCACCAAACATGAAAATGATTACACCTCTCTTCCAGCCTCCTCAACATCTACTGTATAATTGGATACTCTCTAGCAGCTGTAATTGACATAGCCACTTTATATATGCCATGTGACATGGCAGTAATTTCTTACACGTCTTCCAAAATCTATATTTTAGTTTCTTTGGCTGCTTTTGCTTCAGTTGAATCTTCATCTTATTTTATTTAAATAGACACACGATGTCATTCACTGCACTTCTACACACTACAGTACACAATACACACACATGAATTAGATATCAGCATCAGGTTATTTAAGGATAGTAAGAATAGGCCCAGTTGGTTATTTAAACACATGCAGCTTTGTGCAGATTAGGTTTTGAGCTTTAATGAAACAAGCAACACTACCAGGTCCTGGTCTTCATTAGCTGTCTCCAGGAGATCGGCCTCCCTCCTCCCAAACTTCCTGCTGAGCCAGCAACAGCACAACACAGAGATGTAGCATGTGCCCGCTCCCCAGATCTTAATGGGATTGTGTTGGGTTGGAAGCCAAGAAGACATCAGGCCTCCATTAAGAAGTCATATAAACCAGAATGCTTATGCAAGGGTCTTCGTGGGGGGAAGCATGGAAAAGAAGTGAGATTTTGTATGTTACGTGTGATGACGGCAGTGTGTGAAGCCAAAATCTGCTGAGAAACGTCTGAAGTTCGCACATTTTTCGGTTTGTGCACTTCCTGTTGTTTAAAGCTGCTGATATTAGATTAATAATAACGATACAGCCGTGATTAAATGATTGCTAGCAATAATAAGTCTTCATTAACACCAGGAAATTTCACATAATACAATAGATTAGCACATTAGCTGTGGCCTGCAATAACTGAATTGTTTTTTCTTTCAGCAGCAAGACTGATAAAAGAAAAGAAAAACACTTAATCACGCTCGTGTTTTCCTTGCATATTGCATCTACAAAGTTCATATTTGTGCTAAAACACATCACCTTTGACAAACTTTCCACCTCCAGCTGCTCACAGACTAAACAAATAAGCTTCATGTCAGTTGCTATCAGTGAAAACAGTATCTGGGTGTAGCACTGCTCACAATCTAATAATCTCTTTGCTTGCGTGTAAAGGTTTATAGTTCTGTCGGCACGTTCAAAGCACTTGAGCGTCACGCTGCACTGATGCTGCGCCTAATAGCAGGAGGTGAGCATCACGCGTCACTGAGTGGGAATAGGGTGGAGAGACCAAAACTATGTATCCCAGGGGAAACTTTGGTGTAGGTACGGAGCAACTTCCTGACCTCAGGCTTTTAGTGTTTGTCATCAGGAAAAGAGTGTCTTCTTAAAGCAGCCAACTTGGTTTAAAACTGAGCTAAGGAGAGCCAAGAGCAAAGTGCTCATACTTAACATATTTACTGCACTGTATAAGTGTTTTCACCATCCTCCACCATTTATCACATTCAGATCTGATGTGCAGCACTCCTGTCCAATCACATAATTGTTAAAAAAACAAGCTCTGTTTCATTTTTCTTCATCCTGAGCTTGTTAATCATCTCGCCGCCCCTCAGATTCCTCCCTTAGGAAAAGAAGTACTTTGCTTTGATGTGTATCTGGGATTTCCCACGTTTAGATGATTATCACTTTTAGCTTCCAAATCCAAAGGGAACATTTAGTGAGTGACATATCAGTTAAAAAGCATTTATTTTGGTAAAACAGGAAGTTGGAAGAGTACAAATGACTGAAGTAACTATATTTTCCACACAATTCTGCATTGGTTTGTGCTCTTGCATTAGAGAAACCATCTTTTTATTTGTTTACAAGACCACTCCACGGGGTACCTTTAAGTTACTTGTTCCCTAGCAACCGCTACAGTTTCTGTGGCAAATGAAAATGCCATTGGTGGGATGAATACGTCGCTCGCTACTGATTGGTTAGGGCAAAAAGAGAGCAAGATAACGCCCTGCAAAGATAACAATGAATAATGAAGACTGCAAGTCACACCTTTGCAAAAAAAAAATGGCTCCGTTCCTCTGCTCCCTACACAGTGTTTGCATCACTAAAATAACCTTAAAAAAAAAAGACCTTCTCCATCTGCTGTGCAGCCCCTCTCTTTCTCTGTTTATCACAGGAATTCTTGTGGTTTGTTATTTTGTTTCCTTGCTTTCTACTTCGTGTGACCAGGACGCCGAGGCGCTGCAGAAACAGCTGTAGAAGCCCTGTTCTCCAGCAGTAACACCCTTTGGGGGTTAATGCATCGTGGGCGCTGTTAAGTTCTGTGATTTTTCTGTCCGGTCCTACAAGCACATACGTGTGTTAAGCTGGTCGTCACAAAGTGTATCTGCTGCAACTGCTAATTAAGAGCAGATGCAGAGAGCAAAGAGGCGGCTGGTAGAGATGCCTGATTGTTCTTTTTGTAATGTGTGTCTCTGTGTGTGTGTTTGTTGGAGCTGTGGGGCTTGTGAAAATGTGTAAGTGAAATCACTGCAGCTATTTAGCTCAGCAGGTAGCCTTAATAAGGCTGTTGTTTCTCGAGGGCTAAGTGGAAAATGTAGAGTCCATCTTTTGTAAGTTCTAAACACCGACTCTCTGTGTGTGGGTGGGTTTGTGTTTCCCAAAAGCTGAATAACACCCTGCAGAGTCAAATAGCAGTAACTAGCTTTTGAGTGTTCACCAGGAAAATAATCTACCTACTTGTGAGGATGCAGCATTTTGACCTGCGGCTTTTGCCCTTCATCTGTACCCCCTGATGACTTTAAAAGACTGGAATGGAACACAACTTTAACAGTGGATTTTGAAAATATAAACTCTGCATATTGATACACCTGGCCTGCTAACACATTCCAAGTAAACATTATAATGTATGTAGAGATAGTCTAAATGTAGGGCAAATTAGTAAGCACCTCGGCTACTGTAGCTAATCTCTTATGTACTCCAGTGTTTAAACCGACTGATTTATTCTACAATATTACATCATATCACTCTGTTAATCCCTGCGGGACAACTTTTCTTCATGCTGTGTTGAGCAGTTTCAGTTTCACCATATCTGGCAAGGAGGGAGTGGTAGATTGATGCTGCAACAAACAATCTGTACATGCGAACTCCCCACCCGCCTCTCCCCCACACTGGAGAAAACTGGCTCTCCCCATGTCTTTGTAGATATATATAGAGTTTCTCCTGCAAGGCTGTCACATTAAGTTTGTCTGCGTGCTGCTCTCCTTGTTCACACTTCGCACCCTCTAGAGTCCAGCTTTCCAAAACACACAGCTCCGTGTGAGATGCTTGTTCTGCTGAGGTCAGCTGCTGTTTGTATGTATGTTCGTCTTCTGTATGGTGCAGTAGCTGTGGCTGAAAATGCCACTCGGGAAGTTTGACGTTTCTCTTCTTGACTTGAAGCACATTTATCCACCAATTAGGGAATTAATTGCTGACATCATCAATAATCATTAGAACTTTTTGGGAATCGTTTGCATAGTAAGGGGTCAGAGGTCAAGCTCAAACACAGAGCAGCACCTTGGAAACCTGCAGGGCCGTACTGTTTTGCTCAAGTACACTCAGCAGATGGTCGTACTTCCCACTTTCCACTATGGTACTCACCTCTCCGCCTCTCTGCCTTCTGCACTAATTTCATCCATTGTTCTGACCCTCTTTAGCTCAGTGAGATGTTTGCCAGCTCCTTTCGACGCTTCAGCTCTTCCCCTGGCTGAGCAGTAGCTCAGCGAGCCACCAATTTGTAGATAAGAGCCCATTTCTCAATAGCACCAGCAGATCAATAAGCCGGGCTCAGAATGCACTTAGGAATGACTGATGGTGGAGGCTATTAGGTGCTCTGTGCCATTACCTGTGTGAGAATATAGACTCTCTGTAATTGACATTCTGTAGTTATTTAATCAGAGAAAACATGAACAGTGTTTAAATAAAACAAAATATCTTTTTGTTGTTGTTCGATTTGTTTGCAAAGTAGGAATAAGTCATTGTTAAATATAAAAGTTACATTATACTGTAAAAACACAGATTTCTAGACATATTCTGGGATAAAACTCTCTATGTCAAGTAATGTCGAGTTTTAAAGTTGAAGAACAAGGTACTAGGCCAATGCTCATGTCCCATCATGTGAGATCATCACATTAGCTTTATTCAATTATTCAATAACTTACTCCATTACTCTGCCCGGCCTGGTTTCCTTGTATTGATGACTCAGAGGGGAGAGGACTGGGATCATCAGCCACACGCTGGGGAAGTAGGCTTTTGATCCGTTAAGACATGCTTGGTGCATGGATGGAAATGATGCAAAGTGGAGAGTTAATGATTTTAAACAATATGCCGGTTCATGTACAGCTTTCATGCCGTGCAAGCACGTATCCAGGAATAAATAGAGCATCAGAGCTTTTAAGAAGACACAGTGATTTTTCGGAGATGACAGTTTCCTAATAGGACCGCCTACTGATATAAGACACCCGGGGAGTGATGGAGCCCTCCAGGGGAGCTGGAACTGAATGTTGTTGTGTTTATCCCTCCCATCTTGCTCCATTGTGCTTTGTTCAAAACTCGTTTCAGCATCTAACAAATACAGTATGTAGGCCAATACTGTGCACACTCACACACACACTGGCTGTCACTGAGTTTTTCTCCCTTAGGTATCTGGTCGTTCCTTTTGTTTGAGTCTGTAACAAAACACCCCCAACAGGGGGGGGAGCAGTGAATTTCACATGTGCACCGTTATGATATTACTTTCTCTCTTATTTAAAGGTACCAACAGGTGCCGGTGGTGCTGGTGGGTAACAAGGTGGACCTGGAGGAGGAGAGGGAAGTGTCCCCCAGTGAGGGCCAGGCGCTGGCTGAGGACTGGGGCTGCCCCTTCATGGAGACATCGGCCAAGAGCAAGACCATGGTGGACGAGCTTTTTGCTGAGATCGTCAGGCAGATGGACTTCTGCCCTCTGCCAGACCGCAGGGAGACCTGTTGCCCCGCCTGCAGCATACAGTAGCAGCCTCAGTCAGCTGGGGAGGGGGGGGGGGGTGATGGATGGGAGGAGAGTAGAAATTAGAATGCAAATGAATTCATGTTAGACACATTATAGATGGAGGGGTTTAAAGGATAAATCCACTGTTGCTTTCACTATTTCTACCTGTTTTCTGTACTTAGCAGTTCAGGTCGGTGCTCTGATTAAGTGGCATTCTGGGAAAATCGTGTAGCAGAAGTAGACAAAGCAGATTAAAGGAAATCAAATTTCACAGTGCGGATTTTCCCTTGAAAGAAATAACAACATATGACCTCTCACATCCATCACCATCTTCCTGATTAACGAGATTGAGTTTTGGGGGGTTTCCCAAAGGCAGCACGGTGCCAAAACCAACTTAAAAGCCATCGACGAAGAGGATCGTAGTGCTAAAAGCTTTTGGCAAACCAGCCATAGGTCCAAGCAGAGATGGCGGTGTGCTGTGTAGCGGTTTTATTGGTCCTGTTTTCTTCTGCTCGTATATTTCTTTTTGCACTTTTAGGACTTTTTGGACTTTTTGACAGTGCAAGAACAATCACCAAGTCTTTGAAGGGATGTCAAGCAACACCACTGTGAAGGAGTCATACTGAAGGGGAATTATACAGCAGGCCTATCTAAATACGAATGAATGAACAGATGAACGAATGTCTATAAAGGAAACTGGAGAAATGTATTCGTAAGAACCGAAACGCTGACATACTGTGGAGGATGTGTGCATGAAGTCGTACTGTCACACTGACTGAGTACAATCAATCTCACCCAAAGAGACATTGTCGATCAATCAGCTGATCAGTCAGTCAGTCTTGTGCAAACACTTGTCTTTACACCATACAGACAATACAAATGCCTTGTTACATTGTATGAAATGAGCATCAGTGTCAGTGCGTAGTTCATTTATCTTAAATCACATCTGATATCTTAGTGGTTCAATGTCAGAAACACTTATTTTCAACAAAAAAATAAATCTTTATGCACAAATGTCTCATGCGTTTTATTGCTTAAAGAGTCTTTTATAAAAGTGGAAGTCTTCCCTCTCCTTTTACTTTAACCTTCAGAAGTCAAGTTTGGCTGTTTAGCAGTAATGTGGCTCCATCCCAGCCTGTGGCGAGATGATTTATTATATCATTATGTTTTTGTCCTGTTTTTTCTGGGCCGGCGTACTGCTGGTTCTGCCATTAGTGCCAACACGTACTGCTGATTCTGGTCCTGAAAAATCCAACAGACATTTGTCAAATTCTGAGTGCCATTAAAGCCCATTAGAGGATGAAATTAAAGACATGTGAGGCTTTAGAGCCAAGATCCTCACTTTGGATTACATCCAATCAGCAGAAGAGCAACAGTCTTTCAACACATATAAAAGAAAAGACTGAGGGAATTCATAAATTGCAGAGGGAAGCCATGGATATTAAAACCTTTAGTACAAGTGTCTATAGCAATATTAAAGAGGTAATGTTACTATGTGAAGATTTATCACGTTGTTGGGAACTGTCTTGATTAAAATGGTGCTGATACGGATCACGATCAATTTTGCAGAATTTCTTTTAAATAAGTAAAAGAAATGCCAACAGCGACATCTGCTGTCATAAACAGGAACGTCAGTTCATTTTTGTAGGTCACACGGAACACATCAGCCTCTGATTTCAGTTCCTGCCCGGAGTAAAATATACGCTGCACACGACGCAGGCATGGCGTCCTTCAGTCACTGGCGTTTGTAATAAACGTTTGTCCTTCTGTGTTTTTTTAAGCTGGTGTTTATTGTAGCTGTGGAAATAAGGGTGAAAATGGCGACCAGGGCCGTGTGTCAAGTTCTGCAGCACCGTAAGTAGCTAATTTAAGGCTAACTAGTTAGCTAGCATTAGCCTGTGAGGCAGGTAGTTACGTTAGGTTGTATCTGTAGCTTTTACATTGCAGCAGTGTGGATAAAACAGACATTTCAGTTTGACATATCAGGGAAAATATATTTGCAATTAGTAACAGTATTTTTTAATACGAGCCAACACACTGAATAGCTTAATTAATAACTCCTTAATTAGTGTAACTAAGCGCACCTGTGATTTTGCAGTAAGAACACAGGCAGCGTATAAGTAAAGGTTATAAGCTATGTTATGATAAATAGTCTTTTTTTGTCTCAAATGCGTCGACGTCGGTTATTAAGTAACTTCAGATTTGTTAAATTAGTCAGCAGTTAACTTTTATTATATAATTATTAGTATGAATGTGATGGTATAGAAATACTATTCTGCGTCACTTCCGTTTTAGCAGTTCCGTAAGTGATAAGAGTATATGTTAGGAGTTAGGTATGAATGATAATCTACATGTTTCTGTTGGTGGAAATCTGCACCAGCAAATAAAGTTTATATAATGCCAAATCATCTGCTTTTTTTAAATTTAATTCCTCCTTTTTTTCTTCCTGCATCCTTCCTGCATCCTTCCTGTCTGTTTGAACCCATCCTCTAACCTTCCACAGGCTTTGCATCTGCTGCAGCGGCTGTGCGTCCACCGCCTGCCGAGGTCCGCAGCCAGCGCAACGCTGTCTTCTCCAGAGAGCAGGCCCGGCAGAGAGCTCTGTATCCCCGGATCGAGAAGATAGAGGTGTCCATGCAGGGACCTGGCCTGGATGGGACACTGCTGATCATGAACAAAGGGATGTCCACTCCGCTGAGCTGTGCCAGACGTGAGTGCCACGCTTGATCAGACTCTGAATCTAAAATACATTTTCTGTCCCTGACCCTGTAACTAGTTTTGAAATGAGGCGAGGTCTTTTTAAATACAGTCTGTTGAGAAAATAAATGCATCAGGTTTTGGTTTCATGACTCAATGTATTGATAAATGTTTAATTATAAAATAAAACTATAAATACTTACTATACACTTAGATTAATGTCTTTGTTTTTTTCTTAGACCTGACAGAGCACCATGTGACAAACTCAGCTCTGGCCTTAGTGGATGGGGAATTGTGGCCTCTCCAACGGCTCCTCACCCGCTCCTGCTCTCTCACCCTCCTCACATTTAAAGACACTGATCCAACACTGGTGAACCAGGTACTCTTACAAGAAAAATATATAAATAAGTTATTAGGGTTTAACCTCATGTTTATTTCTAGTAGAGGACTTGAGGACCTTATTGATTTATTTATCAGAGAAAAATACCGGAGTTACTGTTAAGCCTCAACACAACTGTTCAGACGTTTGTGGTCATTTAGAAATGTCCTTGTTTCTGAAAGAAAAGCAGATTTGATAACAACCAGAAATACAGTCTACCACTGGTAATGTAGTTAAAGGCTGGAAGAGCTGGAAAACACTGTTCATAGGTGTAAAGAGGATCATTGTTGGCAGACATTAGTCCTGTGATCCAGTAGCATGTTGCCTTTTCTAACACACAACTTCTTCCGTTAAAGGGAGTTTTTCCTCCCCACTGATGGCGCTATACCAATAAAGATTAATTCAATTGAATTAACACAGCTGTTTCATGAAAGACAAGGACATTCCTAAGAGATCCCAAACTTTTGAACAGTAGCGTAGCATGTTAGGAAAAAGTATGTCAGTGGAAAACCACTATGAAGTCGGCATGTCAAAGTGAAACAAGTGGTACGAAATAAGCAGATTTGATCTCTGGTTTGGTAATAAAGTTTGAATTGAAAAACATCAGTTATCATAAATACGTATCTTTCCTCCTCTTTGTGATTATACCATATCTAAAGTCTTTATCATCTCTTTGTGTTCATATTCTTGCAGCCACAATATTGTAGACAGGTTTTGTTCCTGTTTCCTTACAGGCCTATTGGCGTTCATGTGCTGCCCTTCTGGGTCAGGTGCTGGAGACCGCCTTCAAGGACAACTTTACAGTGGAGCTGCTCACCACACCAGAGGTGCCAGGTAGACAAGTTTCTCTTCTCAGAGACCAGCAGTGATCTTCTGCTACACTGCCC
>JAUYWH010000012.1:8014453-8033360 GCA_034779795.1 Ctenopoma multispine | reverse complement strand
GCTAACGGGCCAATACCCCCCCCCCCCCCCCCCCTTTTTTTAAAAAGTAATTGTTATCTTCTGGCAGGAGTTAGATTCTCACAAGTCATAGCTTCACCTTATTATATTTACATGCAGTCACGTCAGGAGCCTTCTGCTGCGATGTGGTGCTCGACCCTCAGTTGGACTCATGGACTCCATCTGAGGTAGGTGTGTGCGCGTCTTTGTGCGATCAAAAACTCAGTTAATCCTATGCAGTTGTGTCCGCTTTTATTGTTGGGTGCACAAACTCGTTGAAAGTGTTCACATTGTTAACAGTAATAAAGCTGGAAGGCATTGTTTTACTAGGTTCTTTTGGTAGTTTTCAACTAGAAACTACTTAAGTGCAGAAATTGAGTAAATGCATTTTATTAATTAACGTCATCATCTACATAACTGCAGCAAGATACTTTAACAACAGGATGTCCCAAAATGTAGATAACCAGAAACCAGAAATCTCTTTTGACTGTGTAATACTCGCCTCTTGTAGACTTCATAAGTCTGTACAGACTCAGTCAGCACCAAGCAAGGCTGTAGCCAGTTTGACCTAAATTGGTCTAAAATGGATTTCACTAGTGACAAGATTTCATGCTTGGAAAAACATCAAGACAAAGAAATTCTTGGACCACTACTGCTGTCATCACTTGGCCTAAATTGTTGTCTTGTAGTGCAATCGCCTTTCAGCTCTGACTGTTTTCTCTCAAGGAATCGTTACGTTCTCTAACACGAGGGGCCCAGCAGCTGATCCACCAGGACCTGGTTTGGGAGCCTCTGGAGGTTACTGCCTCTGTTGCTCTGGAGGTCTTTTCACACAGCAGGTAAACTGAGTTTAGCTCTTACTTCTCAATACATAAACACACATTGCATGCTGTTAAGCTTTCTCTCTTCCAGGTGTAAACAGGAAGAGGTGGAACTGAACGCTGCACAAAATCCCAGCGGCACAGTGATGCTTTACAGGTGAACCTTTGTTTGGGTTTAAACCTTTTTTATTACTTGCAGTTTTGCAGTTCATGACACATTTCTAAACGTCTATCTAATGAACTGAAAATATTGTGGACGTCTTAACTAACCTCTCCAACCACATACGTGTTTTTCTAGGTGCGGTGACCATGTGCTGCTGAGTGGGGGCCCTCTGGTGGCCAGGACAGGTCTGTGCTCTCAGTATGAGGTGATGGCTCTCCACACCCTGGGACAGGGATCCTGGGGCCTCCACCGACGAGCACAGGGCCTCTCCTTGCCTCTGCAACTGCAGGTAGGTGCGGTTGTGTATATGAGTGTGGATAAAGTTTGTTGGTTGATAGGAACTATGTAAGAAGTGCGCTTGATTAGTCTGATGAGGGCACTCTATGTTTAAATGATTTAGTTTTATCTGGGTTTTATCCATGTTTACTGTATTATGTTTTGGAATTAATTTTGTTACACATAACACACACTAATGTATATTCACTCATTTGTTCATATTCACCTTCACTTTATGCAATTACACATTTCAGTATCACCAAGAAAGAGAATTTATTTTACTTACTTACAAGAAAAACTTGTCCATGCATTTGTTTTTAGCAGATTGGATTATTGTAATGGTTTATTCACAGGCCTCAGTAAAAAAAAAATCAATTAGACAGTTAGAATTATTTCTAAATGCTCACTAACACCACGATCGCATCACACCAATTCTTAAATCACTGCACGGGCATTCTGTATGCCAAAGGATAGATTAAAATATTTTACTAATGCTTTTTAAAGCACTAAATGGTTTTGGGCCCAAATACATCTCAGATCTGCTTTTAAAATAAGATGCTCCAAGACCAGAACCACTCATTGTTTCTAGGACTGGGACTAGGACTGAAGCAGATTTTAGTTTTTATTGCCCCTCAATTATGAAATAATTTGCCTGAACATCTAAAATCAGCTAGGACTGTCGATTCTTTTGAATCTGGGATAAAAAACTTTGTGCCTGAAAGGTGCTATATAAATAAACTTTACCTTACAATACAAAATGATTCTTTATAGTTAGTGGTGAGATGATTAATGAAATCATTGACATGGACAAATCATATGATTTGACACTTATTTGTCTTTCTAGTATTAGTATACTAGCTAGTTGTGAATAATTGAACAGATAAATATGGTGCAGTAAAAATACTTTATTAGTGGCTACATGTGCCGGTCAGTCACGTTTTCTTCTCTCTGCAGGCTCACCACACAGTCTGGAGGAAACTAAGGCAACGGGCAGAGAAACTGGTAAGGGCAACAAAAATCTCAGTTTTCTACCTCGCACATTCGTCCAACAGCTCCGACATCAAAGCTGAAGCACTGAGGCCAACTCACAGAAGGAGGGCTGTTAGTGTTTTGGGGCAGTAGTCTGGTCTAGATGGTGGATACTTGTCCAAATTACTGCCTGTTCCACATTCACCCGGCGCGCTCTCTGGATGCAGCCATCACTTCAGATTTCACGAAGTAGCCAGAGGTTAGGATTTAACCCAGCTATTTTTATTGCTTTGCATTTATAGTTTGGCAAAAACAGAGGAAGATGCAGCGTGGGCTCTAGTCTCGAGGAAAAAAAAATGGTTCTCATCCTCCTCATGAAGGACAAACTGCTGTTTTCTGAACTCGACATCAAAGAAAGAGCCACTTACTCGAGAGCAAAGGGAGGAGTATTTTTAAATAGCTCCAGGTTCAGAGCTGTTATTCTAGACGTTGCACATTGTGACACTCTGATTGATGCAAGTTGCATCTACCGTGTGTCTGAGCATAACCAAGTTTGACTCAAACACTAAAGGAGAAGCATAAATTTAAACTAGGCTACAAGTTAATTTTGGATGGAGCCATCTAGGCGAAATGTTTTGCTGCAGCCTTCCTGGCATTCTCTGTGCATCACTGATTGCGTAATGAAAAAAAAGATGTAGTCATTAATAGACACACTTGATTTGGCAACTGATGACATACCGTGTTCTGTGCCCTACATTTTATTTTCAGAGATTCGGTTGTTAAGGGAATTGAAATAGCTCTTTATTAAAGACAAAAGTACGGTTGTCAGAGTTGGACTAACATTAAACGTGGAGGATATTTGGATCACATCTTCCTGGCATTTTGACAAGCAGATGATTAGATGGCAGGGCTGCTGCAGGAGTGACTGGACATCAGTTTAACAGGAAAAAAGCTGTCCAAACCTGCCTGGTCCCATGTGAAAACGTCATTTCCCCCTAAACCTAATAACTGTTTGTGCCACACTGGTTCAGGATTTTCTGGTAGAGCACAGAATTCTTGGCTCCATCAATCACAGCAAGTCGTCCAGGTCCTGAAGCAGCAAAGCAGCCTCGGACTACCACACCCCCACCTCCAATTTTGACTGTTGGTATTATGTGCTGTGTATGAAATGCAGGTAGTTTGATGTCAGATGCAACAGGACACACACCTTCCAAAAAAGTTAAACCAAACGTGATGCACATACTTTCTCTTGAGCAGCTCACACCGTCTGGCAGATCATTTCAGACCATGTGACTGCTTTATAACCACAAGAGGCTGGCTTGTCTCAGCGTGTGCAGATCAACGACTGCCTGTCTCCTTCATTTTGAAAATTTGGCAAAGTTGTGAGAGACGTCAACACACAAGGACAGGACTGAAAAATGGAGTGACAGGCTCTGACATGTCACAAAATACGTTATACGGTGTGTTTCTGGTTTATTAGTTGTGCGGTTGACATTTAATTAAAAACACAGTGCAAAATTCAGGTCTTATAATGTGCATGACACTTTTCTTTATGTGATTATGAACAGCAGTACAGCCACTTTGTATGAGAGGTATTGATTCACCTTTTGATTATTAAGACTGTTGTGATATATTTTGAGATGGTGTTGTTGTTTGTCCTTCTATGTGCATCTATAAAGAACTCTCCAGAGTCAGGTTTTTAAAAGCAGCGAGGCGTGGGTGGGCGTGTTTGTGAGTCTGCCACAGGCGGCAGGGAAGCATGTCCCCAGTTTGCCTCCAGCTGGCGCTCAAAACACAGCCGCCCACGCGGCAAACAGATTGTCCCAAATGTTCCCTATGGGGAGCATCAGTCCCCCACACCCCTCAGTATCACCGTGGAAGTATTGATTCTCTCTATTTGTTTTCTTTAGGCCATGAGTACACTGTTCACCAAAGACAGAAGGAGATTAAAGATTAATAATTAACACGGTAATGTCCCCCCCCCCCACAGGTGGAGGTGCAGAGACCTGAAGAAGCAACTCCACCCTCTGCTGCTCATTTATCTTCACCTCCGATCAGCCAGTGACGGCCTGTGTAACCTTCCACACACACACACACACACACACACTTTGACATGTATCTTATTGTACTGTTTGTTCAATAAATGTGTAAAAATATGTGACAGATCATTTCCACTTTTCTCTTTCTTCTGGAACTTGCCACAGATTCAAAGCAGCCTGTGAGCACAAGCACACTGTTGTCCGTTTGTGTTGAAACAAACATATTTTCATGCTCCCTGGTTGGGTGGTGTCTGGGTTAGTAACTGTTCAGCTGATTGTGGATATGTAGGAGTGAGGGAGAAATGAAAACGTGCGGGTGTGTCAGCAGTTTGCTTAACAGCAGAAGTGAAATGTGTGTGTGTTTGCGCGTGTGTGTTGGCTGAAGGTCGGCAGTAGCGCAGCTGTTGTCGTCAAACAGGTGGGTCTCAATCCTCAAGAGTGTGTTCAGAGGAAAGTGTGAGCACGCCCGAGGATTCGAGCCGAGAGGCAGTCTCTTCTTAACGTTTGTTTTTCTCAGGATTCCACGAGCTTTGACACGTTGCACACGACGTGCTCGGTTTCTGCATCTCATGCTTTAGTTATTATTGACGATCAACAAATGATTGTTTATTAAGCAGCTGAATGTCTTTCAGGAAATTCCGTAGATGACTTGTACAAGACACGTTACTAGTTTAGTTTATAGATACAACTTGTCAACCTCTACAAGATGCATTATTAGAAAGTGTTGCCAATATTTGTATCATGACCATTTGTGTTACAGTGCAGGTGGTTACAGACAGCTGCTAATGTTTAATGACCAGTGACGCTCCCACAGACTTCACCTCTTTCCCTTCCCCCGTTTGTATGTTACAGATCCCTATATGACATTTGAGCCTTTGGCCCCATTTGTGTTTTTGCCTTGGTACAGAAGTGAACAACAGGTATGATCCATTGGAGCAAAGAGTTTTTACATGGAGCGTCCTTAAGCTCTGCATCTCAGTGAGGGGGATTTTTTTTTTCGACTGTATTTAGTCAGAGTCCTGTAAAGACTGTATCAGTCACTATCAGCAGGTCACTGAAAGTGAATCAAACCTTCAGGCCAGAGAAGTTGGCTAATGTGCAGCTGTTGCTTCCAGTCAAGCCTCCCACTACCAGCAGTGCTACCCCCACCTCGACACACACGGACAATGTTTGTGTCGGGGTGGGGGACATGTGCCTCGGACTTAGAGCCAGTCACAGCACAAGTTGAGATGTTTGAACCTGTGCCCTAAATTCTTCGGCGCTGCAGCGCTCGAGAGATGCTCACACAGTATTAAAATTGAAGAGCTACTAAAACGCTGTGGAATAACGTATTACTAGAAATGAAATTAGAATTAGAGGCGCCCACATTTGATTTCACACTGGAAGGGCTGAGAGCAGTGAAAGCATTTGTCAGGACTGATCCAGTGTTCTGTCGGCAATACGCTGAGGAATCACTGACTCTTGTGATGTTTCTTTTGTCATCTTTAAAATCACAACAGTTGAAATACTTGTACACAAAACAATCTCACATTTTGTAAAAGCTGAATGTTTGTAGATAAATCAACCTAACTCTGAAATGTTAAAGGCCTGTGTCAGTGCAAACAGCAGCTTTGTGGAAATCTGTGAACACCTGCACTTATTACATTTCCTCCTCTGCCTCAATATAAGACTTTCTACTAACAGAGTTATGCTTTGTCTCAGTTTTTAATGAATCAGTGTCTTATAGATTGATAGAGTTATAAACAATAAAATGAATAACATATTGATCCTTTATCTTTTTGTTAGGAATTTAATCAGCTAAATTGATTAAACAGTGGATTTTAGTCATCCCTTTTTTTAGCAGATTTAATCGGTGCCCCTCAGTAATATTTCAGCTTTGGGGTGAAGGCGGGTCCCACTCGGCCAAGGTATGATGGTGCCACACCTCGCTGCCAAACCCAGTTGACTCCCGTTCTGTGTCCAGCTGGCAGTGCAGTGCGCGTCTTGGACACGGCGCTGCGCTCTCGGCGCTCCGCCGCTCTGCTCGTCTGAAAGCTCACTCCGCCCTCCCTCCACCTCCATCTATCTACACCTCCATCTCCGCCAGCTCCGAAACCGCACAACAAGAGGGGAGAGGATATCCGTCCGCTTCTGCCATTGTAACCGAGCCGCTCTGTTCCCAGCCAGTCTTCTCTGCTTTCACGTCTCCGGTCGATCTGTCCCGGAGGTGCGTCCCGCTCGTCAGCTCGTCCGCCAGCAGCTCCGCGCCGTGTCCCTCCGCTCCGCTCGGCGCCGCGCCGGGCAGGTCCGGGCGCTTTCCCCGCGGAGAGCAGTTAATTCCCAGGAAGCTGGATGAATAATTGGACAGTTTGCAAGAAGTGCGAGAAGAAAGCTGAGGATCTGCCTCCTCGCTCCGTCCAGGGAAGACAACACTCAGCCAGAGTTGTAGATGATAATGGAGGGGACGTCCCTGTATCTTCCTGTTGTTATTTTACTGATGCAATGTAAGTGGAAAATGGGACTATTCATCCAGAACACACAGGTTCTCCCCTTGTTTTATCTGCTTCTCCACTGTAAAAAGGTTTGGGTTGAAATAGTTGAAGAGCAGGAAAACAGCTTCGCTGTGTTTAAACAGAGTTTTTTTTTATTGATTATATGAGAGTGTGAAAAGTTAAATTAGTCTAAAATCATTTTAGCTTTCAGTCACATTTTAAAGTTCAGCAGATAAACAGAAGATGTGTGTGTCGTTCTGCAGGTTAGTTGAAGCCCCTCTGTGAGCGTGGGCTGTGGTGACAGTACAGCCAGGCTGGGCTCCTACAAGTTGGCCCTGAAGTTGTACTTGGCGGGTTTCCACCAAAGGGGTATAGGTGGCAGGTGGTCACCAGTTTTGGCAGATAAGATGGCAGATCTGTGCATGAGGTCAGTGGTTGGATTACCACCAGAAACTTCAAACTGTGTTCCACCGTGGGAGGGTGTTTCTTTAGAGAAGGGATGGAAACAAAACAGTATTTAGTTTGGTATGTTTGATTATCACGTATAGACGTCGTTGGGACAGTAAGGGGAGCGGTGTCCTGAGATGGACGGTGTGTGTGTGTGTGTGTGTGTGTGTGTGTGTGTGTGTGTGTGTGTGTGTGTGTGTGTGTGTGTGTCCAGTCCCACTGTTGGACATCCTGACAGATATCAGTTTAACGGGGCAGCATCAGATGTGCTCCGCTGCACGTCTGGGGACCGTATTCATTTAAAAAAAGTCCAGGAGGAAATGTTTTGGGTGTGCCCCCTGTTACTACATCCCCCCCATCTCAACTTCTCTTTCTCTCTGACACACACACTCTGTGTCTGATCGAGACAGCTGTTGCTCACAGGGTTGCAGTCATACACAGAGGCTTTGTTCAGAGAGAACTCACACACACACACTGTCCTCACCCTGTTTTTCTTCAGTGCCCCCACAGCCTTGAAACGTGTGTGTTGGCTGCTCTCACATTATCTGTATCACACAGCCAGACAGGACGTTTCCTATGGGTCAGTCTTCCTTCCTCTTTCATTTGTTCCCTGTTAATTTGAATAAGTGCCTTTAATTATTACTGCACCATGCTTTTGACCTCGACACAGCCCTGGCAACACCCTCCCCAGTCTCTGTAACACTCTGTACGGACCACGTAATGAGAGTAAAGCTGAGTGCCAAGGAGCGCGCGTGCGCCCATCTTTCTATTTCTGCTCACAGGTTGACGCTCTCTTTGTGTTTAAGCTGTCTGTGCTTGGTTGACGTTAATGCCGTGCACGAGGTGCATGTGCATTTGTTTTTTTTTTCAACTGACACCTTTTGTCTCTTTGTTTTAGTGCATCAGAAACACAACAGGCTCTTAGCAGATGCATTTTTATTATCCTAGTTGTCATATCCGGTGCCAGACACATGCCGCTGCCAACCATATGAAAATCTTTACATTCAGAGAAGTTTAAGGCAGTTTCCAGACACTCATTTCAGCCTGTTATTCATACTTCTTAAGAAAATAGTTTGATTAAGCTGTCAGTAAGGCACTCGAGTAACCAAATGTAATGTACATTTTACATTTGGCCTGAGTCTGGCATGGGTCACCTCACGTTGATGACGTCGATGTGTCAGACTAGGGCCACTATTCAGCC
This sequence comes from Ctenopoma multispine, assembly GCA_034779795.1. Classification (NCBI taxonomy): domain Eukaryota; kingdom Metazoa; phylum Chordata; class Actinopteri; order Anabantiformes; family Anabantidae; genus Ctenopoma; species Ctenopoma multispine. Next base: position 8,024,976 of record JAUYWH010000012.1, on the reverse strand, counting down.
TCAGAGTACACGTCTTGCAGTGTTGCTCAACCTTTACATATTTAATTGGGTGCTAAAAGCTTTGAGCTGCGATGTTTAAATTGATGCGTTTGCTACACTTGAGCCACAACACCGAAGCGACATCCGGTGCACCGTGGGTTAAGTTTTGCCTGCTCGCAGACATGTGTCTGTGAACGTTACTTGGAGGACGTCGTCTTTTATTAATTAATTAGGAAGCCGCAGTGTTGTGAACGCTACCCACCATGCAGCTGTGAAATGATCTGAACACGCCGCCTGTTCATTGATGGCCTCGACGCCTTTGTAGTTAATTGAGGCCACTGAAGATGACAGCGTTCATAGTAGTAAGCACACAGTAAGGTATGAAACATGGTGCGTGTGTGTCAGCGCAGCAGTAAAGTGTAGACATGCTGTCAGCCTTGTTACATTCCCCTTTTCTCAAAGAGACACCCTTCAAGGTGGCGGCAGGCCTGGTCTCACACTATGTGACAAGAGCTTCTCCCATTCACAGCCCTACTGTCTGAGAACATCTCCTTCGCCTTCAATCCCACCCTCTCTTTTATTCATGCTTCTGCAGGTCTCTGCCCCCCACACACACACAACCTCCCCATCCCACCAACCTCCACCAGTCCTCTATCCGCCTCACTCTTTTCCACTCCTCTTCATTTGTATTCTATTCTTAGGTCAGCTCATCTCTCCTTTGTCGTTCATTCTGGTCCCTTTTTTTTTTTTTTTAATCTCATTGTATCTCCCTCCCTCTTCTTGCTCATCCGTCTGTGAGACAATACTCCTCAGAGGGAGGTACGCAAGCCAGGGCTACAATGATAATCCTGTTACACCGCTGCAAGTCAACACATGGCACGGCGTGGGGAAGAGAGAGCGTCTGGAGGGAGAGTGTGCAGTTTTAATTCACTTAGCTCAAAGTTTGAGTGAGCCGGTGTAAATTGAGCCAACTTCCGGAAAAGCTTTTAAAAACACTTCTAACGTCTTATGCTGCATTTGGCAGATGACATTATTATTGTATAGGCTGTTTCTTTATTTAAAAGCCAAATTTAAAATAGCTGTTGTCATGGAAATAAGAGCGGGAGAAACCTCAAAGTCTGCATATGGACTGCATGCTTCTTTTTTTTTAATTCAACATGGCCTCCTTCCTGTTCTTTTCCACACTTCCTGCCCTTTGTCTCCGCTCACACTTCATTCTTGTCAGCCCTCCCTTCACTGTGGGAGAGTTCCCGTAACTCGCTGTTATCTAGGAACAATGGGCCTGCACAGGAAGTTACAGACAAACAGGAAGCTGTGGAGCTGACGGTGTTTTCAGGTTTAGAATTGAATATATACATGTAGCATTTGCAGGAAGTGCGTGTGCACAGGGAGAGATGTTAATATACTGAGCTTTTAAGATTATGTGAAGGTGACCTTCATTATGCCACATTAACCATTTCTTAGGCCGTAATGTTCTGACTAAGAACCCCTGAGGTCCATTCAACATTTATTATAGGATTTCAGTCTGAAAGCCTTTTTCCCCCACTTTCCTAATTTGCACACTTTGGGGAGATGTTCCACCTTAATTTTTTTTAAGTGTTTACTGTTCTTGCCGTGTGGATGTTTCTAACCCGTTTCCCCCTCAGGTGACCTTCACATTTAACCTGCGAGCACACAATAATCTGCCCCCTAAACCAATCAGCACATGGGAAATGCAGTTCCTGCTTCCCGTTCCTGTTTGATGGCAGGATATCAGTGACAGACTGTGGAGGAAACAAACACGGACAGCGCTCCGTTCTCCTCTTGACATTTCCACTCATGCATCATGTTAATCTGGACAAGCCGCTGGTGAGATGCTTGGTGGCCTCGTCCTAACCTGCACTTAAACATATGGCTGGCTGCTCCTTAACCCTGCAGGATTAAAGCAAAAGAGGGAGTAATCCTGCCCTTACCTCAGAGCTCCTGGAGAACGCCTCAGTCTGTTGTGTTCCCTCAGAAAGTAAAGCAACACACACTCAGTCGTTGGACACTGAGCATTCTTTTCTTGCAGTTGGTGGGATTCACCCTATTCACCCTGCCCCCTTATAGATAGACAAGCAAAAGGATTCTGATCTCTCTCCCACTCTCTTCTCTTCTTCATCTCCAACACCACCAGGTTCACCCTCCACTCCTGTTACAGTGACCACCAGCAGACACAAGGTGGAGGTGCGCGAGTTCTCAGGTGAGGCACAGAAAGCAGCTCCTCGTCTTTTTCCTGTTCTCTCAGGCTCTCTCTGACAGAACCAACCGTAGGGCTATAAATAGACCAAGCAGTAAAAGATGATTGAAGGCCTCACTGTTCTGCTATAAATATCTCCCTGATCACATTCTCCCTTTCAGACGCAGTGCTGTCCTGCATGTTCCGCACAGAGAAGGACCAGAACCCACGCATTGAGTGGAAGAAGAAGGGCAAAGACGTGTCCTTCGTGTACTATGAGGGAAAGTTCAGAGGTGAGAAAGCAGCCTGTCGCTCTTTATCCCCTTGGCTGCAAACAGGTCATTTGCTTTAACCAGCTTGATTTACCAGCTGGAAGGGGTTTGCCACATAGGATGAGAGAAAACACCACCTGGACAGGTAGAGACAGGAGTGGTGGATAAGCTGTAAGAGATTTTAGCGCCGTCTCTGTCCGTGCTGTCAAAGCATGAAATCTTAAGTGTCTCTTATCTTTGCATTTTATGTGTGAAAATAATGAATTGTATAGTGCCTTTCATATGATGTGTTGTGTCAGTTTATGCTACTGAAACCTTAACTTGGTTTCAGATGCATCTTAAATTGCAACTTCACAGATTTTCAGCTTGTTTGCTGTGGTTTTAGTTTTAATTTTTCCAAGCTAGAAACATAAAGATTGTAATACAGGGAAGTCAGAACTCTGCATTGTAGTACAGTTCATACATAGCAGTGAGGTAAATTATGGACTAAAGCATGCCAGGGGGACACCACTCTGACTGCACTGCACTAGTTTTTACCGGCTTTGTCTCGTTTTTCCACAAACCCACAAAAAGAAAACCATAAATTCATCACATTAACATTGCGCACGGTGGCTTTAGCCCTCAGCCAGGGAAGACATTTGCTCTTTGTGAGTTGTCCTGACCTTTTGTTCTTTCTCTCAGGTCCCTTTGAGGAACGAGCGACCATTGAAGGAGCCACGGTGACGCTGCGGAGGGTGACTCAGGAGGATGCCGGGGAGTACCGCTGTGAGATCAGCGCGCCTCTCGACAGCGTCAGCCTGGGCGAGACCAATGTGACGCTCAAAGTTCTCGGTACAGCTGACCGAGAATCTATCGCAAACCTCTTGAAAGATTTTTATAGATTTCTGTCTTAATTCCTGACTCGTCCCCTCCTACAGTGCCCCCTCACACGCCGTCCTGTGACATCCCAAGTTCAGCAGTGACGGGCTCAGTGGTGCGGCTGCACTGTAAGGACCAGCAGAGCATCCCGCCTGCTACTTACACATGGTTCAAGGACAACCAGCTAATCAGCCTGCCCCGCCATGCCAACGCCACCTATTTAATCAACCCTTCCACAGGAATACTGGTGAGCATGTGTGCATGCAGATAAGGAAAAATAACAAAGAAGAATGGGGTGTGTAGTGGAAAAATTTGACAGTCTCCTTGCAGTAGTGCTTCTTTTATTTTGTGGTTTAATAGTAGCGAGTGTTGAATTCTTTTTCAAGGACTTTAACTCAGGATATTTAAAGAATTGTCTTCATAAATGCAGTTGTTAAAGTTTCCTTCTGCACTCTATATATCTGCAGGAATTCAAAGCTGTAGCCAAAGAGGACACGGGCCGGTACAGCTGCCAGGCATCGAACGGAGTGGGACCAGCCAAGATGTGTGAGGGCAAGCATTTGACGATAGGTGTGTGTGTGCGTTTCCGCACTTCAGCCAGTCTCTTCCCCCCACACCTTTCAGAACAGGAGAAAATCAGGGATGCAGTGGAGAGGAAAAACCCACTAAACTTGTTTCACTCTGCTTCTAAAATCTGAAACACCTTTACAAACTGACAAAGTGACATTTTACAGGGTTTAAAATTATCCTTTTATTGATGGAAAGGTCTTCAGCTTGCTAATAAATTATATATTTGACTCTAGGTTAAGGCAAGCAACCATTTCAAGCACTTAATAAATCATAGGAAACATCACTGGAATGCAGGAACACAGAATAGCACTGAATGGACTCTTCTTGTTGATGTAGTGTTTATTGAATATTTACTGCTTCATATGGAAAATGCATCATAACTCTTAACTCTCCTCCCTCACACTTCCAGAGGACATTAACATTACAGCCATAGTAGCAGGGTTGGTGGTGGTCCTCTTGCTCATCATAGTCTGTGGCTGCGGAGGACTTCTTTTACACCGCAACGGCTTCTTCAGCCGTAAGTTCAACTCTTGAGTTTGTCTGAATTTAATAAGCACGTTGTCTGCTTGCATGAACAGTGTATCAATTAAGAAAAAAAATGACGCACACTCGTTTTCTCTTACATGGACCTCACGACTCATCCATCAGCAGGACACCGAGGAAGGTAAGAGCGCCGTGATTTCATTAACATTGACGTGAACGAACACACGTTCGGGGGATAGGAGGGGGTTGTGTTAGGCTGTTGTGGCTCTCAGACTGTGTCTAAGTGCTGAGTCAGGACTGTAAAGAGTGACAGCTGTGGCTGTGTTTTTTTTTTGTCATGCAGTGATTGGCTGCAACAGATGTACAAACCTTAAGATGTTTTGTTTTTTTAAATGATTGCCACTTCGAGGCAGATGATCTGAAGTAGCAGAAATCATCAGTGCAACATAATTACGAATAATTACTGGGTGTTAATCAGCAAGGATGAAAATATTGGCAGTAGAAAGAATTAAACTATAACTGGTGAATAATTGGAAACAGACTATTAAGCTATTGTAGAGACTGAAAATTGAGATGGTGATCTAACAGTGCTTGTCCTGCAAACACACCAGAGTGAATGTTTTGATGCTTTGACTGGCTGTGAAGCCAGAAACCACAGAGACATAAATTGCATGTCCTCATACGACTGGCCTAACTCACTCGACTTATTTGATTACTGGCTTGTTACTGTGCAGCATTTGATGGAAAGTCAGTGTGGAGCGCTCCTTGAAGCTGATGTGAAAGCTCTTTTGTCTAGGTTAAAGTCTGATGCTTATCTCACTGAGCTAACTGGAGCTGTCAGTGTCAACATCCTATTTATAGAACAAGCTTCTTCACAAAGACAATGTCACATGATTTCTGCACCAATAGTGTGTACAAGTTAACTGTAGCAATACAGCTCTGCCTTTTAGAGGCAAGCAGTAAAGGAGATCTGCTTAAAACTTGTGTGCATTTGCAACTAACTTACACAAAACGTGTCTCGACAACAGAACAATTAAAATTAGATAACACTGAAACAATTTTTTTAATAAGTTGTTTATTGTAAATATGCACAAGGACATATTGCTTCAATAATATTAAAGATCTTTAGGGGCCTAAAGTGGAGCCTAGGGGGACACCTTTCTCACATAGGATTTAGACACTGTTGGATTGCTGCATGTGTTGGCTGGCACTAGCATTTTGCTGTGGCGCATCATGTTTGGCTGCATGTTTATACAGCACTGTTGCTAATGAGATATTAGATCATTCACATCAAGGTGTGCTCTATGTTGAACATTTAAGTTTGTAATTTAAGAGTTTTGCCTGACTCAATATTCAGGTACACAGTTAAGGTTTGTGTTTAGCTTCAGGCTGAACAATGCTCCATATGTTTGCATTGTCTAACTAAATAATTAATTTTTACAGCCACTGGTTTAGTAATGCAAAGCTATCAAACAGCAGTGGAGCTGGAACACTTCCTGGCTATACAGTAAACCTGTCAAATGTCCCTGTGCTTGACTTTTTCCTTTCAAAGCATAGTTTACGGGAAAAAGCCGTAAGATGTTCTGACAAGAAAAATACAAATCGCAATAACTGAAATGTGCAAATGTTAATATAATTTCACACATACAGTGTATAAATAGTAATTTTTTAGTACAGCAGTAGAGACAACCTAAATGTTCAAGCACATCTCGATGAATTGTTTATATATTTTATACTAACGTACCCTGAGTCCTAAAGGCATGGTGTGCAGTGTGAGTCCAAAATCACAGCCCTGTTGCTCACAGTTTTTAAAAGCCAACCCAATGACCCCTACAGGTCATTTTGGATCTCCCAGTGTCACGGTGCAGCCCACATCAGCAGCCAAACCCTGCACAGAACAGAGGACACGTGAGTTAACGCTTAGGCCCACAGCACAGACAGATAAGGAAGCAATTAACAGCTATAATAATGAGAATCCTACATGCAGCTAAAAACGTAATTGGGAACTACCACAGAGTGTAAAGGAATAGTTTAACCTGCTTTGTCTACAGCAGGCCAGGTAACAGTTTAGTACACAGCCAACACTTTAAATGGAAATTGTCACACACAGGTGTTAGTGATCTACAGTTAGGTGCTAAGGTAGCGGTCTCTAGTCTGTATACTACTTCATGGATAGCAGAGAGATATAATGGTATTGCTGTCTAAAACGTTTAAAGTTCTATGGGTAAAAAGTGACATTTGCATAATTTCAACAAGGATGGGGGAGCAGGTCAGGGCAACAACAATGTTTACATACACACTGCTCTTTCCGTCTCAAACCAATCCTGCTCAGTCAAGTTCAGTTACACTTTTTTTGTTTTTAGCCTGTGGGAGGTTTGCCATGTATGATATGCACTACTTATGCAGAGCAAGATATGACTCAGGATACAGCTGTCTGCATCAAGTTTCTTCTCTTCTTAGTGACTGTGTCAAACTGTCCGATGTACTTACCATGTCTTTGTCTTTCAGGTCCAATGTCAACTACATCCCTCCTCCCCAAGAAGTAAGTTAGATGTTTGTGTCTTCTCGGATCACTCTGGAACAAACAAGAGCAAGTCAATAACTAATACTTTTCTTCTGTGTCCCCTTAGCCCCAGGATTTCAAACACACCCAGTCATTCATGCTCTGAGATGCTGGCCTTTCTCTGAGAATACATCAGTCATGAAACGGTGCCAAAACTGGATTCTCTGAATGATCTCTTGTTCTTCCACTCCATGCTAATTTTACTCTTCTTCCTCACTGGGATGGGTTGACAAGCAGAATCTGCAAGGCTTCTTACTCTTTTGCTTTGCTGTGTGGTTTTGTCTCTATCGTTGACATTTTCTGCTGGTGTGGGATTAAGTACTGTTTTGTGGCACTCTGCTCCCCCCTGGTGGTCACATTTTGGAACTCCAGTTGAGGTTTTCTTAATATTCCAAGGACTAAATAGACCTTTCTACACTTTTTATTCCCTCTGCAGGCCAATCATTTTGACTACCTTTGTTTTCTTTTACCAAAGACTATTTAAGAGATAATCACTAGGGGTTTTACCTTGAAGCCATATGAGGGCATTTCAATTGTTTTCAATCAGCTGAAATATAAATACAGTTTACCTCGGCCAGTATTTTTGTCTTCTGTAACACTGGAGCTCAGGCTTTCCAAGAGCCACAGTGCTACATCCTCATAATCTTAGTAACAACCAGATGTGGCCAATTTAGGAGATCAGGAAGCCACCCCAGCCAATTCTATTGAGACCAACCCCATTCCATCCTAATGTGCCTGCATGGTCTTTTTATATACATATATATACCTTGTGCCTTTTTAATTTGTCATATTTATCTATGAATCACAGTTTTTTTGTAAAGAACTTGCCTTACTTTTTTCTGTCTTTATATTTTGTGCCACTGTTTATCAATGTATATCGAGATGATGTGTCTGTTTTTAGACTGTGTGAATGGATTGTTCAGAGTTTTATTTGGATGGTGTATCAGCAATAAAGTTTTCTATTTGAAACTATACTGTCATCATTTCTGCTGTTTAGTATTTATGAAGTAGATTGTACATAGTTACTTAAATTTGACAGTTCAAATTCACTTTGCGTACTACAGATTCAGATAAATACAAAATATTAATATGTGCAACATTTAAGCTTCTGACACTGAACTCAGTTTGAAAACTAATAATTTTGTATTTTCACTAAAGGGTGACTTCACCAATTTGAAATGTAGGGATTACATGTGTACTACTAAACTTACCTCTGATTTATGTATCTTGGTGCTTTTACATCAAAACTCTGACATCATGTAGCGGGATGACTACAGCCTCCATGGTATGAGGAAGGAGATGATCAGTCAAACTCCTCCATGTGACATCAGATTAGAGTTTCTAGAAGCAGAGAAATTTTTTAATACAAAGAATTTGAAAATCAGTCATGTCACAAATACTGTTCCTGCACACATATGCTAATCTAATCTAAGTGGCATAGCAAGCAATACAAACCAAAATCAGTCTTATTTGGTTTTATTTTGTGACCTACTTCCTAAAACTAGCTTTCTTTTTCATCTGCACATCATCACATACAAGCTGAAAGACTCTTCGGTTTCCCCACAGAGACCCAGAAAGCAGAACTATACATTAATCTTTCAAGTGCATTTTCTGCTGACAGGATTGTAGCAGGAGAAACTGTGTGATTCAGTCCTTAACCTGCAGTTTGATTTTAAAGAGTGAACACTGCATAAACAAAAGCATGAAAGTGTTAACAGGCAAATTAAAGAGATCATTAGATAATATTTCCATTAAATTCTAAGCCAGGAATTAAGACTATTCAAATGTCTAATTATGTTATTACCAGTTTCCCAAAGGAACAAATCTCATGACTGAATCTACTATAAAACAAAAGCAACCTGAGCAAACACTAAATATAGCTTCTTAAATTCTAATTGTATTTTTCAATCAAAAAAGTGATGTAATACCAACTAGGTCTGTGGGATAAAGAATTCGCCCTTTAATAACTACACCCTAAAAACTACTAAACTACTTTGTAACCCTCCACAGATCCACGAGAGACCATCTAGAAATGGAGAAGACTTGGAACAATAGTCAACCTTCCCAGATGTGACCGACCTTTCAGAATTAGTGCAGGAGCACAAGCACAACTGGGTGATGACAATGATCCCATGCATACGAATCACTCAACCTCTGAACAACTCAAAAGGAATAAAATTAAAAGTGTGTGTGGCCCCTAGTCAAAGTCTGGCTCTGAATTATTAAATTTAGGGGGTAATTAATTACTCATGTTGCTGGGTTCAGCTATGGAATAATCGCTCTGGTAAAAAATAATTTTAAACTTGTATTTTGTGTTAGCTCAGGTTGCCTTTGTGTTATATTTTTTGAAGACAAACTAGTGTAAAACACAAAGAGGGAAGAAACAACACCACTTTTAATAATTAAACGAGTGTGTGTGCGTTTCCTCCTTGCTAAATTTATATACTGCGATAATAGTTAGTAGGTAAAAGTGAAGATGTATCCCAGTACTAGTAATTGTTGAACAGAAAGTAGCAGTAACATATTAGGATCATTTAAATGACTTAGACACACACTTTACTCACCTGGTTTGATGCTATGACACAAACCTGTGAACTCAAAAAGGCTCAAGGCATAAGTAGCATATGACAGAATTTGAATCATACTTCATTACTTTTAAACTGAAAAATCATCTAAAATCATATTACTGCCACGTTTTTTTTTTTGTCTTAAGCTGCAAACCCCATTCAGCCTTTCACAATTTGAGACCTGAGTCAAATAAGATAATCTATTCTAATCAGCATTTTTTTATACATTCTGAATAGATTTAAAGTTCAGCTAAACAATCTGGAAATCGGATAAGACACCTAACCTTCCTGAGGGTATCTAAGGTCTCAAATATTTATCCAGGAGAAGCTCACATGCATCTGACCTCGTGGTAAAACAGCAATCTTTAAGTACAATTCAGAGTGACAGCTCATCTCCACCCACAGTCTACACACTATGTAGCTGCACCACCGTCTGACTCACTGTTATTTCAGATACCTGCATATAAATGACCAGTTATGATATAGTTTTGGCATAGTTCCCTTTATGATTGCTCATATTGTGGCATTGAGACTGTTAAAGTACAGTGCTGTGAAAAAGTATTTGCCTCTTCCTGATTTTCTTCTGCATATTTGTCACACTTTGCTGAATTCAGCTTTACAGAACATGGAGTTAAACACAAAAATTACCTTTTACACATAAGGTCAGGCAGGTTTAAACAGCTTTTTTTTTCTAAAGGTAGGAGTCAAATACTTTTTCACTGCACTGCACATTCACCATCCAGACACACTAACTCTTATCCATGTACATAATCCAATTCAAGGTGTTTATTTTTGGCAGGTTCTTGAATTCATCACTCATCACAAAACCAGTCAAATCACATATGTCTTGTCAGAATGTCATTTCACATGACAGATATAACAGATGAATTTAAATATATACAGTATAGGCCAAAAGTTTGGACACTTCTCTTTCAATGTGTTTTGGGGTGAGCTGGCCCGCAGAGTGAAGGCAAAGGGGCCAACAAGTGCTAAACACCTCTGGGAACTCCTTCAAGACTGTTGGAAAACCATTT
>JAUYWH010000012.1:8001241-8014353 GCA_034779795.1 Ctenopoma multispine | reverse complement strand
AAGAAACTAGAATATTAAAGATGTTTTCAGTTATTTCACCTTTTTTTGTTAAGTACATAACTCCACATGTGTTTATTTATAGTTTTGATGCCTTCAGTGAGAATCTACCAATGCAAATGGTCATGAAAATAAAGAAAACACATTGAATGTGTCCAAACTTTTGGCCTGTACTGTATGTACAGCACCTGAACATTTGGTTTTGTTTATGGAAAGTGTGTTTAAAGAGAACTGAGATTTCATGCATCATTGTTCAATCCACTACCTTTTTATTAAATACAACATATTTGTGACATGTATTATTTAGGAAGATGTACATAGACATGGGACAGCTTCACTTGGTCACTTCAAACTTCGGCTCTGGAAAAAAAAAAGGGGGGGGGGGTAAATCGTTAGCGACAGTTGTTTTAAAATGACACATACAAAATATTTCTACTTACAACATACTGCACAAATACAATGATATACAGTAACTAGCTAGCTGTAACATGTTGAAGCTCAAAAATAAAGGCTTCTTGAACCAATTTTATAAACTCTGAAAAAGCCCCATATCACAGAGCATCTCTCCAGTGACAAAAGTGCTTTATCCATTAGCAAACTACACTCAATGTTAAAACCTTAGATTGTTAGACTGAAACTCCAGTTCTTTGATTTATTCCAGAAATATTATCGTTATCATCATTATTATTATTATTATTATTATTATAACAACAACTGACTAATTTAGGAGAATTAACTCAGGCAAGTGACAAAACAATACACACAGTGCACAGTGAAAAAAAATTAACCCAAACGAACCTGGAAATTTGAAGTCAGGGAACTTATTGAAGTCTCCTCCACCGTATAGCCTCTGTAGTTTGGTTACCTCTTCAGACAGGTTCTTCTGATAAGCAGGTCCTGCATCCACAATGCCACCAGAAGCCCTGGGAGAGCCAAGGCATCAAATAGTTGTTGGAGAAATGAGCTTGACGGTGGTTAGCAAAGAAGATGCCATTTGAGATTAATCTGATAAACTGAGGACTGAATGAAAAGTGCGCAGACAAATCAAAAGCAGCTTTTCCATTTACCAACTCAATTTTTCACAAGCGAAAACCTATTTGGTGAATCTATGTGGACTCTATACTGTCAAATATAAGCACAATGTTTAACACGTTTCATGTGGTTATACGACAGATGTTGTGTATCATCTACTGACTTGCTCTTGGTGTTGTAGTCACGGATCTTGTCCAAGAACAGTTTCTGGACGGGATCGAGGTCCTTGGCTCGGTTGAAGAGGACAGCAGAGATGCCGATGTTCCTGCGCAGGGTCAGGCTAACAGCAGACCGCACCACGGAGGACAGATGGAGCAATCGGTGAAGTGCCATCTGAAAGAGAAGCGTCATGTTAGCTTGTTGTGAGGAGAGCAGAGCCCGTGGCTCTGCCTATGTGCCACACTAGCTAGAAATGCATGGCCTTGGAGGAAGAGGCTAACTAAATAAAATACATATATGAATATTAAGTTGATTTAAACCTCATTCTGCAATGGTGCTTAAAATTAACTAACTTAAAGTACTAAACCTTGAAGAGCTCTGCTTCCTTAGCTGACCTTACTACCTCTCTGCTGCACAGCTGAAGCAAATTGCTAATTAGCCCTAGCTTTACTGAACGTTAGCTAGCTTACAAACTAAACAGACATTAAAAGCGGCTTCCTAAAAGTTACATCAATTTGTCTACTTACGCTACTAACGACTTTATACAACGTATACACGTATGCGTTCCTGGTTTAGAGCTAAATATCAGTTACATTCACATAACAAAACATCTGCTAATGCTAACATGCTGAGCTAGGTTTAGCGGACGCGACACAGCCTTTAAAAGTCGTCCTTTATCCTCTGTTGTACTGCAGTGTCTCATGCTAACGTTACATTCTCCAAAGACGCGATCACACGTGTCTCAGTATGTACAGTAATAGAAAACAGGGTAGAGGTAAATGTTAGAAAACGTTACTTTAAAACGGACTACTCACCTTGGATTTGACACTCAGAGAACAAGATCCAAATGTGGAGGACCGCAGGGGATTATGGGAATGTGACGATGACGTTTGTGCACGTCAAAATGTTCATTTACGCAGCGCTGTGAAAATTTAGGTTAAGTTATTATGAGCAGTACATTTTTCAAAGCTGACCAAAGGAACATTTATGAAAAAATGTCTGGTTTTCTATTAAGTGTGTCCCGATATTATTTAAATGTCTTGTAATTTTCAGCTTTTATTTTCTGTTGGTAAATGCTATATGCCTGGTATTTACGTGATCCTTCACTGGTTTCAGTGCAATGCAAAATGATTTAACCTTTAACAAGATGACCTCAGATCATCTGTGTCAGGAGGCCTGGTGATGTGTCCTTGGGCAACAGCTCCAGTGTGCTGCTTTCTGTTTCAGAGTGACCTCTGACCTCCTTATATGAAGGGCAAAAAAGTTCTGTGTCAGTTTTCATATCATTACTTTTATCTGACCAACCAGAAAAAGTGGTAGAATAAAACATCAGGTGTGCATGAAACATTTTCCATTATCTGAAAAAACCCTCAAAGACACAGCATCTGTATGTACATTCAAAACTTTATTATGGAATACAGTGTAGAAAGCATTTTCCCAGTCAATGCAAATGGCCTGCAAAATATTACACAGTGGAAAATAAAACCAATATATATAATCCACAGAATAAAAAGAAAGAAAATCCTGCTTCCTCTTCTACTCTACTGCCCTCTGTTGGGCTTCTAATGAGCACCCCCTGAAAACCACGGACCAAGCCCACTGCAGCCTCCATATGTACATTTCACTCACCATTTCCTCACAGATCTTACTTACTCACCATTAGATGTATTAACAGACTGAGAGGTCACGCTGTACTTCTCTCAATATAATGTTGAGATGGTGGCAAACCTTTACCGTGAGCTGGCTGTATGAAGATGAACGGGATTCTCGCCTATGAAGCCGTTCGCTTGAATTTACCTCAGACTAATATTTGATGCCAGCTTTCACACATGCTCACTCCCAACTCGCTCATCTCTCCAGACGGTGATCACCTATCATCTGTACTGTCTACAGACTACAGTGCTCTGCTTCTGAGGAGTCAAAGTATGTGTTGATGTCAGAGAGGTGAGCAGCATGCCTGAAGGAAAGGAATGCGAAGGAGAAAGCGAGAGGAAGGGAGGTGTTGGGGGAAGTGAAAATCCATTACATATATACAGACTGCCTGCCTGGCTGGCTATCCATCTGGAACTGCAAGTCATTTCCTCTTAACTTCGCCTCCTCCTTCCTCCTCCTCCTCCTCCTCCTCCTCTTCTCAGCACTTCACCTGTTCTATCAGCAGAATGCAACATGATTATAAAACCAAAAAGAAAAAGACAGCTTCAGCTTACAACTGGACAAAACACCAGACTGAAAATGACAAAACACATACACGGAGAGATAATCCTAACCCATCCCCCATACTGGATTTCTTACATTGTTCCTTTTCCCTTCCTGCTCCCTGCAACCTTAACCCCCAGAACATACCCTTTTCAAAAACATATTAACATGAATCAAACACAAAAGCAAAAACTGAAGCGGATGTTTTCTAAGACATAAGGATTTTTAACATAATAGATTTCAGAGAATGAGAATAATATACGACAGAGACGAAGCCTGCCTCCCTCCTGTAGCTTCAGGAACGTAGCAATGTCCAAAAAAAAGTAAAGTAAAAGTAAAGAAATGAGGAACACATTTAATTTCCAAAATCACAGATCTCTTTTAAATGTGTATTTTACATGATTTCAAAGCGTAGCATCTAGATCTATATATATTTGTCATCGGTTTGAAGTCACGTGATCACAAGAAGATACTAAATGTACAATCTTGCTAGAATGACAATCTATATGTGAGAAAGGATCTGAAGAGAGAGCAGCATTAAGATCTTGTTTTTTGTTTTCCCAAATCCTGTTGTCATTGTTGTCATGCACTACATAGGAACAGCTAAGACTTCAGCATTACTTCAGTAACATTACACGCAATTTAAAAAAAGGACTTTACATTGGTTGATTTTTTTTTCTCCATTTTCATTCTTTTTTGAAAAACAAAAACTGGAAACCATAGAGAGAGAGAAAAAAACTCTAAAATAAAAACAGCTCATTCAGAATACATAATTACTACCGTCGTCATCAACATATTCATTATCATCAGCATCTCCAGATATCCATTAGAGCCTTGTGTGACTTAACACAGCCCAGCTGTCGTAAGAATGCGCAAAGAAAAGAGGATGGAGGGAGGGATGGAAGAGGCAGGGAGGGAGAGGAGGCTCACTTATACTCCAGTGTAGACTGTAGAGTGAGTGCAGTAGTGGTGCAGCAGGCGGCAAAACACTGGGCCCCATTTAGAAAAATTGTGTTGCTTGATTTAAAACCTTTTTTTAAAATCAATAAAAATAATATGATAGCAACAAATCAATATGTCCACATGTTGGATAGTTTGAAGTGACTGATACGTATACATGCAACCAATTTTTTTTAGAAATGAAGCCCTGGTCAGCCTGCGCTTCTTATCCTACTGATCAGTGGTCAGATTTGCCCATAACTTTTCCAATTCAAAGAAACTCACCTACTCTCTAGCCCTGAATCAGTGTGAAGAGAAGGTGCTTCTTTCCCCTGTGAGTGGGTTTGCTTCGATGCACTGGGCGGGGCCGTTTTCTAGACATTAACAGGCCCAGGAGCAACATATAAACACCCACTGTCTTTAAGTAAAAGTTGTTTTGCTCCCATAAAGTGAACAAACGTGGTGCAAACTGGCTTGGCCACAGTGTCCGCCCAGGCAAGAATGAAAGAAAACCCAGGCTACAGACGCTCTGTGTGTTCGCAACTGACTATTTCAGTCACTCAGTGATCTAAGCCACACTGCCTTTTGGAGACGTGAGACTAGTCAGATGGGGGAGGACGAGGGAGGGAGGGATGTGTGATGTGTGGGAGGAGATGTCTGTGTCTGTGTGTGTGTGTGTGTTTGTTTATGTGTGTGCGCACGCTTGTGTCAGAGTGTACTCCTCAGTTCTGCATCTGCTCAAAGAACTTGTAGGTTGGGTTCTCGTAGCCATTCTGCTGCATCTTGGACAGGTGGCGCTCCTCAGGGGTGACGGCAGCATCCACCTGGAGGAGGCCCAGAGAGGAGTGAGGGAGTATTGTGACGTGTACAGAACCTTTTAAATGCTTCGGGTAATTTTTTTTAAGGGTGATTGACAAAAAAAAAGGCAGCCCTGTGTACTGTAGTTTCTAATTAAAGGGCTAATGAAAGTTCTGAGATGATAATAACTGAGGAGAATTAGTTAAGGAAAGTGGGAAATCAGTTGGTAACAGGCATTTATCCAATTATATTTTATTTATATTATATCCAACCCTTACCCCCTAACCCCCTAACCCCTAACCCTACTGAGCAGGTACAATTAAACATTTTCTGCACCAGTACCAGCTCCACGCGTTTACAGACTTTAGTAACACATATATACAGTATATCTACGCTGAAAGTCAGCATCACCCTCACACACCATTCACTGCTGTCCAGTACACACACACACACACACACACACACACACACAGGTCAGCTGTTTCTCACCTCAATGACTCCGTGGTGGATGGAGGTGTACTGCTTCTTCCTCAGCATCACCAAGGTGATGACTATCACCGTTGCTATGACGACCCCTCCAACCATCAGGCCAATGATGGCGCCCTTGTTGGAGCCCACATCCTCGGCGAAGAAGACCTGTGTGAGTTGAAGGGCAGGCGGCGGTCAGGTAATGGTTTCAGTTAAATGAGAGCAACATGTCAGATTCTCCTCTCGCCGTGTACTGTGGAAATGTTGTGTCATTGTGTGTTTGTGACACTTCTGAGTAATGAGTGCAGTTTTACTTTTCAACCCAGCAGGCAGAGAGTTAACTGTGCTTAAAAATAGTTTTGATGTCACTTCCCTCAGGGAGCCAATAATGACTGGTAGCTGCTACTACCAACAGCTCATTTACTTCTGCTGGTTTCCAGTTTTCATTTACCCAAGTCGTTTTGCAGTATTTACATCTGTTTTGTCATTTTTAAAAGGAGCATCATTACCGAGTCTAATTTAGCTTGAAAATAACTGCTGTGCTGCTGCAGAGCAAAGAAGGAACACATAAGAAAACATGGACATTTATTTTTGACAGACACTTTGCTGACGGAGACTTGAATGATTTACAGAAAGCAGAGCATAACATGGAAGCACTGACGCAGCATGACTCAGCTCCAACACAACACAATACTAATACACGTGATTTCAAGAAATTTCCAAAACCAAATGAAGACTCCATCTTCTCTGATGGATTATGCTGCTCTGTGGAGCTCATTTAATACAAGAGTAAATAGATGCAAATGGCTTCTTCAGGAGGGAGAAAAATCAAGTTGTGATATGTCCACCTATACAAACACCAGCAGGGATAATGGGACAAAGATGCATTCAACTGGCACAAATGTAAAGAAAAAACAAAAAAACTGCGAATAATAACACAAACTTTCATCCTGAAATCTCAGCGCTGCTCGTGTCAAACACTGCAGTGAGTAGGGACTTAACATAAGGATGGTGAGTCTCCTCTAGAATAATCCTGCACAACGTTGACCAGGGTTACACTGCATATTAAATTATTAAGTCAAGTTATGGAGGCAGTGAGACACACTGACTGCTCATTGTCAAAGCAAGAAATGTGATATGTAATACAAAGTAGGGATTAAGAGATTAGAGCCCTTAGGTGAGAGGAATGAGGTACGTGGATTAGGATTTGAGGATGGATTGAGGTATTTGTGCTGGTATTACTCTACTGGATGAGATTAATGAACGAATGAATGTTGAACTGGGTTATTATGTTTAGCACAATAACCTGTGACTGACCAGTCAAACACTGACATATAAACAACACTAAAGTTAACTCTGATCAGAGGACAGTAGAGTCTAGAGCAGAGCAGGCAAGCGTGACGCACGCATTATCACGGTTGTCTCCATGGGCACCTGTCTCCATGGTGACAACCTTGGGAGTTTAACAGGAGGACAAAGTGGAGACATGGACCCGACTCTGTCTGAGAGTGTGAGTGTGTGCAGTTGTGGACTAGAGGGAGCAGAGGGCAAACGCGTATGTGTCAGTAAATGCACCTTTTATGTGCCTGTGTGTATTTCTCTGTTTAACTAATCTGCATATTTACACAAATCAGTGAATTTTAAATGAGTCTGCATACCGGCACTGGTTTTAGTGTGTGCGAGTAGGAGTTTATGTATATTTGTTTACCAATTTCTGGTGGTGAACTTCATATTCAGTGCTCTGTCTGTCCTCTGGCTCAGGAATGGCTTCCATCTTCATTCCAGTCACTGGCAAGGGAAGAAGAAAAAGAAAATCTATTACGACTGGTGACACTTTTCACACTCGCTGAAATCAAACTCACTCGCTCGAGCAGGATGGACTGCAGAGGCAGAACATACAAGCAGTATGAACTGAGGACAGTACATACTGTATAGCACAGCATATAGAGTCTGCACAGACATTAAAGCTCCATCACAAATCTAACAACCACAGCTGGAGACTTAATGGAGGTCAACTGGAGCTGGCTGTGTGCAAATACTGTAAGGGCTGCGAGATACTATCGTGAGTTTGCCTCGTGTCTCTGCTTTAAAAAAAAAGGTGTTGTGATGTATTTTAAGAATATACCGTATGAAACCAGGACAAACATTAACATTTTGAAGATTTTATTTCTTCTGGAAGGATAAGGTAACCTTCCACAGTTCATGTGTTATCCTGGGAAGCATTGCATATTGACTGCAACTCACTGTTACAGTTAACATGCAACTGCAGTCATGATCTAATGAAGTTTGCAATAAATAGATAACCTAGATATGCGTTACCAGATAATAGTCACTAGGTAAAAAGCACAAATAAGTACAGAGATGCCACTTTCTAAAAGAAAATCTTTAATGTGTAAATAATTATAGTAAATAAGTGTAGTTAATGATTCTCCATCTGATTTTCTAAATCTTTATAAATACTCACAACAGTCAGATAACGTTTTGAACAATAGTGCTAACCTGGCCGTGTGGGGATGCCTCTGTCAAGACTGGGGCGCGAGTCCACTGGCTCAACTAGAAGAAATAGAAAAAAAGTATATTCTTATATCAATACATGGAATATTTTATAGGGGTTTGTTTGAAGCAACCAAAACATAGCTGCTTCGCTATTTATGTAGTGTAAGTACCCTGGTTGTCAGTGTTGGGCTGATTGAAGCTCTCAGGGTGGATGAAGCCAACTCCTCCACCGCCCAAAGTGTCTTCCTGGGGCAAAAGGTCAGTCTGTCCATCTCCTATCTCCTGGTCAGGCATCAGGGCGTCGTTGCCGTAGCTCACCCTCACGTCTGTCTGCAGGTTGGCCAGCTGCTGGGCCATCTCCGCCTGCTCCCTCTGCAGAAGCTCTGATTGGATATCATCAGGATGCAGGAAGGAGACAAAGTGAAGACGAAAAGCATAGAATAGAGACAGGAGTGAGAGCAGAGTTGATTTATCATTTATTTAGCAATTTTTAAACTTTTTAAGTTTCAAAATAAAATGCTTTACACGATAACATATTGCTGTCAATAAAAGAAAAAATATTTGGAAATTAGAAAATATTATAATAACTTGCCAGTGTGTTTACATTTCTGCTCAGAGAAAATACTACAAATACTGAAAAAATACTACTGCCCTTGCAATGACTGACACAAATGTTTCTCTATCTCAGGGGAGAGGCAGCCTCCAAGAAATTTTGTTTAGCTCAGTTTTTAATAGATCTGGTCGCTAGCAATGACTGAATGGTGCCACTTCTACTGTGTATGTTCCTGCATGTGTGTGTTTTGCGGGGCAGCACAGACTGTGACAGTCTCTGAGACAGAGACACAGATGGCTGCGTGACGCACGCAATTCCAATAAACCCAAACCCAAACCTAACAAGTGCAGAGGGCAGAGAGGGAGGGAGGAGATTTATCTTCCCAGCAAACAGTTTCATTTGACTCTGAACAGAAGAATTAGGCCAAATGGCTCCAATACCCTTATCAACAAAATAATAGCATTTTTGGAGGCTGGAATGTGGAGCATTCAATCTCTCTGTTACATGTGGCACAATCAGGACAGTGTGTCTTCCCCACATTTCTCTCCTATCAGGGTGACACAGTGAACAAGACAGACATCTAAAATTAATGTTTACAAGATCTAGTGTCATGTCATTGTGAAAGACTTATTTTCTTGTCTCTCTACCCATCAACTGCTCTCTCGCCTAATCCTTCTCTGCTTCTAAGGTTATTCTGTGGATGTCTGGATATTTTAAAAACTTCACTCGTTGTTTCCACTTCCACTTTTCCACTTCCACTTGGAAGTACATTCCATTATTCTGTGCTTATTTTAGGTCACCTGTGGTACCAGACAAATATCATGCTTCTCTCAGTCAAGAGTTGAAAAGACAAACTCACCAACTTGGTCCTGAATGTCGTCCGCCACACCGGGCACCTTGTAGAGAAGTCCCAGAGACTGGTTCATACGCTCCTCAATGACACGTAGGTGGGTCAGCACCTATTTTATTGTATGCAGTTATAACTGTTGCAGAAACTACATAAACCATATATACATTCTACATAAGCAGAATTTATAAAACATAATCCTGTTTAATAACATGGTAAAAAAGATCATCATCATATCAAAGATCAAATATGAATTGTGTTTCAGATGCTACCTGAGGTCTAATCTGTGCAGCTTTCTTAGGATCCACCATGCGGACATGTTCAAAGTGTTTCAGAGTGTGCTGCCTGTCCTTCTGCTCAGCACGTACGTACTTCTTCAGCAGGCTGAAGACATGGCGAGGCTACAACAGGAAAGAGCAAGACAGATGGTTAAGAGTAGCGGAAGGACTGTGTAATGTAGACTCTGTTGTCAGTGTATTAGGCACACTAAGATAAAACTAAAAGCTAAAAATCAGTCGAATACAACAATCCCGCAGTAAAGCCTCCTTCATGAAGGTCATAACATTTAGATTTTGTTTAAGCAGCTTTAAAGAGGTGTTAATTGTGCCATCACTTTGGAGGATGTAGCTTGAGATGTTCTCTGCTGTTATACAGAGAGGTGCTTCTGTTATTTAGACTGCCTTTGCTGATAAATAGGATAGACAAAATCACAGAAATACATGCCAGCATAACATAAAACATTTCAACAGCTTCACAGGTTACATCTTTAGAATTTGATTTCTGAGTGTGTCAATCTGCTTCCTTTTAAAACAGCCTTTAAATAATTCTGACTTTTATGGAGTTGTGAAAATGTCCAATAAATTTAGTAGATTTTACATTGCACATACTGTATATAGACTTTTTATACACAGTGACAAAATGTAGAGACAAAGCTCTAACAAAGTAGAAGCATAAACATAAAGGACAATGATTCATCTTTTGCAGCAGGTCAAATAAAGAGGTTCATGAAAATATCTCACTTGAAATAAAACTATAAAAAAATGGATTCAAGAAATATCTTGAATAGCAGAGATACACAGTCATAAAGGCAACAACAAGAAGGTGGCAAGGAGCAGGACAACAATAGGCTCTGCAAGAAAATAAAATTCTAAGTACTATACATCAAATATTTGGATAGTTACTTTGATAGTGATTGTTCCTGTGATCATTAACTATCAGCCTTAAGCATCTGTCACAGGAAAGGAAAACGCAGCTGAACAACATGTGTGTATACATCATACCCTAGGTGGGTCCTGCTGCAGGGCGGTCAGGTAGCTCTCCAGAGCCAGGCGGCGGCGGTCATTGAGCAGAGCCTCCACTCGGGCCATGTGAGTCTCCACCAGCTGCTGGCGCTCGCTGGTCGCCTCCTGCTCCATCGCCTCCACCTTCTCTTGGAAACGCTGCGTGGATGAACATTTACAGAGCGATTAGCGGATACCATGGTTGGTTTTCTATACGTGTCCATGTATGCCACTTTCTTACCTGGATGACGGCCTTCTTGTCAGCACGTGGAAGATTCTTGGCTTCTCTCTCAGCCTCCTCCCACTCTCTCATCACCTAAGATTGGAAAAAACACAAATTATACTTGTCAATCCTCTTAGTGGAACTTTTCATTGCTCTTTGTGGCACAGATCTAATCTTCCCACAGCTATCTAAATAGAAGTAAATATGACATTTTACATGGGTATAAAAATATTACTGGGCTACAGTGGGTAATATCAGATTCTTCCCGTCTGGGTAAACAATAATACTTTTAGACTAAGTCTGTTGATATGACGGAGTCTGTGCTTTTTAAACCACTGGGAGAGGGTGATATCATAGGTCAGAGAGGGGAGTATGATAAAGACCGGAGAAATTCAAAATTAAGTTTCTAAATTGGTTCTGTTCCTTTCGTGGTCAGTTTCACCTTCGATAAAAAAAAAGATTCCATCCTCTCTGACTCACTGAAGGGATTTTTTTTTATTCAAGACTTTTACCAAAAACATGTCCCCTTACAGTTACAGAACAGTATCTGTAAGGGTGAAGTCCACCTAGTAAAATCAGATGCTGCTGCCCCTGTAGCTACCCACACAGAATAAACAGAGTGGTGCACAAACTGGCAAAAAAAAAAGCTTTAAGTGTCATGCAGCTTCCTTCTCTGGCACTTTGAAAACTGTGACGTTGCTGTGGACCATCTGGCTCTTCGCCGTAGAGCGAGCCGGTTGATTAAGGAATACAATTAAAGTTGAATTGGCCCGGTCAGCTCACCCGGGAGGGGATTAACAAATGCACACATTTGTTTTCCTTGCCACACCTCTTTCCTGTTTATTTTCCACTTCATGTCCTTTTCCTCTTTTCTGTTCTTCCTGCATAGTAACAAGCACTCATTGACATGTATGTAATGACTGCTTGTGATTAGTACTAAGTAAAAAATAATATTAATAATTTCCTTTCTTTCTTGCTCCTTCTCTGTTAGTACCTGAGACATCCTTTCACGGTGCTTGGCCTCCAGACTCTCTTTGGCCTTCTGGAAGTGGGCGTGTTCATTTTCGTCAGCAGGTGTCTCCAGGTAGTGGTCCACAGCGTCAGGGGAGTTGGGTGTGGCTGTGGGTACTGAATGAAATGGAAGTAGAGACAGAAAGAGAAGAGGCAGGGAGGTTAGAGAAAAGACTTTTGCTGAAGCATTTTATAATTTCCAGTCACCTTTAGGGGACTGGCTATGTTACCTCAGCACACAAAGACATAACACAAAGCCCAAAATGGGTTAATAGGGTTAGTGTGTGGCAAAGAGAGAAAGAAAACAAGATAGTAGCTGTAGCTGGAAGCCAGCATGCTCCAAAAGCAAACAAGTGAATGACTCAGATGACCTGTAGTCCTTTGTAGAAGAGAGACAAAAACCCCTCTCTCATTTATGTAACTTCATTCAGAGCGTGATATGCCAAAACACTGACACTGGAATTCATCCTGTGGGCTCCAAAGCAGAGACTGAATTGCGGCCGACTTACCGGCCAGAAATATAAGTGGATCATATTATTATATTGCGTGAAGCCTGGATTTAATCAGTGGAAAGTTGATTATCTTTCACAAGTGTGCTATCAAAAATGGTTCATGGTACTCGTTCGAAGCTGTGTGTGTATGTGTGTGTTTGCCTGTGTGAAGGTCACACGTCATGTGAAATTGGTTATGGCTGATGAGACACAAAAACAACAGAGAGAGATGTGATTCACTTGACCTGAGCCAAGCATTTAGTTAGCCTCTGTTCCTCTACTTCATTTAAAGGATCAGTTCACTCAAATGACAAAAAAGCATTTTTCTCACATGCCTCTAATGGTATCTATTGGAACTTTATCTTTGCAGACTCTCTCTCAATTTATCAGTATAATGTTAAATCCAGCCATAAAATACAAGGTGCACTGACAGTGAATGACTTAATTGACCACACATGCATGTAACGAATGTGTGTGTTGGTGTTTGTGCGGGTGGAGGGGGAGACAGCACCGCAGCACTTTCCCACTACCACTGTGCTCAGCAAAGCAGAAACACACACACACACACACACACACACACACACACACACACACACACACACACACACACACACACACACAC
>JAUYWH010000012.1:7922973-7984324 GCA_034779795.1 Ctenopoma multispine | reverse complement strand
ATATATAAATCTACATATAAAAGTATAAGTATTTAAACTGTATTGGAATACAAGTGAGTACAGTTCTTAGGTAAATGTACATAGTTACTTACCACTTTTGACAATATAATTTCCTATTATACTAGTTATAACTTTATATTATTATGTTAAATCTAATTATGATCAGACAACATGTTATCGCCTGTCACCATTTAATGCATGTTGCCTGCGTTTCTGTACTGTCGCTTCAGTAAAATATTAAATGCAGGACTTTACTTGTAACAGAGTATATTTACGTAGTGGTATTAATACCACAATATTCAGCAGTTTTCGTGTGAGGAAGTTATTTCTAAGCGTCCGTACGCTGTATGTAGTGACACTTTGCTTACTTGCTTATTTCACAGGGCTCAGTAATTCATCTATTCTTGATCATGTCCCATATGAGACATCGCACAGAATCTCAGCACACGTATTAAAAGTCATCAATGAATCCTAGGGGCAGCGGTTCAATTCCTGGTTCACCCTGCTCACACATCGAGGCAGCTGGGTTTATAAAGTAGTGATATTTAAAGGCAATGACACTGATAAATGACACAGAGACAAATATATTTAAATATATAGATTTTATGTACATATATTCATGTGGATGACTAGAAAAGAAACACTATATTCTTACAAAGGAATGATTCTGCACAGTCACATTCCAAGTTAAATAGTAATTTGATACAAAATTACTATAATAAATAAAACTCATCTCATTGGTTTTTTTTTTATTCACACATACCAGTTGTACAAACAATAAATTACAAGTTCAGTGCTGTGTTTCTGTTTTTCAGCAAGATGGATTTCCCCACTGGAAGAGTCAAGAGTAAGCTGTGTGTGGACTGTTACAGCGGTGTGTGTCTGTATGTCTAAAGGTTTGTGTAAATATGGTTGAATACTAACACGCATATGAAAGTTCTACTCGTGTACAAAAATTTCTACACTGTAAATAAATCATCAGAGAACATCTTGTGAGTGGTATGTTGACCCAGGTCACGTTGTATCTGAAAATGTTCCTCATGATTTGTTTTTCGCCTGCACAGGTGCCAGATGGGCGAGGTTTGCCACACAGGGAAATAAGAAGGTGCCAGAAAGTTTAACACAATTACAGGAAGGTATTTAAAATTCCTTTAAGTAAAGAATCCTTATTACTTTGAAATGTTGGGGCTTAATTACCACTAATGAGAACTGAGGTAATGTCTGACATATTACGTGTTTTTAAGTGCATTCTTCTGCTTTTTTTTAAAAACATGACTGTTATTTTAAATTTTTTGTCTCAAGCAGAACACATCATCTGTATGTTAAAAACAGCGTAGATTAAATTACCAAAATAATTAAAACAGATGGTATTCGAAGCTTGGCGGATTTTAAAGGGGTCAGATCAGACAAAGTACAACACAAAAACATATTTCTTCACTTTAACCTGGTGGTGCTCTGTGATTTGGATAGTTTTGTTTTTCATGTGAAGAAACAGTTTGACGCTTTTGTTCACTGTCTTGCTGAGATTTAGATGAGAAGATTGATACCACACTCATATATGTACTTCCAAAATGAAGCTACAGCTACTAGCCTGTTAGTACTTAGCTTAGCATTAAAACTGGAAAGAGGGTCAAATTGTAGTTTTTCATATAGTTTTTTTCTTTATGTGGATTCAACAAGTTATGATAATTACTCCTGTTTGCAGTCTTTATGTTAAACTAAACTAACTGTCTGCTAAGGCTTCATATTTAATAGAGGTGGTTCCCCAGAATACTGACATCACACAATATGGTCACCTTAAAAAAACTGCTTGGTGACCATTGCTCTACTATATCAGTAACTACAGTTCAATAAAGGTATGTGTGAAATTGGAGCTGAGAGAAACATGGAAACATGTTAAAAATAAATCTGCAAATACAAGATGTAAGATAGAGACTAATTGATGAAAAGAAAAAAAGAGTTGAATTGCACAAAAGGACATTGGCTACTGCATTAGTATCTCTCTTGCTGTTGTTGTGAGTATCCAGGGCACACATTGTCATATCAGAAACAGATCCTAAACAGACAAACAGAGTATCGACTGCCACAAAAAACACCACCCAGCACCATCATAATGACAAGTGGAAAAATTTTGATGGTACATACTGTATGTGCTTTAAACACAGGCCTGGGTGCACAGATGTGCTAGCACATAACATGTGCGCGCACACACACACACACACACACACACACACACACACACACACACACACACAAATCAAGATTTGACCTAAACATGTGATTTATAATTAACCTTCACAAATGTTAAGGGGGTGTCATGGTTACTTTGCCCCTTTTGTCGATTTAACTGTTGTAAGGTTTGTCCCCTGAAGGACACAGCGTGTGATTATCAAATTCAGTAGAATCAATACTTGCGTCGACTGTAAAGTTGATATACTTTACAAGAACATGAGCTGAGTATTATGTGTGTCTGTCAGCTGTTGAGTCACCTTCCAATATATCCTCAGTGGAAAATTATATTCACGGACTTTCTTTTGGATGTTCTCAACACAATGGTCACCACACCAAGTGAGATAGATGATGATCTGAGCTTTAACAGTCAAACAAAGACACACATTTCTTAAAGTTGGGGCATACAGGTAGCCCTGATCCAGAACCTCCACACATATGTACTGTATAGCTCCCATATTGTGGACACTGGATAATTCTTGATGGGAAGAATACTGATCATGATGGCAATCTTCTTCTTTGGCCATCAGTAGAACTCAAGCTGGTTTAAGAGAAATAAATCTAAGCAACATTTCTTGGTGCTAAAAGAGAACATCACAACACAGGATCTGACAGTATAGTGGATGTGGAACAGGGCTACCATACGTGCAGAAATGACAACAAAGCGATTATGAGTGCTTCCCGTTGTTGGGGCACTTGTCTCAGACAAACTCACAACAGAAGACAAAGGGGCGTGACTTCCACGTCCCCACAGTGATTAGAACACATGGAGCAGAATTTAAAAAAGACAAAACACACATGCCATTACAGGGCAACGCAAACTAAGCCTCCAGGGTTTGGACACTGAAATAAGTACAATCAGTTATTGACATGCAACTTAGCTCCTTAGCTATGCCAGGGCGATACTTGTCTCTGTCATACGGAAACTGTCCTCCGTTAACTTATGCACTGCATAGCTTCTGTGATTCCAGGATTCCTCTGGCAGGTTCACCCCTGCCAATCTGTCTCTGAGTATCTTTGTGACTGGTCCGGGCACTTTCTGTCATCATTCATAGTCCTGTTTCATTTTCTCTGTCTTAAATTCGTTGGTCCCACTTCCAGCACATGACACCTTTATCAGAAGTACAGATTACAACTTTTTCCTATACATTGTTCTTGTCTTACAGATAATTTTCTCTTCTTCTTCTCAACATTTCTTCACCAGGCAGTGTTTGAAGGCAGAGGGGCGGGCACCCAGCATGCAGCCTTTAGACAGTTTCCCATCCTGGTCTTTACACTGCACTGTCCTGCTCTGCCAGCCAGTGTCACAAGTCCTGGAGCAGGTCATCCAGGTACCTGTTACCCACTGGGGCCCTGGGGTTGGGGTTGAGAAACGTGGAGGTGTAGGTGAACCTGGGATGAGAACAGGGGTAGCAGTGGAGGATGTAGTGGTACTACTGCTGGTGGTGGTGGTGGTTCTTAATGTGGTTGAGACGGTTGTAGTGCTCAGCAATAAGGCTGATTTTGGGTTAGGGTTGAGCGGAGCCACGGGCTGCTGTGGAGTTCTTCGGGGCATGAAGAAGCTGTAACGAACATCCAGGGGCTTTTTAGCATCTGTCGCTAGAATCTGAATTACCAAAGCTTCTTGGAGGGCCCCGGGCCCCATGCTGTGAAGCCACTCATCCCGTTGGCTCCAGCCACTGTAGTTGAGCACAGAACCGTTGAGTGGTATGATTGTCTCAGACGTGGAGATCATGAACTTGCCGTTTAGGAGGTACTCGCCATTGGGCCGCCGGAGGGCGAGGTAGGCAGTGTAGCGCGTTTGGTCCTTGGCCTTGTGCTGACGAACCTTTACGTGGGTGGAGCCTGCAGGGATCTTCACTATGTCAGTGTAACCCTTACTGTTTGGCAAGAGAGAAAGAGACTGAACAAACAGATAGCTACTTTTTACCATCACATGATTGTATGCTGATGTGAGTTTGCATGCCACCTGATGATCATAATATGAAGAGGTATAAAGCACGTCTGTCTTTCTTTACCTCTTTTTAGTGAAGTTGCCTGCCACACGTATACATCCTGTGCCGTCGCCTCCACATATGCCACACTTGTCGAACTGCAGCTTGGAGCCAATGATGCCGTCGCAGCCTGTTCGTACACATTTGCCCTTCACACACACTGAGCTGCTGTAAGGACGACACTCTGTCCCATCGACCACCTGAACACACAGAGACGCAACGTCACCATCAACCTCTGCATTTTATTTCATGACATACTCTGCACCTTTGTTTTTTTTTAACAAACTCACCCTCTGAGAGAACACCACATAGTATCCTGTTCCTTTTGCTCTGCAGGTCAACTTGCACATGTCTTTTGGGAGAATTCCGGCATATTTAGGCACCCACTCAACGAAGGTCTTCACCCCTTTAGGATCTGTTTGGGGGCCATTGCGCACCTCACACTGCTCCTGACGGAAACTCTTACCTGAAGAAATGTTCCATTAAGAGATTTTAAATGAAGAACTATGTTTTTTCCTTCGTAAATACTTTTTTACTTGTGAATTTTTTTGTGAATCTTTAAATACAACTGTTGTCGTCTGACAAACTCACTTGATGCTGGGCATGGTGTAACATTGCAGGACCGATAGATGGCTCTCTTCCCTGTGCAGTAGCGTCCGTTGTTCCGTGGCGGCGGGTTGTTGCACAGACGCTGGGCGAACTGCACCCCTCCCCCACACGTTCTGGAGCACGCACCCCAAGAACCCCAAGAACTCCAGCTGCCGTGGTTGGACGCCTGGGAGAGGGTGGAGAAGAGTAAGAAGAAAAGCGGAGCAGAGCAGAGGTGATGGTTAAGGAGAAGATTAATGTCAAGGGAAATGACAACAGAGGAAATGATCAGAGAGAGAAGAGCAGAGGAAGAGAAGGAAGACGAAAAGAGGTGGTTATAGGGCATGTTGGGAGTCAGGGTGATTGCAGGCCAGGCCACGTGTCAAAGGGAAAGCCCTTTGGAGAGAGATTTGTAATACAGAAAAATGTGGCCTGCTTGCGGCTGTGGAAAGAAACAGAAAGAGAAGGAATGAGGCTATCCCCATGTGATAATAACGAAGGTCTGTTAAAGCCACAGCTCGCACGCTTCCCTGAAGAACAGCCTGAATCAAACTGTTATTTTTGTGTTTTTCCAACCAACCTTACGTGAGTCACCAGTGATAAAAATGACTGGGCAATTAGTTGGAACATTTTATGACACAGTTGATTTTATAATCCTGAAGCTCTGCAAAACGTCTTTGGAAACAGCCTCCTCATTTAGTTCCGCTGCTGAGTCTGAAGTATTTGAACTGCTTCTTCCCACAGTAAATGCTACTTAATCTGCAATCACTGTGCAGGAAATACACCGAGGTTAAAAGATTCTGAACTCTAAAAGGGAGCATAATGTGAGCTGTACAGCGGCCGTCATACAAGGCAGAGAAAATGAAGCAAGTCACAACTTGGGCCCTGGTCCACACACGCAGTCGTCTGCCAAGCATCAAGTCAGACTCATCCAACGTCAAGAAAATATTCTTTCTCTTTCCCCGCTCGTTTTGACTTGTGCTGACAGCCTGCCAAGAACAGATCTGGTCCTTTGAGTCATTAAGGCCAAATTCAATTTAGATCCATTTAAGTGAGGCCAAAAGAACAAATAGCGCAGATCAGCAGTGGCATAAATAGGGTCAGACCACATGAAGGTCTCATCATCTTTTTCTTTTTTAGCAGCTGCTGTACTGTATAATACACCACGTTTGTACAATGTGCAAATCAGTGCCTAAAATATCAGTTTTTGAACTATAAAAAGGAATCTATTTTTTATTTGTCTCAACAGCACCTTCAACATCTGTTTCTGATGACATCCATCCTTCTTACCGAGTAGTGTTTCTTTCGGGTCTTGTCCACACACTTTCCCTGCAGGCAGATGCGTCCCTTCCCGCACGGCGTTCCCTCCACCGCCGGCAGTTTCTTGGTCAGACACACCATCTGCCCCTGGCGAATCACGGCGCACCACAGTCGAGAACATACGTCCATGCCCGGGCAGACCGTGTACTCGGGGCCGAAGGCCAGGCGACACTGGCGGACTGCGTCGTAGCTCTGTCCCGGGAGCTCCTCGGGGCCAAGGAGGGGCTGGTGCGGAGAATCGAGGAGACACTCGGCTGTGGCAGAAGAGAAAATTTATTTTCGTGTATCAACAATCTGAGTCTGTACAATCCATAACTTAATTAAAGTGCTGGAGCAGCGGAATACTGTCAAATCTGAAATGTTGCTGTTGCTACATGAATTGTGCCGAAAGCAATGGAAGTGTTTAAAAAAATATGAACTGAAAATGCTTTATGGCTGTCATGAATGAAAGTACTCGATAAAACGGGAAACCAAAGTATGACTCATTTTGACTTCCTGCCAGTGATCTGTCTTTGGCCCCACTACACTCTATAAGAAGTTATTAGGATTGTAAATAACTTTCTATTAACAGAGATTACAGCTTCGTTTGGTAGAAAGCATCTTTTGGTAAAAAAGGTGCTGTGAGAGTCAAGTTCACACGGAGGCAGTTTGTAGGATGGAGAAAATTCTTCTGGCTGAGAAAATGTTCCACTATTAAAAGAATTCCAGATGTTCCGCGTTTTCTTCCACACTCACCGTTCCCGTCATCGAAGAAGTCGGTGATGGTTGCCGAGGTGCAGCGGCTCCAGGGTTTGGAGGCGTCGATGGAGGTGAGGATGGACGACATGAGCCGCTTGTCGCTGTTGACTCCAAAACGCTCCTCGCAGAACTTGGAGTCGTCGTGGGACAAACCCAGCAGGTGACCTGAGGGCAAAGGGAGGGAGGACATTTTTACAGGAAGGTTTGCGACTACGTGGTGGAGTTTGAGTACGGTTTCAAAAAACGACAAGCAGTTGAGTTTGCACATGCAGCAAAAATGAGAAAGGAAAACATACAGAGCATCAGGTCAGATCTGGTGCATGACATCACACAATAGTTTTGTGGTTTTAATCAGCAGGAGAGGTGTGCTGACAGATGTGCATGCCTTGACGGGTTTATAACTTTGTTTGTGCATTGTGTGTGCGCGTATCCATGCCTACCTATCTCATGTGCGACAGTGAACGCTGCGTGAAGCCCGTCGTCCTCGATGACGGCGCAGCTTCTCTCCGGAGAGCAGATGGTGCCGACATCTGCCATGCCCAGGGTGTCACAGGAGTGGTGGCCACAGAGGTCCTGGTCAAATGAAATACTGTAAGTTTAAGTAGCACTTAACTCAAATAAAGCAACACAAATGGTTAATCTCGGGGGGGGTTCTTCATCAAAAAAGTTGATTAAAAGATATGATCTAATGCCAAAATTAACATTAAGCAAAACTAATTTTACTGAAGGCAATTTTTGCCTCATCTTTCTTTAGCCTGACAAAGCTCCTCCAAAGCCACAGACATTACACAACAAATGATGAGAACAATCCCTTGTGATTTTCATTTGATTTTTTTTTCCACCATCCTGTTCCTCCTCCATCTCTCTGTCTGCCTCACATCGTGCCAGAGCAGAGTATTGATTTTTGAGTAATTCCCACACATGTCCGTGCATACGTGGCCTCGGGGTGCAGTGCCTGGCCCCGCAAAGTGCACAGATCGATCAGTGTGCCATGCACGCGCCTGCACATGAACCTGCAGACACGTGTGCACACACAAACACACACACACTCACAGTGCAGCAGTAATGTGACGCTCATTGCATTAGAGACACGCAAACTAATGGAGACATTCATGTATGTGCATATAAGATTCCAAAAATAAAAACACACACACACGCACGTCCTGCAGAGAGGATGAATCGACATGTTGATTGGTGCTGACAGGCTTGCTGGGTCCTGTGTGTGTGTGTGTTTGTGTGTGTGAGGCTCTCTGGGGAGGGTGTTTACCCGTTCCAGGCCGATCAGTTTGGAACAAACTGCCTTGTGTTCTGTGCTCGCACATATGACAGACTGGGTGGGACCCGCTCACACACACACACACACACACAAACAGAGATGCACATAACTATGAGAACATACATGTCAATTAATGAGTACATACTTGCACACACAGACCATATATACAGTAAATGGAAACACACATAACACATAACTGGACACTCACAAGCACACAACTCAACACACAACCCTACATACAGTTAGCACAGCACAGGAAGCGAGTGCCCGCTTTTGCCAATTAACTGCTGGATACATGAGCAACACACAAAGGCTGAAGTCTGACCCGCATGAATGGTCGCTAAGAGCCAAACTGTGCTGAAGTTTCTCTTCACTCAAAAACTATAGAAGAAGCCCGTTTATTTGGAATCCTGCTTTGAGAAGGTAAAGTTCAACCTTCATATTGACTTTGTTTCGCTTTCTGTCTTCCCCACACACTTCACAAGTCCCCTTATTTCATTTATTTATTCATTCATTCCCTCCCCAGGCTCTAGTCTGAGAACGTTTTTTGTTTTGTTCCTTCTTGTATACACTGCTTTCTTTGCTTCATCTCTGTGTCACAGGAAATGTGGGTGAAATGAGGAAAACATTTGAAAACGGTGATGTGGAGAATGCCTGGAATTACCCAAAGGTCACAGCTCCTAGAATATTTATTTATTCCCTCGTATTCTTTTTTTTTTTATTATCTGAAGGCCTCTGATAAAGAGTGAGAAAGAAAAGGGAGGGAGAGATAAAGAAACAAGTTTAGGAATCAGATGCTGGGGGTGGGGGGTGAGCCGGAAATGAAAGCAAAGAACTGAGAGAAGAAGGAGTTACAGAAATATTGGCAGAAATAACAGGAGAACAGGTGGCGAGCTGGGTTGTGAAGGTCACGAGACAAGACCACTTAACAATCAAAGCCAAGACTTGTGTTCAACAAAGAGCCAGCAAAGACCCCAAATAATAACAATATGCAAAAAAAAAAAAGTGGGGGGAGGGGAAAATACTTTTTCACAGCACTGCATGTCAGCATAAGGTCAGAGCTTCAGGGCATGACTGCAAACAAAAATGCAGCTAAAAGCCACTGACACATGACAGCGTGAAGAGGATGAGGCTCATGTGCTCTTAGAGGACAGACTGAAGTCTCGGCACAGTCGGGTGTGTCGACAGACCCGAGAACCGGGGGTCAGGAGTTTGGGATCCAAGAGCTGTCTGCAGGTTGTCAACATATACCAGACATGGTATAGCACTCGCCAAATATCGAGAACGGTTAAAGCAAATAGAGCAACTAACTGAGATGGGGGCACTGGATGGGAAATGTACACTTTAATGTACAGACACACATAAACATGGAGGGGAGGGGAAGAGAGATGCACATTACCACATTCACTGTAAGATGGTAAATAACATTATTGTGACCTGAGCGCAGAGAAGGTGACTGGACTCCACCCCAGGTTGAAAAGGTCAGTACTTTAGTACCACTGGCATCACAGCTACACGCTACCAAAGTCTGTCCAAATATTTGAGCTATTGCTGTAAAAAGTGAAAGAAAAAAAACAAAACCTCAAGCATGAACACGTATGTATGTCAACATCTCCACAGTGCTGCAGCTCTCTCTGCGTCCACCTCACAGTAGAGCTTTGTCTTCGGTCCAAGCCCACAACAAGTGAACGCGGTCACGCACAACATCCCGTATACATAGATGCACACTCAGAAGAGTCCCCTCAATGTGCCTGTTGTTTTGTTCTGGTGCTGGCATGTGTGGAACCCGGTCACACCACCACACGGGTCAGCTCACAACCCAGCCACACAGAGAAGAGTTCCCTCGAACCCTGCGTACCCCCACACCACCTCCAATCTGACAACAATGGACTGGTCTGACTCCACAGAGTCTTCAGTGGGCTTCAGTTCTAGTTCAGTGGACTACAATAATCAGGATTTACTTCAAAGTTGCCCCAAATACACAGAAGAAAGAGGAATTATACTACTATTAGGTTACTTCTGACATTCACTACAATGCAGCACCAGGCTGACCAGACTCCCATAACACATCTGAAACAAATCTACAGCACATCCAAATGTGTTCCAGTCTCCACTGAGGCTACAGCCAAAGTTCTTTTCCTTAGAAAATCCTGAGAAAATAGTTACCACACCTCATATATCACACTTCTTTACTTCTTCAACTCAAAATGCAGCAAGACACAAGAAGCCTGAGCCCTTGAAGGTATTTCCGGACTGGCGTCGTGTCAGTGGAAACATTAACAGCTCTGTCCTATTTGTCAACTCTGTGCAGCTCTTGACATTGAACGGGAAGCTTTTCCGACAGCCGCTCAAGCGCAGCGCCAAATTGGCATTTTTCAAGACAATCGCATTCCACATTTTTTGCTTGCAACACCTTAGCTGCAGAGTAACACATTCCACTTTCTCTCAGTCCCACTGAGTTATTCGGTTTTTCCTGCAGTGCTCACGCTAAACAAACCTCAGCCCCAAACCTTTCTGTCACTCTGAATGACAGACATGGTAAACTAGCAGCAATGCATACACAGTCCTGATAAGGGTCTCTAACAACCAAAGAGTTCAGAGGTTGAGTTAGAGTAGTGCTTTCTTTGCCTAAAATGCTCACCTCCACAGTGTTAAGGTCACGACCCTAAACTCGTGTCGTGCGTTCTACGAGTGTGTGTCCTTTCTACTGATGAACACAGTCAATATGAATATCAGTATGAGACGCTGCCTGCATGCTTGGAGATGAAAGTTGCAGGAGTTTTGCCAGGGTCAGCATGAGTAATTTAACAGTATCAAAGCCCAAACAGAATCCAGAAACACCCTCAGCATACCACCTGTCATGTTTCAATAGAGCTTCCTGCCCTACTGTCCTCTCCTCTTCCAGTCTTGCCTGTGCAGGTGTGGTGGCAACAAGGTTAACAAGGATCCGTACTCCTGGCTGCCTTGCCAATGAATGACTGTGTCAAGTGGCTGGTGATGCCAGGAGATGGCAAAGTGTATATTGTGCACCACACACACACACACACAAGCCATGGCAAGACCTTGCTTGACTTGAACACGCCACGATCCAAGGTGAAGTTCACATGTTAACCACCATACAGCCACACCCGGAGAGGTGAAAAAATGCATGTAGATCTGCTGCTGCTGCCTTGTGGCTTTGGATCAGGCAGTGAAGGAAGGAGGAGGAGGACGGAGGAGGAGGGGGGGCAGAGAAAGGGATGGTGAAAGACGGGATAAATGAGTGTGGTCTCGGTTAACGTACAGCTTCTCGCAGGGTGGATGTGTTTGTTTTTCTGACAGCTCCCTGCCTCAGCTGACAGACACTGGGAAAATAACTGGGGGAAAATGTGCAGACTACAGTGATGAGAGAGAGTGCAAGGCCGGGATGACTTTCTAATTAACTGCATTTTCAAAGGGAGTTTTAGAAATATTTCTGCAGCTGATTTTAAACGTCCTACTCTTGGAGGAATGTGCGTGCGCGGTCGTGGGTACGCGCTCTAGATCAGATCACACTGGCTTTCGGACTGTCAGGGGACTGGGAGGGGGGAGGCTGGAGACACAAGAGCCTGCCTAGAAAAACACCAGGCGCAGGAAATACACTTTTTTTTTTATGTTCGTTTGACAGACGCTGCGCTGCATTACGCACAAAAGACTCAGCAGAAAAGGAGGAAGAGGAGTTCGAAACAGAAGGAGACAGAAAACAAAAAGTAGCAGGAGACAGGTGGGGAGCAGGTTGCGGAGTCTTCACTTCTCAAACGGGAGAACTGTTTCAGTGGGCCCGAATGAGCCTCTTACTGTTTGCATCGCTTACTGAAATGAAACGAGGAGCAGCACACAAATCACAAACACACAAATCACACACTGCCTTATGACATTTTAACACAATAAACCTCCCAACACTCAACCTGCCAGGAGTTGAGCCACAGTGAAGCAGCAGCCACCGGCGTGCGGCATCCGAATCAAAACAAACCGTGGCGTCACTCCCCTTCCCCGGTATCACACCGGGGCGCTAAGCCGCCTCTTCTCCGCTGTGTGGGAGGGAGCGGCGCCAGGTGACTGAAGCCGACAGGTGGAGGGTGGGGGAGCTTGTTTACCTGCCTGGTGAAGAGGATGGCGGCGTCGTGGTGGTGCTGGTGTTCGTCATCCAGCGGGTTTTGTTGGTTCTGCCACTTGCAGAAGCTCTTGAGCGTCGCGGCCGCGTTCTTCGACACCTCCAGCCCCTTCTCCTTCTCCGTGACTGTGCTCACCTTCACCACCGACAGCCGGATGGGGTTTTCGATGCTGGCGTGCCCGTATAACTTGGAGGCGATGGAGGCTAACGTGAGCAGGTAGTGATTCAAGTCTTTGCCGTATTTCTGTGTCATAGTGTCGTCGGCCACCAGGAGCAGCTCCACGTGCCTGGAGCGTGACACCGACCTCTTCTGCCTCGTGCCGGTGTGTGGAGCGGCCGCTTTGGCGATCCCACTCCACCATCTGCGCCCCCGCGCGCCGTGGTCATCAGTGTTGTCCCGTCGCCCCTTCCCGCGCCCTCTGTGCCGGCGTTTCCCCGCCGCGTCCCCGCGTCCTCTGCGCCCGTCGCGCGTCCCGCAGCTCTCGCGCCCCTCGCGCGTGGCCTCAAAGCTGAAGCTCTCGCGCGTAAACGCGTGGAGCGCGCTCTCGGCGTCCTTGTCCTGCAGCACGCGCGCGGCGTGCTCGTGTCCCTTCGCCCTGATGATAGGCGTGATGGTGTAGCGCGTGTGGTTCACGGCGAAGAAGCCCTCGAGACCCCCGCCGCAGACGCTGAAGACGGCCAACGACTCCGGGATGGAGTCCACCGTCCCGCGGTACACACACTCCCGCTGCAGAGGCGCACGAGTCTTCCCCATCACAGCGAGCACATACTGGGGGCTGAAGTGATGCGACAGCACCGACTCGTCCCGCTCCATGTCCAGCTGAAAGCGGCTTCCATCCAGGTACACCAGGTAGCCCACCTTCCCTCCCCCGTGGTAAATCCGATCAATGGTCCGCACGACCCCATCTGTCCTCCGGGCAGGTGTGAGGAGCGAGCCGTTCGCAGGTGGGAGATAGAAACCCTGGAAAGTAGAAAGCCCGGCTCCTATCTCCAACTCCACGACGCACAGCAACAACAGCCGAAGCCAGATCATTTCCCCGTCCACAGCGCCAAGGAGCCGCAGCATTGTTCATTCCAACCCGAAGCACATCAATGTATCCACTAAAACAACCACAGACAGGCTGCGGAGACAACTTTGAGTATTTGTTCCTCCAAAAAGCGCATCCTCCCGGTGTTTAAATCCCCCATGCAGAAACACACAGTAACCAAACAGAACCACTGAGGGCAAGAAAATGGAAGAGAAAAAGAGCAGCTGAGGGGAAGTGTGCGCTGGCTGGAGAGCACTGAGCTGAAGTTGGAGAACAAAAACACAAAGTTTGCTCTTAATAGGACCCGGAGAGAAAAAGTCCTGCCCCCTTTGCGCTCAATCACCACTCCTCCACCCCACCTCCCTCCTCTCTTTCTCAAATCTGAGTACAGCAAGTGCTGGAGGAGAGAAACCTCAACGGTGCTGTCAGAGGAGCCTTTCCCTTCAGAATCACGTCCTGCTTCAAGTCAGGCATCATCCCATCTCTGTCCCATCACCTTGAAGGTTACATCACTTGTAGCCAGCTGCTCCCAGGACCAACACAGTTTATCTAACTCAAAAACCCCCGCCTCCATTAAACACCAGTCTGTTATTTTTACACTACTAACTCCTTTAATAATTGAAGGCTAAATGTACAACAGGGTTTGACAGCAGAGTTTCAGCAAACTGGAGAGGGAATAGATAATTTATGGCCAGTCCAGAATAAGAACTCCGGGAGTTCAACGTTCCTGTGTGAGACATTTAATAGTGTGTGTGTGAGTGTGGGAGGGAATCTGTGAGCATGCACACAGTAAGCGCCGTATTGCTGTAAAGGAGGAAAAGTGTGTGACTCTGCAGGTGTGTGACTGTCTTATTTATTGTACCTGTATGGAAGTGCGGTGCCAATGGGATGTCATAGGTTGTGGGGGGGATTTAGTCATGCATACTTCACTGTCTCGCTCACACACAAACACACTCTCCAGAGGGGAGCCAGCTAGAGAGTGGCTTTTCTTAAAAGTCCTAAAAGTTCCAAGACACTGCTCATTTGCTGAGTCACCTAACAGCTATTACCTTTGCACACCACAGAGGGAGGGGGGGTTTAGTGTTTGTCTGCACACACTGAGAAGGAGGCCTCTCTTCGTGAACACACACACACACATCCCCCGCAAGAACTTGAGAACAGCTATTACGTTTCAACACGGCAAGAGCCCATGTCAGCTCTCCTAAACCGCCGCGCTAATCCAAAGCTCCTTCTACATGGCTGAGCGGTGTGGGTAGTACGGTGCAGGGACGCAGCCAGGGAGTGGGCGTGAGACGGAGTGTGGGCGGACAGCGGAAGGGAGTCCAAAAAAGGCAGAACGCAGTGTGCTGCCACCATAAGCCCGGCCGCCCCTGTCACATCCCGCCGTGGTTCGATCCACACAGATGAGGACGCACTGTTTTCAAGCAAGCCCCCAGAAAAATGGCACCTGAGCCACTAAAGTCACATTGTAAGTTTACTCTATGAGTAGTTTAACAGTCTAAATACACAGTTTGATGTCTTGTCAGTATTTTCTAAGTGGGTGGGGTTGCATAAGGGGGACCTGGGCTCATGACCTCAGTTCTCCTAAAATCCTTGCTACAGCCCTGCACCACAATACTGAACATGAAAAGGAGGTCCCCCCCACCTCCAAATGCAAAATGGTGACCACTGCAGAGAGGATCCAGTATCGAGCTAAACTTCACGTCCAGATCACCCAGTTGTTATGCAACACGCCTCCCGCCCCCACCGCTCGTCTCCATTTTCTCCCTGTCCTCAAACCTTGCCTCCAACCAAACCCCCCCCCCCCCCCTCTGCTGCTGGCTGCTTCTTCTTTACACCAAACTGTCAAGTGTATTAACTGCAGGGTAAAAAAAAAAGCCTGAGGAAGACAGAGCAAACCAGAGCTGTGTGTGTGAGAGGATGTTTGATCAGGACAGTGAGGTCAACATGTACCTCTGCTGCTTCCTCAGCCTGTCTGCAGACAATATCCTGTATCTTCAGACGTTAATGCGCTGATTTCTCCCATTCACTCGAAACTATGTTGAGTTTCTGCCCAAACATGTACACAAAAAGAACTATTAATGCACGTGGTGAAAAGTGCTGCAGCTGCAAACTGGTGGCACCAAGCCCGAGCAAAATGTAGGCAATTTTCCACTGTCACAGTCGTACACACACACACACACACACACACACACACACACACATGCCTGCAACGTCCTCCTCGCCCTCCCCTCTACCATCTCACAGTCTCATACCCACTGGATCATTTTTAATCCTTATCATCTGAAACTGAGATGTATGCCAGAGCAACCATATGGACATAAACCACCCATTACACACAGACACACACAGACACACACACACACACACACACACACACACACAATTACACAGTAACCCGGATCACATGTGCAAAACAGGCTGTATACAGTATTGCACGTCATCATAACAAGTTGTGTGTGTGTGTGTGTGAACCCCGCGTGCTGAGCCACGTGTGTGAGGGGACGGCCTGCTTCCTACAGTGGCTGGTGGAGAGGGGAGAGGAGGCGGGGGGGGTCCAATATGGTTAATTGACAGGCGGAGCCTTTTACATAACCGCATTCTCCATCTAAGTGGTGGTGTCAGAATTCCCCCCAGCACTCTTTAGTCTCCATGACTCCCTCTCCTCCTCTGAGCACACACACACACACACACACACACACACACACACACACACACTCTCCATCCTTTCTCTTACTCTCTCTTCTATCCTCTCATGCATGTTACACCAGTAATTCCCATCTGGATGAAAATGTTTCAGATGAAGGGGATGGCAATCACACTGTGTGTGTGTGTGTGTGCGTGTGTGTGTGTGACTTTCTCTCATCTGTTTCTCTCCTTTGCTTCCTCCATTTCTCTCGTTGTAGAAACCAGGTGTGTTCTCAGCATCTGTTACCATGGCGCAAAAGGAGGGGAAAAACATCTCCTGTGGGACAGTTAGCCTCGACCACAGGTAAACTCTGTTACGGAAAAGACAAACAGAACTACACACACTGCACTACTACAAACTTCTTTTTAAGCAAGAAAAAACACAATCAACACACTCTTTTACCAACGATGTATACATATATTCATTTAGAAAAGAAGACAGTGATACACATACAAAAGAAGTCCATTTCAAAGTGAGGAGGCACATCTATACACCTGTAAACAGATACTCACACTTGGAACAATTTGTCAGTGAAGCCTTTCAAATGACACCAGATAAATTCAGTACTTTGCTTCAAATCCACCTCAGAGGGTTATTAATTCAACTTAAGGTTACTAATTTCAAGTTTTCATGAGGAACTTAAATCTGTTCAAACAAATTAAAGACATCACACACGCTCATGGAATATCCATCCTTCATTTTTACCAGCAAAGAGTGTGCTGTGTTTAAAGCGGGCGCAGCGGGTTAACTGATTACACATAAACCCCACTGAGACACTGCAAAGACTGTGATAAGATTATGATCAAGTACTAAATTATTTAAACATACTGCCTGTCATTTTAGGTCAATGTGATATTTAAGAGACAATTGTTAACAACAAACCAAAGTAATCTTCAGATTTACCGTCTTTTTGAACATATTTCTGCACAGTTCCACACATTCAAATGCCATCATCTTCATTTTTAGAATATAAACATCCACACACTTCATAGAGGCAAATTCTATAATCCAAAAATGTGAGTTCTACTTTAGCATTTTAACTTAAACATTTGCAGCACAAAAAAGAAAAAAAAGGTTTTGTAATATTGCATCAATACAAGCTGAGTGAGATCCTACGATCGCAGGTTTTAAAGCCTGATAAGCGATAGCTCTTTTTGCTACAGTGCAAAGACTAGCTAATAATTCCTTTTACTTTTGCAGAAACTGCATTTGAGACAATGAGTTTTTTTTTTTCAAACATAAATGTATGTAACTAACGACAACTGTGAGTGAACATTTCAATGAGTGTCAGTGGTAAAGTCGTTGACATCACGTTGAGCACTTGAGGTATTGGTAGTGACATGTAGCAATTGGCTCTGATGAAGAGTGAAGATCATCACCTGTTGTGCAGCTGGATGATGATGACAAGTGATCAAATGGTCCCTAAATACAGTGATTAACTTAAAACAAAAAGGTGAAATGCTTGAGTTGGAGGAGGAGCATGTGGTAGCAGGGAGTTGTGCAGTAAAGGTAAAGCAGGCGCTGTCCCAGATCACGACTCCCCACGTGGGACAAAATAATCTCCACCAAATGTCCACTCACTTATGTGCTTGGTTAAGAGGTTACACAGGTGATCACAATGAGAAGAGTAGCAAATATAAACATCTATATTTCAATGAAAACTGAGAAGACTGAAAACCATATAACAGGACTGAGAGTTGCAGAATACCCGAGTAACTGGATGTTGAGTGGCTATAGTTTTGTTGAACGGTTTATTTTGGTTAATTGCAGCTTATTCTCATTGCTTTAGCTAGAGATAACCATGTGGCTGCATTATCCTGTAACGTTTCCCATCTTTAAGAGTAGTTGAAGATCACCTGGAGGCTTCATTCAACTATAGATTGCAGGATGCTGAGTTCAGTCAGCAAGAAGAAGAAGAATCCTTTGACTTAGTGGCTATTTAGTGTAAGAAGATAAACTAACAGAGATCCAGTCCTTCTACTAGGACCCAGCAGCGAAAGTCTAACTCTGAAGCCCCTCTTCGTCACACCTCACTGGCTGAGCAGCGTCTACTGTTACACCGTTATTAAGGATGATCATTTATACAATCCTGGATGGTGTGATGGGCTTCTTTGGTTTCCCAGCCAGGGCCTGTGCAGGGCTGTACGGGAGCGGTGAGTTGTTGGTGGAGAAGTGGCGAAGGGCCTGTGAGGATGTTGTGTCAGGGGTGCACAGGTGCTGGAAGCGCTGCGGAGTCAAAAATTACAATTAGTGGACTGACTTATAATCATCATCTCTCAACACTTTCTTTTTAGTATAAAACATTTTCAGGAAGTAGTTGGTAAATATAACCTGTGGCAGGGTTCCTGGGGTGGTGAGCAGAGCATAAATGGCCCAGATGGGGAGCAGAGACACAGAGGAGAAAGTAAGGAGCCAGCCCAATGTGGTGGCCCAGGCTGGAGCAACCAGTCCTTTACCCAGGCTCAACGGA
Source organism: Ctenopoma multispine (assembly GCA_034779795.1). Lineage (NCBI taxonomy): Eukaryota > Metazoa > Chordata > Actinopteri > Anabantiformes > Anabantidae > Ctenopoma > Ctenopoma multispine. The sequence continues at coordinate 7,965,860 of JAUYWH010000012.1, read as the reverse complement.
GACCAGCGCACCAGCGAAAAAACAAAAGTAGCCTGAAGTGGACAGAAAGAAGACTGGGTCCATTTATCTTCGTAAACAGTCCATCATGTCTGGTATATCAGAACAATACATTTGCAAAATGATGTGCGTTTTGTGTTAGTTAGACGTTGTTACAGTTACTGACAGACAGGATGAGGAATTCGCTTGACATCCCAAAACATGTTTGTGTGGACATCATTTCACAGCAAGCAGACGCTAAGCAGTGTGAAAGCAGGTCAGTGGGGAGGGGTCACTCACGGTGCACACAGCCGGAGTCAAGTATTTCCAGCACAGCTTGAAGACAGGCAGCGGGCTGTAGCCGATCATGTCTCTGATGTTGGCACTGAAGCGCTCGGCTCCTGTGGCCAAAACAAGAAGCCTATGAGTGGTTGTGGTTTGGTTTGACATCAGGGTTTGGTTTATGACTGGCCTGTTGTTGCTGGCGGCGGTGGCCAACTTTGGTTAAGAAAACATCTCTTTTTGCCCAGTATCCTCTTCTATAGAGGAAAATTGTAGAAAGCAAATGTTCTTAGAAGTAAAAAACTAACTTTAACCTGACATGTTGTTGTTTATGTTATGAAGTAGGAGAAGAGTTTTTCAGTGAGTAATATTTGTGACAGTAGTAAAAATTAAAATGACATTATAATAGCTACAATCTCCAGGAAAGCCAGTAAACAGACCCTGAGTTGAGATGTTTGTGTCTAAACACATTTAATCGAAGTAGCTAAAAAACAAAAACATGCACAGCAGACAGTGAAGGGGTCATTTTAACACTGACATTTGTTTATTTCTTCACTTCTCCATTCTCAGTTAATTACAATTTAAATTTAAATATCAACATACAATATAATTAATGATATGTAACAAGAACTAAATCCATATATTATCTCCTTCTATAAGATAAGTACCAGTAGTTAGCGGCACAGGAACCAATGTCACTGTAAAAACGGTTTGGTATTAAACTTTTAAACTACACATAAAACATAAAATAAATTCTTAACTGTTGTTTTCATGTATCTTTACTAAAATGACAGAAACTGCATTGTGGAGTTAAATATCTTCCCATGGTTGAAATCTTAACAGTGTATGCCAGTGTCCTTGAAGAACTGTAAAATCCCACAGTCATAAAAAGCAGGGGTGGGGGAGGTGGGAGGTGCAGTGGAGTCCTGACTGCTGTGTTACCTGGTCTGCTGCAGTCACCTACTGCTGGGAATGCCATAAAAATTGGCTTACACCCCACCCCCACATAACATACTTATTTCTCATCACCTGCAACGACACTAACTTTAGATTTTTTTTGGCATTTAACAACTTTCTGTGTTTCACTTATTTAACAAACAGAAGTTTATTGTACAAACGTTCTACACTGTACTGTCCTGACGTACAGACATTCCACCCATGTCACATTTAAACAATGATTTTTGCTTTAGAGCTCCAGGTCTCGCTGTGGCAGAGGCTCCCTGGGGCCAGCAGACTGAGACTGAGAGGCGACAGGGCCCCGGGGGTGATTTAGGGCCCGCAGGAGACAGACAGGGGCCTGGCTAGGAGCCAGTCTCCTAACAGTGAGTAGCTGAACTCAAAGTGGAATACAGAAAGATGGGAGGAACTGGACGACTCTGTTTATCAGATTGATTCTTTCATTAGTGATGAAATATTGAATTCTTGACACTGTTCTTTTATATTTGTATACATACACTATTCAGGCATTTTCTAATATGTCAGAAAGGGGAATTCTATTGTTAGACTAATGTGGTCCAAAGGAATTTAATTAAATTCAGACATGCGGTGGAATGGGGAGGTAAGATTTCTACTTAAAAATTTATATTAGATTAAGGGATTAGTTAGGGTGAAAAGAGGGAGTGAAAATCTAATCAAAGGAGGAAACAGAGAAAGAAAAAAAGAGAATGAAACAGGGAAGAGGGGACAAGAGAATGAAACAGGAAAAGAGTGCTGAAGAGAGGCAAGGAAGAAGGTGGAGATGACCGAGAGAAGCGTTAGAAAGAAAAGCAGAAGAGAGAAGCACAGATTCATACCATATACCCAGCCGATGGCCAAAGACTGGAAGATAGAGAGAAGCAGCAGGCTGGCTCCGCTGCAGGAAAAATGGTCATAGATCTGGAACACATACAGACCACCCTGCATTGTGGTGGAGACAAACATGCACACCAAGAACTCAGTTAGTGCATGTTGTTCAAAACAAAAACAGGGTCATGTGCTCAGGATCCCGCATCATATGTATCTGACTTACCGGCGTGACCATGACCAGCCCTATCAGGAAGCACACGACGCACACGAACAGCAGCAGCAGCTCTCTGCGGTGACCTCGTCTGATCAGATGAGGGTACAGGTCACTCACTGACGTCATTAAGGCCTCCAGGCTCACAAACTGGGTGACAGAGGGGTGACAGGGCTCAGTGTGGGAGCTTTTTGTCTTACATGGCACTAGTTCTTGTGTGTGTGTGTGTGTGTCTACCTGTGTGTCCAGCCCCAGCATGATGATCATGAGGAAGAAGCAGACAGCCCAGAGCTGCGGTAGTGGCATCATGGCTACGGCTCTGGGGTAGGCGATGAAGGCAAGGCCAGGCCCTGGGAGGACACAGCAACGCAGGAAAAATACGAGGAACTATTTTCAGCTGTGGATTAATACAGGATAACGCTCTGTGGCCCAGAGGACATGCTACTAACTGCTGAAACTTGTTAGTAGGTTTTTACTTTTTCATGGGATTTGCTGAAACACACACACACATAATATAAAATTTGTCTTTTAAAGGGCGACTTCACAGATTTTCCCATGGTTCTAGTGTGGGAAGTTGTTGTATGTTCTATGTTTATAAATAGTATCAAACTTTCTTCTGTCTTTCCTATATCAGAATATTACTTTTATTCATATCATCTCTGCTCCATCTAAACATTTCATACTTCTATCTCAAAGCTGTGTTTCACCTGACTGAGCCACGGTGGCTATGTCCACGCCCTGCTCCTCAGCCATGAAGCCCAACACTGAGAAGATGGCGAAACCTGCCAGGAAACTGGTGCTGCTGTTCAGGAGGCACAGAAGATAAGAATCCCTGGAAGACACGAAAAAAGGAAATGACTGTAGCATTAAGGTAACATGAAGAAATTCATATGAAATCAGGAGAAACTATTTAGGCAAAAAACTAAAACTTCTTAGTGCAAAAGTGCTTGATCTTTGTCTGTGGCCTTGTACAGTATTGTGTGGCCACAAGACTGAAGTGCTTGGCTCTCTCTGTGAGTGTGCGTGGGAGTCCTCAAGTGTGGGAAACATGGCAGTGGAGGGCTTTTCTTTAAGGTGTGGCTGTATCAAAGTGTTTTTTCTGTCCATTCCAGCCATTCCTTCTGGAAGCCATGTGGCCAGTGGGAGCTCTCATCTCTATGGTTTGTCTGAAGTGGAGTGTAAGGAGAAGCTGTGTGAAGCCGTGTGGCAAAGATTCTCACTTATAGCAGTCGTTGTTGTATTTGTTGTAACTGCCCAGGGCTGTGAGACTTCCCAAGCAGATTCCATAAGAGAAGAATATCTGCGTACCTGCATCCATCCATACCTGCAGGATAAGAGAGAGAGAGAGAGAGAGAGAGGGAACAAAGGGAAAGGGAAGACAATTTAACATAGCCTTACACGTTTCGTTGTTGTTTGCTTTATCTTGCTGTTTTGCTCTGGTGATCCCTCACAGTGTAGCTACTCACCTTACACCTTACCTTCCGTCAGCGGCTGCCTTTCCACCTTATGATGCATAGTCTAAAGAAATCCAAAGTGTTTGTGTTTTTGTACCTGAGGGTCTGCCAGTCGGGTGTGGTCAGGTTTGAGGTAATAGATGATGCCCTGCGTCGCTCCAGGCAGAGTGGCACCGCGCACTAGCAGCACAAACAGCATCACATATGGGAATGTGGCTGTCAGGTACACCACCTAGAATGTACACACACGCAGCGTGTAGGGATGTGGTCAGCGTGGCACAGACACAGAGGAAACAGGAAGGACATGTGGTGTCGTCAAACAGGGATGAAATACAACGAGAGGGAACCCTGGAAAGTTGGACTCTTGAAACCTGTTTGACGTATGATGGTAAAATTACTGCCTGGTTCCTTATTTCTTAAGCTAGCCATATGAAAGCCGTGATTTGTGTTGTTTCTAACTTTGTGACACCTCAGGGTTTTTATTGTTACAAAAAATTACTATGGACGTTTCTTCATGAAGGACACTCACTCTTTTTACTTCATCTTCAAGTAATGAACTTCAAAAACAAAGCAACCCGGAAGCTGTAGTGTTCCCACACACGAAAAAAAGACAGTGAAGGCATTGTCCTGCTTGATGATGCCAGTGTTTTTCTTTCCTCACCTTTCCAGTGGACTTGACTCCCTTCCAGACACAGAAGTAACAGATGAGCCAGACGATCGCAAGACACAGAGCCAGCTTCCAGCTGACTGGTCCCAGTTCATCTAAACTGCTGGAGAGACGTAGCACCTCCCGCCTAGAACACACAAATTACTATTTATGCCTCATGGCCAGAAGTATTCCTGCTATATGAGCAATACCCTAGAAAACCATAAGAGATAAACCAAGGCACGCACTCCCAAAACTCTATGACAGGGGAAGTTGCATTCTCAGGCAGACTGCTCGCATTGGCTGTCTGGTTGTAGTGGTCAAACAGGACACATGCCTCTGCAGGAAAAGACACACAAAAAACCCCCGTCACACCTCAAAATGTTACACAGAGGCCTCGAATTGGCATTAACAGAAGCAGATTTAAAATTTCCTGTCTTTACTGACTCGTGTTCCAGGTGTTGTTACAGTGTGACCAGGGCAGCTCTGCCTGGAAGCTGTAGGACAGGTAGAAGAGAGCCCAGGCCAGTATGATGATGTAGTACACGCTGCCATGCAGGATCATCACCTGGCTGGCATAACCAAGACCTGCAAGAGATGTTGGGAGACAGACAAGAGCACAAATCCATAAAATCTGTAATTGTATGCACATATTTTTTCTAATTAGTTCTAAGTCACTTGAGTTTCACATGAAAGCATGAGACACTTGACTTGCAGCCCACATCCAGTACATCATCATTAGGTATTAATGATGGTCTTATGAGGCCGTGAGTTAGAAAGCTTAGGCTGTTTGTCTAGACAAATAGCTGTTCGTCATATCCTCTCATGGAATTCAGCCCCTTATCTGAAGAATTAATGTGCGAACCAGTGAGCGATTGTTTGTGTAAGCTTGTCTGTAGCCACGCGATGTCACAGCAGAATCTGTCCCTATGCGAAACACATGGCCTTCACACAACGAGCTGTCAACACAGTCCTGGAAATACCTGGGTGAATGCATGCGTGCATCTGCAGGCCATATGGACGATGTTGGTATGCTCGTAATTTGTCATTGAAGAACGTAAAAGCAAAGAGCTGAGCTCTACACGCAGATTCTATTTATCACGTGTTCCCTAGGTGGTCCAGCTATCACGCTACAAGGTTTAGATGCACCAGCCACGAGAATGTCAAGGTCTGATTTACAAAAACATGTGGCAGTGGCACCAAATGAAAAAGTATTTATGTCTAGTAAAGGCAAATATCTACCCAGCTTAAGTGTCCCCGAGCAAAGGTGAACCTGCTATTCTGCAGTGCTGAGCACCATGCAAAGAGGGCAACTGCCCTGAAGCCCCAACAATCTCACCACAAGGTCCTGAAACATATCATTCACATGAACTTTATAAGCAGATTGAAGAGATTGATAGATGAAAACTGACTGTTTCTGAACTTCACCGTTTCACTTCTGTCCTTATAAGCACAATACTGAACACAAACAGTAATAATTTCACTACTGGAAGAATATTATCATTGACCATATTGAGTCAATGAACATGCGTGGGATTTAAATGGGCCTAACAGCCCAGGGCCACATCTGATCTCAAACGTTTGTTTGAGTCAGTGAGGTGCTGTTTAAGACCTCATGTGGCCACATGTTAAAGCTGCTACTGTTTCTCAACCATCGGCCACATCATTTATCCCCAATTAGTCAAACTATTGCACCTATAAATAAATAGAGCAGGACAGACTGACAGAACAAAGTCCTCTTTAGTGCATTTACTGTATATGTGGTACTGCGTGATAACCAAAAGAAAAGTGTAAACAAATGTAATTGCTGTATAGGTCTATTGAAATACCACAAGCCTTTCCTTCGTGCTTCAGTGCATTCCTTCCATCCAAATGTTTAATTGTCTAAACCAGATTCCATTTCCAAAAGGTCTGATTCATCCAGGATAATGTTTGCAACGTAAATAGCTTCACACAGCATTTTATTTCTCTTAAAAATCATCACACCGATCAGGGTAGATTATGTTTCACTTGTGTAATTGTGAGTTAAGTTAATGCTTAACCAGGATCCTTTGTTTGGATAGCTGTAAACCAAGAAAACAAGACATTCAACCTCAGGTTTGTGTTTTTACTGGCAGGCAGAGAGCCTGTTGCCTTCTGCACTCTCAGACTGTTTTGATACACAAGCTGAGACTGAATGCGAATGCACATGAATGCAGCTGACGGTGCATGCCATCATTTCTGATTACACACGCGCACACATGTTGTTTATATGTGTTTGGTATTGATGTGGACACAAGAATGCTTTGACTGTTTGCACCAGAATGTAGAAAAACAGAGGGATAAGAACCCCAAGGGACCCCCAAAGACATGTTGGTGAGGTTCCAGGTTAATTTAGGACTTACAAATAGCATCAACACGTGCTACCACAAACTAAATGCTGTGATTACACTGCAGTTGGCTCGATGTGTTTTGGATTTTTTGACTGTTAGTTCATGGGTTGGAGTCACATCAAGGAATATCAAGAATAACCAAGAGCTCAGCATCTTGTAGGCATCATGCTCAAAATCCCTTAGGGCTAACCCTTATTATTGTCTCCCCAATCTTTACTGCATAGACCCTGATGTTTCTCTACAATGGAATTTAATTTGTATTTACACTCTCCAGTCCCTGCTGTGAGTAGCCTGATGTTCTCCTAGGACATAAATTATTACTGTCACTGACATCTATAATGGACGTTAAAATTGTCCTTCCCATTTGCTGCCGTACTCAGCACTCAGTTTATGGTACCCTTGTCACTCCCTGACATTTGGCTACATCACATTTGCCTGTGAAGAAACATAATGACAATGACATTTTACATTAAATGTACGTATTTAGCAATTAATTAAAAGTTGAATCAATTGATCAACACAGTATCACAAACTGCAGCCTTACAGAGTCTACCAATGATATAGTTATCAAGTGTACCTCCAAATAATGGGCAGACAGTCCTCCACGCGCTGACACCCCCCAGACTGGTGTACTGTCCCAGCGAGGTCTCCAGGAGGAAGAGGGGGATTCCACACAGCACCAGGAACAACAGATATGGTATAAAAAACACACCTAGACAGAACACATAACGTGTTATGCATGTGAGGACCCGTCATTTTTCTAAATTCAGTTCTAGTTCTAACTTAAAACATCTTTTACCCCAGTTTTCACTGAATTCTTAGAATAGTGCTTGAAAATGTCACTATTTTTACAAAATGAGTTTAGAAGAGAGACAAAGATGTGGGTAGATGACAGAGGGCAAAGAGATGGGAAAGACAGACAAAGACTGAATGAACAGAATGACAAACTTCATCCCTCTTGCTCTCTCTTCTGACACACAACTTTACCTCCTCCATTTCTGTAGCAGAGGTAAGGAAACCTCCAGACATTGCCCAGGCCAATGATCTGCCCTGCCACAGCCAGGAGGAACTCTGCCTTGCTAGCCCACTGGCCTCTGTCATGCAGGCCGTCTTTGGTAGCTTCTTTCCCGCTGGGCACGTTCGCTCGGTGGAGCTTGTTCAGCAGCAGGTCGCCTTGTTGTGGAGGAAGCTGGTCTGCCATGACTGGTTCAGGCAGAGACATGCAAACACCTCTGCAGAAAGAAAACTATTATAGGAAAGGTTTGAAAGAGAGAAACTAAATATCAGCAAGCTTCACTCACACGTTCACAGCCTCACTTATCTGTGCAGTAACACTGAAGGACAAACGTCTGTGGGTGTGTGCCCTCTTTATCTGTGCTCTGCAGCTCCCCAAGGACCAAATTTGTTGGTTTCACCATATCCATTTCAAATCCTGGTAAAACTATATACAGTATATATATATTTATATATATAAGCATATATACAGTATATATAAGCAGGCTACCATATATTTTACATAGTGCTAGCCCAGATCTTTCAGTTAAACTTGGGTAAACTTCATGATAAACAAGAATAAAGCAATCATATCATGACGTTATTGTTAATGCTGGTGTTTGTTTTTTTCTTCCTTTGATTGTTCATGTTTTGATCATAGCAGAAACCTGAAACAGCAGGGTTTGCAGATGAATATGTGAGACACATGACCTCAGTCATCCCGTTACTCTTCCCCCGCTGCGCCATGTGACCGCACGGTCCTGATATAACAAGGGTTTGCTGAGCCACCTCTCTATGACCGACGCTAACGAAACTAGACGGGGAACAGACGGACACATGGTCAAACGTGGCTGACTTGTAGGTTCCGTTATCTCTAAACTCGCCGCTACACACGTAACGTTTTCGGGATAAGGTAACAGTAGAGGCGCGGTGAAACCTCACGACGCTCTCTCAGATATGCCTGTAATACCTCAGCCGACACTGTGAATTAATCATCGACTAATAGCTGAGAAGAAAGGACTATTTGCAGCGAATTCGACATTTCACAGCCTACCTGTGCGGTTCCTTTACTTCTCTACAACGCGACCTCCCCCCCCCCTGGCCGGGAGCTCAAATGGTTTGTTCCGGGCAGAAGCAGCAACGCGCGGAGGCTTCAATCCCGCTGTACATTATGTTCAGCTCGGGTCCAGAGGATGGACGTATAGCAGGAACGAAGAGGTTACGAAATACACCACAAGGTGTTACAACAGCAACGTTTTTTTAATAACTATTTGTGCTGCCAAACAGCCAAACAAATCCATCCTGCTCACTAAGGCAACGCCGGTCACATGGCAGCAGGGTGTGGATACATACAGTTCATTGTTTAAGCAAATTCAAAGTCGCTAGCTTATAGGACACTGGGGAAACCTGAGACACCATGATTCAGCTTCATGTTGAATACTATATCCAGCAATTAGTCTGTCCCTTTTAACCATTTTCGCCACCTCCAGCAGCCCTCAGCAAGTTTACCAGGCTGTGTCATTGCTGGTGCTCAATTAGCTGAACTTTTTATAGCCACAGTAAAAAAAAGAAAAGTGTCCAACTATAACACTGTTCCAAAGAGCTCATTGAGAAAATGACATTCCACTGCGTAGACATAATAGGTCACATTACTATGTGTATAAATCGCAAACAACAGTGGAGAGCATTTTACTCTGACCTATGGATAAGCTGTATGCAGTCACCACGAATTAGGAACAATTCATTTACTGTTGTGTTCTGTATAACAGCCTCATGGTTGGTTTGATCTTGTCTTCTCTGGTTTCCTGTGGTTCTCTATTTCTTCCAGGAAGTCTACATGTGGGGTTCAACCCTATGAATCAGATCTGCACAATTCCCCAAGCCTCTTCCTCTGGCCCACTAGTAGACGTTATACTTTGTCTGCAGTTTGTACTCTACATCCATACACTCACACACTACTACAGATTAATAATTCACAAAACACAACTACTCAAGTCACTACTGACTCACCAGCTTTCTGTTTGCTCATCTGAGTGGTAGAAATAACATGAATTAGATCAGTGTTTCTCTGTTCTCCGCCATTTCACACAAAAGTAGTTGTCCTTTTTACTACGCTGCAAACAAGACAATATGTCCACTGCTTTATGGCCCTTTATTATCTGTTATGTTGATAACAGTTTATAATTAGATAACATTCAAGTGTTGAATATGTCGCAACAAATTAGAAAAGGAAATTATTACACTAAAGTGTTACACACAGACACTCACGCGCTGCAGCCACATCAAAAACAGCAGCTTCTCGGCGTGAACCTATTGTGCAGCTTACAGCCCTGGCTGCATATCCAAGTCTCCACAAGTGGAAGAGTGTTAACTTTTAGAATAACAAGTCTAGCCAACTTATAATCCCTCCTAAAAACTGACAATGTAATATTTTTCTAACTACAGAATAAAGGTATACACATAAGGATAATTAGAACTAGGTATTTGTTTTGTAAGTTGCTTTAAATTCTGCAACCCAGAGCAGGATAAAGTAAGAAAATCACACATGCCACAGTCACATGTCCTACTCGTACTATTGCGTTTCATAATACACGATTTCCATATACAGTATGCAGCTAAGTTCCAATATGAATTTATGTCATAGTTTACTTCAGTCTCCCTCATTAGTACAGAAAATTCCACAAGGAAAGCAAAAAAGTCAAAGGTCAAGAGTCAGGAAGTGTTAGAGTTTAGCAATTGTATATATAAATTCTCAACACACACACACGACCTGCATATCTTCTCTCCAAATGCCTGCTCGGATTTGTTTCCCAGGGACCAAATAAAACTCCAGCATTAAGGGCCCCTCAATACTGTCGCCATTGTTCCATCCTGACAAACCTGTAGCCGCTGTAAACGTGGTGCCACAGTGTATAACTTAGACCAGGCATAGCGCTACACAATTTCTGCATGTTTTATGGGTCCTTTTATTGGTGTCTGGTATCCAGGGCAGTGGGCCACCATTATACAGTGGTAGGTATTGTGAAACCCTTCCAGCGTGCATGTTTCCTGTTGTGTAACTTTAAGTTTTTCGGAACTTTCAATAGGAAGCAACACAACACAGTGTTAAAGACAGTGGAGAAATTCAGCTTTGATTACGACACCTGTGCGTGAGTCTATAACACAGAGCAAGACGCATGCAAATGTACTGATACCACACATGGTACAATAGCTGCTCATATTACACACTTCACTACACTGCTTCGTTATTCACACACAATCAGCCAAAGGCAAATAAAGTCAAGTCTCAAAGAGTTATGAGCCCAAATCAAGGTCAGGTGTTAGACATGAAAACTTAAAAGTAAGATTTAAATTGATTACCAGTATTAAAACTTTAGATCGTGGTTCGCTGTTGGTATCAAGCATCGTAGACCTAGTTGTGTTAAATGAATTGTGGATATTGAAGTCCTTAAATTTAAGATACGTTGCACATCAGGTTGCAGACATGTTTAAAAAAAGATCATACTGATCTGGTCTCGAGTTCATTATGCTGTCCAGCACCTGCCCACTCCATTTATGGTAAGTTCACCTGTGCAAAGGCCACGTGTCTAAGGTGACGGGGTTATACAAAGCTTGGTTGGGATCATTGTTGGCTTAGAGAGATGATTCCTGCTTCGAGTATCTGTGCTAACCTAGGCTTACAGCATTCTTGTTCCAGCTACATAGTTACTGCACGGATGTCATCTTGTTCTCAAAAAGAACATAAATAAGATCATCAGTAGAAGCTACACTGCTGCTTATATTCATTTTTATATATAAAAACGAAAAGCAGGCCCGGATACATTTCGACAGCTTAACAAAGTATTTATTGACTTGAATTGAGTGAAATAATGATCATGGGTTACTTGACAGGTTTTCTTTACCCCCAATGTTTGCCAATATAAGGTCATCTATTTGATTACAGTCTGCAAACTATCAGACCAGAAAGATTAGTGTAATACACTATTTGGAGGATGATTCACATTTCTTGTGCGATCAGTCCAGACACGTTAATCTGCAACCCTCCACCTTCAGGTCAAACAGAAATTAGAGCAGCCTCATTGTCTTGTTTGAATCCCATGAAAATGGGAGTTGCTGATGGGATCAGCATCAGACCTCTAACTCCTTACCTCCTTCCTATACTATGCTTCCCATATCCTACATGGGTAAACATTCTTGTGGGCTGCCCCCCTTTCCTTTCCAGCTTCACTTAAAAACATACCTTGTCAAAGAGGAGTCACTTAAATGTAACCTCTGGTCTTATGTCCACACTATACAGGGCTCCCCTGAGGCTTGTGGTAGGCCAAATATTTGCTGCTGATAATCTTTCCTGGATAGTTTATGGGACTCTTTTGAGGGGCAATTCCCTGCATGAACCCTTTAACCACAGTGGGTAGTCCCGAGAGGTGTTAGTGCTGCTGTCAGAGATTTGTGGGCTTCACTGGAAATTTAAGATCATTTATGACTTTCGGTTTGGGAATTTATTTCCTTCCCTGATGATTTCCAATTGACATTTTCTAACAGTGAATGAGTTTTTATCTAATGTCTCGACAGGAGAGCATTTCAAAACTGCCGTGAGAGTGAGTGAATTACATCATGTTTGAATCAATTTCCAAACTTCAATCAAAATCTACCTTTGATGTTGTGATTTATAAAAAACAGTGACAATGTGGCTGCTGTAGCCATGAAAAATTTTATTTATCGCAATCAAGAATCCAAATGTCTGTAAGTCTAGTACATACACTGTACCTATGTGTACAAAGGACAGTTAAAGTGCTGTTTTGGAAGCCTACAAATACTAAAAGTGCGTCTTGACTGATGTACTATATACATTTAAACTGAGACCTGCTTGATTTGAAGTCTTGCTTCCTGTGATGTGACACAGTTAAAAATGAGCCTTGTATTTTTTGGTCTGCAAAGGTATTATGACCATTTGTTTAGGAGGTACTAAAAATACAAAATTATGCAAACACAACGATAAAAAGAACCAAGATATTTTTCAGAATATGATTGTCAAGAAAGCATACTAAGGCTGTCCATAATGCTAAACTTACCTCTGGTTATGTAGATCTGAATTCACTCTATGTTTTCAATGTAGCACCTGATCAAGCTGGATTAATTAAGAACCTTTTCGTTCTGATCATTTTACAACTCTGCTGCGACCTCGCCCATCCAGCCTTTGCCTATGACGATCCAGACCCTCGGTGAAAATCTAGGCAAGCTAAACAAACCTGGATTCCTGCTGCTCACTGAGCCTGAGCCAGTGGCAAAATGACTGTATCATGGGACTTTTGTAAGTGGGGTGTGAGATTGGGGTGGGCTAATTACGTATTACTTTATTTTACATTTAGCTACAGCTAGCTTACAAGTTAGCTATGAAGTTCTGAACTTAATATTGCTCCAATAGAAGTATAATAGATAATAAACAGTATTACAATATATTATACACAGTATATAATGTCGCAGACAGCCGAACTCATACCCAACAATGGTGCATACTTTTATGGGGTTAAAGAAAGTTTGCAAAATAAGAATAAAAGTGTGTGTGGAAATCGAGCCCTCAGCCAGCAAGTCAGCTGTGCCATGATTAAAACCACCTAATCTGGATGAGGCCCTCAGACCTTAACACCCCAGGATGAGGTTGCCCTATGGAGGAATGCAGCACTGGATGGTCTCAAAACACCAAATATTAAGCCCCCCCCTTTCACTAACACTGACCACAAATAGAAATACTCCTGACAAAAATAATAATGTGATTAATTATCAGTGACTAGTACCCCACATATCTCCACTGGTGTGCACATGACAGCGTTGTGGGGTACCTGCTATGTAATTATCTCATTACAGGCCATCGCTTCCATTAGAACCTGATTTGATTATTTCCTTACTGTGTTCATTGCTGAGTTGGCAGCTCTCTCTGACAAGTTTTCATACGCTTGGATGCCGAAAGATTTAACTGAGGTTAAGCACCTTGGTCAAGGGGCTCTGAGGGCCACACCGCTCCACTGATGATTTGTGTAGGGGCCCCTGACACTCCGACACACGGGAACACAGGCATCTTCGAAAATACCACAACTGTCTGTTGGAACAATTAGCTGAACTTCCAGTGCAAAACTGAACAAACTAAGGTGAAGGATTATTGAAATAACAGCCATAGCTATCATTGAGGACATTATGACTGTACTGTTTGAGCGAACATGGGAGGAGTAAAAATTCTACAGTTAGGCACAAATGAGTGTGTAAGGACTGATTCTGACATTTACTACAGTTTCTGACCAAAAACATAAATATAAAACATAATCATTTAGAATTTTTCCACTAAAATGGTACCTCAGACCTCAAAACTATGCTGTATTAGTGATTACCACTATTGTCATTTTAGGAACATAACTCACATATTTTACATGTTCTTAAATCACCCTGTAGTCAGAGTGTTAAGATATTTTCCTGAAGGTTATGGTATTAACATCAGTAAATATACTATTGTATTGTAATATATTACTTTAATCTCAATCACAACCAAGTACTTTAAAGTCTTCACAGAAGATCAGTTTTGTTCAGATCATTTTGTTTCCCAGTATTGGATACCCTAGGTACCCATTATTTAAAAATAGTATCAAAAGAATAGGGGCTAGGGTGAGGGTGGGGTTGGACTCAGGGCCTCTTGAGCTCAGCAATGTTCCTAGTTAGAATCCTGACTGATATTGGTGATTGCATATTGCATATACATGCTTTTTAATAATTTGGCCATCTGTTATTCTGCACAGACACAGCAAAAATCCTACAATAAGTTAATTATTTTTGCTGAGATATGAAGAAGTGCAGACCAGGACAATGAATTAACTGTACAGATAGCATCCTGACACAGATGTTTCTAATGAAGTGACCGCATACTAGTTCCATAATAGCAGGATGACACAAAACAATAAATTCTCTGGAACATACTTCTTTAGCCCACCCAGCCCTCTGCAGCTACATTTGCTAATTTGTGCACAGTTGTGGTTCATAAACACATCTTAACAACAGGTTTCTTCTGGTCCCACAGACATACAGTGGATCTACAAGGATGCTGGTGAGTATCCAGTGATGTTGGGGAAAATCTGGGTCCGTGTTACTGGTTCCAGTTATTCTGTTTAAGTCTCCTGCCAAAAGCCCATCAAAAGAGGCAGATTCTTCAACACAGGCCAAAAACACACCACACGGTGATGACAAAAAACTGCATTTGCCAAATCCAAGTAGCTGCTTCAGCACTGTGGTCAGATCACAAGAAAGGGTTGGAAATATCTGTGGTCGGCTATGGCAGGCTTTACAGAAGACTGTGCAGCTAAATGGAGACCACAAATAAAACACACGTGCGGTTACAGAAATGACATCACGCTACAGTAGCACACAGAGGTGAAGCAGGTCTTCAGGTGAGTAAAAGACTGAGTGTGTGATTTATAGTGGAGCAATCAAGTCTACCCATAATCCATCTTTCTGACAGGGTGACACGGTTCTCTGCAACGTGAAGGCTAGTTTTCAGAACATTTCATGCAAAAACAAAGAGTGTGTAGACTAATGCTATAAAATCACCACCAAATTTTGATCTGTTTTCATTTAACAGATCAAAATTTAACAGCGAAGGATTCTGTGGTGTAAAATTGATTCAGATTTATTGACATATTTGTGTCGAATTCTCTATTTGGCTTTTTATCATTTTATTTGTCATTGTATTTTATTGGTTTTATCTATTTTAATTTATTGCTTTTTATTATTTTATGTTTATTACTGTTTATCTTTTTAACATTTGTTGCATGCAGTAGTCTCATATTGCTGTCAAAGTTTTCACAGCTCACAATTCTTCTGTTTCAATGGCAGCTTGTCAGCCTTCTGTAAAGCACTTTTAATTGTCTTAACCTATATGAAATATAGATTAAATTAAGTTGGAATAATTGAACTTACTAGTATATTATATATACTATCATATAGTTTTTCATTTTAACTTAACTGGATCATATTTCCTGTTGTATAATCTTACACATACAAATTTGACATTTTCTTTTATTTTCTGTGGAGGTCATGTGACCACAACAGACAGCACAAGCTGGACAGGCAGGAAATAAAAAAACCCTGTGTAACTTTGCTAAGGGTTATATGATAAAGAAAGGTTATTATTGGACGTAACACGTAGAGATAGGCATGACATACAAAGTCAAAGCCAAATAAAATGCTAAGGAGTGTAAAGCAGACTATACCTTTGTGTTGGCAATGACTCAGCTTTTTGTAGTTGCCAGGGTTTGTATGTTTCACACACTGCTAGACAAAGGTAAATTACTATTGGAAAGTGGCTTATTATAACACACTAGCCACCTCAGCCAAGTCTGTATTATATACATAAACATGTATGTATTTATACATACATATGCTGCAAACTTGAGGGATGATTTCATCTCTACCCGTCTCATTCAGTTGTCTTAACGTATCATATTTCTGTCTCAGAAACATATTCACAGATACACACACACGCACCTGAATAGTGCATTTAAAAGCACCTACCAGTGGTAACTCTACACTGTTCTCTCTGAAGTCTTCTCAGGTGTTGAACCATGGAAAACAGTCAGAAGAATGTTTTCCCTAAGAGCCATAATAAAATACACACAAGTCAGCGTGGGAGGATCAGATAAGCCTCGAGCGTTTAGGTGTGCTCATTTTTTATTAGTTTACTACGATTCCATGCCAACGTTGCCCATTAATAAAACAAACATGGATATCTTTTAAGAAAATAAAAGTCCCTCACTCACCTCTGGAGCTTGTAGACTTAGAATGACTCTTCAACTTTTGTTCTGTCCTGGAGGACGGCTAAACTAGTCTCTTGATACTGAAGACATCACAGGTGTATTGGATAATGAGGGAGGAGCTAACAGCCTCAGGGCAGGAAGGATGCTTGGAACAGTTTGTGTAATGATCTTTCAATATACACGTGAACATATAATACATACATACATATATAATGTTGGCAGACGGCACCAAAAGCTTTTACTGTACATTAGGGGAGTCAGTAAACACGAGATGTCTTATGATGAACCTTAATGGAGTTCCCTCTTTTCACCCTGGCAATACATTCCAGATAACTTGAGTGGGTGGCTGTGACTGTGTGCTTTGTTGGACTCAAGACCCAAAATGGAGGTCACTTTATGGTCTGACAATCTTCATAGGCAGGTCGGGAACGTTTCATGACAGAGACACAAGATTTATTTTTTTAACATACGTTTAGCTCACATCGTCAAGGAAAGTGAAATTCTTGTCTCGTCTCGTTTTAGTTTGGGATTTGTTTCGTCTTTTTGAATTGAGCGTGGCTTTTAGCTTTTTTCACTCTGTATACACCAGCTGCCAGTTGAATGTAAGTGACAGGTCACGCTTTGCATTGTCGTCGCCCCACCTGCAGATTACTGTCTGCCCAGCCAGCTGCCTTCACAAAAGAACGGACTGTTCACACAGCAACAGTATTTATCCTGCAGCATACCCATTACAATCAATAAGTCATGTGTCCACTGAGGTTGTGCTTTTGCTGTGATCTTTATTCTGCTAGTGGATTCTCTCCTCTCATGTTTCTTCTTACTTCTACAACATACAAGCTTTGGAAATCAAACTATTTTAGATTTAGACTCTACTTTGCCCAACCATTCAGGTATTAAGTCTAATGTAATTACAAACAACTGATTCTCAATAATAACCTAAAAGTGCCAGAGCTGCTGTATTGGATTGTACAGGTGAACCTATAAGTGAATTACGTCAGCACACAACTCACACTGTTTAATATGAGTTTTTATGATGAGCTTTCTTACTGTTTTGTCAACTGTATCAAAGCTGAAAAAGTAGACATCATCCATGCTGTGCCCTCTGCTCTGTCTCTCTGTCTGCCTCTTCTGTCTGATTCCTGTCTCATTTCAGCATGACCCCATTATGTGACCTCTTCTCTGAGTTGGTATCCTGTATAATCATCTTACGTTGTGTCAACATGAAATTATTTGGGACTTTCCCAGTCACTGAAGCAGAGGTTACAGACTTTTGTGCAACAAAGTGCTTGATCAACTTAACTTGTGCAAAGAGGCACGATGAAACTGTAAATAGCTGCTGCTGCTGTAATAACCGGTTAGCTACTGCTCCCATTTTTTCAGGCTATGAAATATTTCTTTCATTTTAAGCAAGTAATGGATCCTGGGTGCCAGGCATTAATTACTGGAAAGCTTCATACCGAAATGCACAAGTTAGTCATTACTGCAAAGCCCTTAAAATTCTTTGGAACTGCAGGAACCAGTAATGTTCTGGCTCAGCCTCTATGTTTTCATGTTTTTTTGCACTGGTACGTGGTTGTTTAGGGTCAAAGAGCTGGAATTAGGATGGTCAGACAGTGATGCAGAAATGTATTTGGCACAACTCTGTGGCAGAAGGAAGGGAAATGTGCACACAAACTATGTTGGTCAATAAAAGGCAAAGAGGAGGACAGACAAAGGGAAAAACACGACAATTAGTGTGTGGTTAAATAGTTTCCTTCATGCAGTGGATATAAAAGTTGTGTCCATCTTTACCACACTACAACCAGAGTGAAATTAACAATAATTGTTCTGTTTAGTTTGCTTCTTGCCGTTTTCAGATAAAAAACAGAAGGTGTTTGGAAAGAGAACAGCAAATACGTGAGCCTCTGAATAATCCACATTAACAGCGTGTCATTTCAAAAGTACAATCAGGGATGAGAAACAGCATTCCTCTGACTTTAATTAGCTGCACTGATGATGTCACTTGTGATGGATGGACAAAAACAGATCCATATTCTTTCAACGGTTCCCGTCAGTGGGCTATTTAAAAGAATGGGCGGATAAAAACATATTCAGCGTTGAAGGACAAAAAAATCCCCTCAAGCAACACATGAATCTGTGCTTAACTGTCAGCTGTAATTAGTGTAATATTAAACTGAGATACAGAGTCATTTTTGGTGTAATTATACCCCCACCCTTTTCCCCTCTGACAGGGGGGAAATGCATTCCAGGCATCTTTTCTCTGAGTGTTTACTACGGTCTGACATGCTCTTTATCTGATAGTTTAGTGTGACGCTGTCACCAAGAGTGAGGAGCGAACAAGAACCTGAGCACTTACAGGTGCTTCCTTGGGTTACAGATGCAGGACTGTGCAAAGGTCTAAGGCCACAATTTGATATGTTTTTCAGCAATGCTATGGTCTCCATATATATATATATATATATACATGTATTTATTTCTGTTTTTACATTCAAACTAGAAACACAAAAAGTGGTTTCTTGGTCCATTCACAAAAACCATTTCTGGTGAGGTTTTTTTCTGGCTGACAATGCTGAGTCAGGTCCTTGCTGGACGTAGGCACTCTGAGAAACTTTCTCCAGATGTTTGTCACATTAGCCTAAAAAAAGTGTTAACTTCTTACATATTTTTTATATTTTATAGTTAGTTTTATAGTTATAGTACTCTTAACAATATATATGTATACAGTATATATACACACATACATACAGTGCTGTGCAAAAGTCTTAGGTGACCATTAGATTTGTTGTTTTGGCAGTGCTATTACAACTAACACAGTACTGTGTGTATATATAAATATATGTATGGTCATAATGGCACTGCCAAAATAACAAGCCTAATGGCGGCCTAGGACTGTTGCACAGTGCATGGCCCATCATTATGCAGAGTATACTGTAGCCAGCAGTATATTTAGTGATGTTTTGGGCTGCATTAGTAAATGTTCTTTCTTCCTAGTTGAACTGATTTGTTACTAGGACAATGAAAACAGCATGTTTGCCTCTGTCAAAATGCAACTCTCCTATACCTGTAAACTGGCTCAGAAGCTACACTATTTGCTCATAGTAAAACATTTACAAGTCCTCATCTAAAGAAACAAGAGCTGAGATTCCTCTCTTACACCCCCTAGCTTTCAACAACCACTTATTTATTAGGAGGATAAGAGGAAGTTGACAGCTCATAGGGTCTTGTAATGACACACTGGGATTCCTGAGTGGTAAACAAAGAGACTGTGATCAACAACTATGGTCTTGCTGCCAGAACACGACCCCAGTGTGTCAACACACTTCTGGGAAAAAAAACTGTAAGGAGAGCTGAGAAAAGAGGGGTGGGTAGTGGTGTCATGGAATGAAGCTTATGTTTATGTTTTTTAGTTTTTTTGGCAAAAGCAAACGCTAATTTTTTAGACTGTTTGTGGGACATTTTAATCCCTTGCATATTTTGCTGACATTATAGTGCAAAAGTTCTGTCAGGACATAGCTGAACAGAAGAAGAAAAATAAGATTTGTGATCTGGAGCATAATCATAATACGTCAAAGCAGCCAACAGTCAAAAGAAACATTTCTGAGGACTGAAGGGAGGGTCCAGTCCTCTGGTCCAATTCAACTGTAGGCTATAACCTCATTCTTCCCTTCTGGGACATCATTTATAAAAGCCTCTGTGCTGTTTGCCCTAATCGAAGTTAGGGTTTTGATTCACGAAAAAGCCCAAGTGTTTCATTTCAAAAGAAGCCACGTAATAAAAGAGTAACCTCTTGCATGTCGCCAGCATTATAAAAGCCTTGGTTGCTAGAGCAGCCACTCACTGCACACATCCTCATCTGACATCAGAGAAGGAAGATAGAGAGAGCCACACATCCTCTATTGTATGGGTCATGGAGAAAACACTTCACCATTATCATATCATAAGAGTACAATAGAAATACCAATATGTTAATAAGCTGGCAGTATTTAATATAGTATTAAAATTGGCATGGGAGCCTATCCCAGCTGAGCGAGAGGCGGGGTAAACCCTGGAAAAGGTCTCCAGTCTATTCTACTCACATTCACACCTATTGACAATTTAGAGTCACCAATTAACCTAACGTGCACGTCTTTGGATGGTGGGGGGAGGCCAGAGTACCTGGGGAGAACTCATGCAGACACGGGGAGAACATGCAAACAAACAGCCAGCACAGCCTAGAGATAGCTAACGTTGCTTTCCTTTACCTCTTAAGGTACATAATTAACATAGATCTCTCCTACAATGCTTCATTTTCATAATCAGGTACAAAAGATTCAAACGTTTTATTTAGATTGCTCAAAGGGAATCAATAATAACACTAGAATGAAAAAGGAACTGGAAGTGAAAATCGTGCCACACACACAGACTTTTTGTTTTACACTTTTTCGACAGACAGGAACATAGTGTTGAGTTAGTGCTCTAAACTACAGGTCGTTGTGCCTTGGCTAGATTTCAAACCACCTCTCATTCCCCCCCAAGCCTTTTCATTACCTTCCCCTTGTGATAAATTGCCCCCAGACACAATAGGCACCCGTTGTACTCTGATGTGAAGTGATGGCACTCTTTAGGGCCAAGAAAACTTTTGTAAAGTTCCATATGAAAGCCTGTTTGGCAGTCTCTTAATCCAACAAAAGTTTCTTGGATTATTATTTTACATTCCCTGTGAACAGCAGTGTCACAGTACAGCTGCTTTGGCTTCTTCTTCTTCTTTATAAAAACCAGAGCTGATGGCCTTTACTGAAATGAATGCCCTCAATATAAAGTAACACGTCAGGGGAACGAACGTGACCCGTTAAAAACTCTGGTTAGTTTTACTCTGAACCCTACAGCTAGCAATCTGATGAGACTCTGACCTCAATCAGTTTAAACTCGACCTTGCACGACATCCTGTTCCTCACACTTTCTATTAGAGATTGTTTTTTCTTTTCCTAAACTTAAGGGCCTCTTACCTATCTAGGCTTGTAATAGCCAGCCGAATAGCATTCCTCAACATTAGCACGTCATAAAACCAAAAAAAAAGGCTTTCCTCATGAATCTGTGGCCCCTCTTGTACAAGTGTTAGCACTTGGGCCAACATATGAAAAGTTTTACGCCAAATGAGGCTTCTAATTTCTGCAATCGTGCTGTGATTTGAGGTTATTCAGCTTTGAAAGGGTGGCATTCTTAGTCTGGATTTTCATGTGTTACCCCATAAACAGAGTAGTAAAGCCAAGAGTACATAGTTACGTTCAATAAGTAAACTTTTAAACATGATTTGCCTAATGCAGCTGCTGATACAAGTTAGTTTGTCTATTTGTGGCAGCCAGTGATTTTGTGGTATGCTGCCCTCGGACACGAAGAGAAAGAAAAGAAGGATTGAGAGGGCAAAAAAGTCCAAAAAGTGTGGATGTAAGGAGATCTGTCTGGAATGTCGTGTTAGGGAATGCATGACCGAAACCCACAGAGGCAAACTCTGCCCTGCGCCTCGCCTGGCCTGCGCCCAGAAACCATGAGCTTAGTAGACAGAGAGCCAGACAGTGGTAGGAGATAGCGGAGCATGCCCCGCAAATATGCAATTTAACCTGGGTAGAGAGAACACATAAAGACGCCTCAGGTTATCAGCAATTAGAATTTGTGGTGTAATCATATCTGATAGAAAGGTATTTTGCTCAGTGGAATATGAGCCCTTGAAAAATACAATACCACAAATAAACCTAAAGGAAAGACTCCAACATATTGCCTTACAACAACAAGGGTAACTTGAGACAAATTAAATGTCAAACCACGTTATTTGCCCTCTAGAAGAATACGTGTTGTTTTCTGATCCTATCAGTAAGACTGGAGGACACATTGTTTACTCATTATAATCTCCGTTGGGAAATTGTTGTGGCTGCTACATTTAAAGGTGCTCGGGATTTGGAGTTCAGTGGCTTGTCAAAGAAGCAGGAATCAAACCACTGACCCTGTGGTTTGTTGTTTTTCTGGTATGAATCGTGTCGACTTTGATAGATCATCCCTTTGCACATTAGCAAAGTAAAGGTCAATATGCTGGATACTTTCTGTCCATGTGATCCGTTTTCAGATTGTTTTATTGACTGTATGTTACTTGCAAAGATCAGATGCTGTTGGTTTAGGAAGATTAAATTAAATGTTTAGTGAATGCAGCACTACTACTTTTCTCCCCCCCCCGTGATCTTTGACTCTAATGTCCTGGAGCTTTTTTCCTTTGGGAGGATGTTTGACAGGAAATGGAACTGGCGTGAATCCCTTGTGGGGTTCAGTCAGCCACTTCCCATGCCAACCCATGCCGAGCTGTGCCAGCTTACGGCTCAGCCCAGACCACCGTGAGAAAAACAGGCTACGGTATCCTCTGGGAAATGAGGACTAGGGGCTTTCACTTCCCCCTGATGTTGTCCCAGAAAAGACCACATAGCTCTCAGGGCCAGCACCGCAGGTTGGACGCATCAAAAAAGCCACATCAAACAACGCTGGAATTGACAAAAGTTGAAATGGATAACAGCTAACTGAGTTCAGAGAGTGCAAAACGTTTGTACAGGCTGTGGCGCAGAGAGATTAAAGACGTGCAAAGCAGAATGAGGGTCAGGACGAAGATTCTGATGTTCCGACATTTAATTAACATCTGATGAAAGACGAAAGTCGGAGAGTGAGAGCATGCGTTAGAAATGTGACCAGCGAGACAGAAAAAAGATGATAAAAAGGGGGGAAGAAAGAGAAAGGTGATAGTGTGGAGACGAGGGGAAACAGATGGAGGATCACAGGGCAAAAGAGCCGGCTGGAAAACAGAGCGATGGTGGAGGAGGAGAGCGGGAGCCGAGGAGGAAGAAGGGAGGTTTGGTGGTGAGGGTTTCCCTGATGAAGCACAGCTGACGGTGCAAACCTACAGCGCTCTCATGACAGGCTTCACCACATCAACCCGTTGACATTATTATTCAGCCGTCCAAGGGCCCAGGCCCACACACACACTCCTGACCTGCTGCACCGTGCTGCACTGCCAGCGTGTGTGATCTCTGATTCAGGCATGAACACAAAATGCTTATTCATGCTTCTGCAATCAGGTACACACACACACACACACACACACACACACACACACATGCATTGTACTGCAAATGGAATATTTTGCTATTATATTGGTTGCCAGGTTTGCAGCCCTCCCATCAGCTAAATCCTCTTTTCCAATTTGCCACCCTCAGTGTTATACATTCTGTTAAGGTGATTTAAAACATTGTGTAAAAAAATGTCTTTAGATATTAAAGCAGACTAGAACCAGACACCGCTCTATTGTGCGAACCAACTTCTCCAATTTCATCAGCAGCGGGTGTCACAAACAGCCCTAGAGTTACTCAGATCACTCTTCTCCATCTTTTCGCTTCATATTATTTTGCTCTCACGATGCTCATACACACCCATAAATATTTCTTTCAGTGTCCTCACACACCCTTTTCAGCATGTTATGCTAGAGAGTTGATGTATTGCCACTGAAGTGGAATCTTTCATCACTTGCACATCAGTAACAGTAAAGCAGAAAATAGATACCAGTGATAGTGAAGGACAGTTTAAGAATGTAACTATAATTTGCTTAATTTCTGCCTGGAGGGGTGAATTAGGCAGCCTGCATCCCATATGGTGTTAAACTAAAACACTTGTTTGTGACTGACTTCTTTTAACTTTGACTAACCAACTTCAGTTGTCTAATTATAAAACAAAAAACAAGTTTTACGTCACGTTAGAGCCTCAAGCTGAACTCTGACTCGGAGACAGTCTCGGAAAATCTGATAAAAATAAATGTAGCAGAACAAGATGGGTTTTTTCCTTGTCAAAACCTGGCAACTACACTACCCACAATGCAACAATACAATGCATTAAAGCAGACATCTGAATCACTGCTCATTATTAAAACAAACACTTCTACATTTATGTCCATAACTGTTTTGCAAATGTAGCTACAGTTTTGAGTGAGTATAATTATAATGAGTGTGTGTTGATCTGAAGTAATATGTCTGCGTTGGTTCACTTTGCACCATCTGCTCTGTGTTGTAGTTCTATGTATGTCTGCTCTATCACATGATTTGTGCAAATGCTTTTAAGGAGCCTGTTCTGTGTCTGGGTTTATTCCCACTGCCCACACAATAAAATCCAGACTGTGTTGCGTGCTTTCGCCTCAGATTCTGAGGGCCTTCGGTCCAAAACAGTCTGCAGCTGCACAGCAGGTAGCCGGCAACATACAGTACATCACCTGATGAAGCATGTGAACAGTCAGCCCCCTCGGTAAACACTGCAAGTGCACACACAGAGATCGCTCATCAGTACTGTTATCAAAAGACAAGATGGTCAGCGGGAAAGTTATTTTAAAGTCTGTGGGGGATTTGCTCCATTGCTCAGTGTTGTTATTGTAGACAAAAAGAGTGCTTCTGCTTTGACGCCTGCTCGTCTTTGTGTACAGAGCTTCGCAGACTGTCAGGCTGTATGGCTGATAGACAGAGGGATAATAGGAAGTCTGAGTCATATGCACTTAAATTACCAAAGTAAATCATAAAATGTACTGTAGAGAAACCACTTATCCTCGTCCTGAAAACTCCACAAACATTTACAAATTACAAATTGCAATTATGACAAGAAAGTGATTTAAAACTAATATTTATTATTGTTTTTTTTCATGTAGAGAATGATTTAAAAATGACCTGTTTCATTAAGAGTCCTCTGTGTGTGGTGTTTGTCCTTGGTTTCCATGGGCAGAAGAAGTGTAATGTTAAGCAGCTGGATTTCCCACAGTCTGAAACACACATGCACATTCGCACTACATAGACACACATGCAGTCTCCTTAAGGTGGCACATCTGGTGTGAGAGAGCAGAGGTGAATGCCTCACACCACCTTTATTCTCCTTTGAATTTTTCTAAAAAAATACACCCAGGAACTTGAATCCTACCTCTCACACAGGCATTGCACTCACTGTCTTAAATATTATTTATTCTCAAAAAAGTATACAAGTGCAAATTGCCCTGCAAGAAAAACTACAGGGGAAATAAAACAAATAAGGGAAGACTTTCCAAACTCAAAGCTGAAAATGTATTGAATGAGTCAGCAATCAAGCACAAACACACACTATGAAGTCATAGCCATATGAGATTCCTCTAAAGAAAATACTTGCCACATTGCTTTAGATCATAATGTGCTGTTGAAACAATAGGAAGGGCCAGGGGTTAATGAATTTGCACACTTTGTGACGAAAATGACGTCATTTCCTCATCCTCTTCCTCTCACTGGGAACTACAGGGAGTGGACACACCCTCACCCATATGTGCAGAAACACATTTAAGCGCACGCAAGCTTAAAACAAACAGAAACGCAGTATGTAGACACACCTTCAATACATTCAAGGCGCTGCTTGCCTTGGCTGGGCACGCAGGGGAACAATCAGCGAGCTCTGCCCATCCCTGGAAGACAGAACAAGTGAGGCCTGGGTGGAGGTCTGGAGGGTGTGGGGCGAGGAAGCGGAAAGCTTGGAAGGGAGTGTGCCCCCGCTGAAGAATCCTTTTAGCCTCAGCCAGAGAGATCCTTCTGCGGTCACACATACACGCATATGGAAACACATACTGTGCACGCTGCTCTTCTCCCCTGGTGACAGGAGCAGCTTCCTCTTTCACACACACACGGGCCAATATCAATACGCCCACGTTGTGTTTGATCTGCGTTAGGTCCACAAGAGGAGCCATGAAAGCTAAAGAACATCAATGTTTCAGAGGAACCAACCCGAAAGCTGTGAACAGAAGTGATGCGGTCATGCCTCATCAACAACAACTCCCTTAGATTCAGTGCTACAGAAATCACCACACTGATTTGTTAGGCTTCCTGTCAACTTTTACGCTGAAAGACATGCATATGCTGACTTGGATAAATTAAGACCATTTGGGTCTTAATCACACGATTCATTATAAGCATAACATGCCATTCGACATTAATTAGCGGTGCTCATGCATGAGATGTTAGGGCGCTGTAACATTTCAAGTAACTATTCATCAATTAAAAACACCCAGAGGAGTGAAGTTCAAGTTCGACCCAATTACATTCTATGTCAATAAATGCTACAGAACATTAGACCTACATGACATTTACAGGCAGGTTTGAGCTCGACTCGCAGCGCTGACGACAGTGAGTGTTGTAGGTGTTTTTTTGGAATATCATTCCAGACCTTCCACTGAGTAGTTTCTTACAAAAAATACCTACCATGTGGTTCTGGTTTGGTCTTCTGGGAAGCTGCAGAAGAATGTGCAGTGGAGGGTATTCACTGGTACTGGTAGCTGGACTTTCCTGAATGACAAATGAGCATGTCTTTGCTTTGTAAGATGCCAGTGATGATAATGAGATGTCACTCAGAGGTTGTGTTTCACGGTTACTGATTGGTCACGAAGAACGGTCGCTGAAGCAGAGAAGTAAGATGGTGTGACCGATGTGATTAAGAACAGGTGGAAGGTGGAAAGGAGTGGGTTTCAATGCTCACAAGCAACACCCTGGACTGATTATATTAAGATGGAGGAAGAGGTAACTGAAAAGTTTCAGATAACTGAAACACGGTTCTGGAACATGAAACCGCGACCAATGTCTTTACAGGAGCCTAGGGTGAGTCGTCTGTCAACTTCAGCTCTGGTGAAGCATTCAGGGACAGTAATGAGAATAAGAATTCCAAGGCTTGAAATTAGTGCTTATACAAACCAGATCTACAAAACTACACCACCGCTTTTCCCCGACACATGGTGACAAAAAACAGGACTAACAGGGGTCCCTGCTTTGGAAGACCACGAAAGCCATTGTCATTTAAGAGTCCATAGTCACTTTTCATTCTAATCCAGGGAGAATAATTGTTATCCACAGGGTAGTACCCTTTACTGTAGCTCCTCTTTCTTTCTCTCATTCTCACGTCCTCCATTTTTCTTTTCTCCTACATCATATCTGTTAAAGACTTTTCCAGTTTATCTTTATCTGTCCATGACTGGTGTCATTCTTTTATTTTCATCTGCCTGTCATGAAACATCCTGCTCCAATATGAGAGAGGGAGTGCCTCTTTTAGACTTTGTCATTTCATCAAAGCTCCATGTGGCTGTCAGATCTCTGTCTGTTTTTTAACTGGCATGACACACATGTATAAGCGGAATGGCATGAGTGTTATGTGAAAACAAATCAATCATAACTGAACTCAGAAGGAAACATGTGGAACTGTTGATTCAGCTCCCTAAACTATGTTGACCAAATATTGAAATCATGATGTGATACAATAAATGTCACATGATGCATTTACATCTGTTTCTGTGACTCTTTGCGGTTTTCAGTCTGATCATAGGGGACATTTTATTTGGCATCCCGCTATTGCTCTGCAGCCATTAGCCTATGTGTAGTTCAACATCAAGTCCTTAGTACAGTGCTGGGCTATGATGTTATTTCGGTGTAGTGGTCCCAGTTGGTACTGCAGGCCACATGACCCTCTCTGGCCCAGGAGCTTTTGCACAAATCAATTCAAGGTTCGAAAAGAATCTTTCAAATGCTCTACTTTGAACATAAATTGTGGTTCAAATGATTAAAAATTAGTAAGAAGACCTATACCCAAATGGGGTACTATATGCTGCCATTTAAATTCCACCCCCATCATTTTCTACCAGACAAATCACTGGTTAACAAGGTGCACCGAATGTGTCCTGTCTTGTTGACAAGGTCCAGCTGTGCATCACTACACACTGCTTACTCTCAGCATTGACTGTGGTTTTGCAGATTGTTTTCACAGATATCTGAATGGGGTGAAGAGGTCTCTGGGAGGACTTTAAAGGCACCAACCATTTGTATTCACATTTAATAGGAGGGAGTGTGACATGGGCAGAGAAGGTTCAGCCATGCGGGCCTTTAATGGAGAGCTCTGGGAGCTTTCATTGTCTCTCGCTGAGATACGATCTGTGAGAACCTCCCTGCGACATCAGCCGACTGGTTCCAGAGATAACTCTTCACAATGACCCCACACTGCTCCTAACATCACCCGCATGTCTGTATTAGCAACAGAAAGTGTCTTCCTGTCTCGCTCATGCCCCACTAATCTGCTCTTTCAAATGCGTAGTGTATTTAACTGTAGCATCTAGAACATTTTGTGTTGGTGTGTTGTGTAGGTAACACTTGAATGTGTTTCTCAGTATCTGTTGTGCTCTTTTGATGCACATGAGTAGTATATGGATGCATTTTTTAGCTGATTTGGTTCCTAACTAGCCTCTCTCTAGTCTTGTGTGTAATCTTTAATCCATACAGACAGTGACGGGGCTACAAGCCTCTTGACTCTCGTCTTCACAATCGTTACCCCAACTTGCGTCTCTTGACAATCAGACATCTGGAGACGATCTGCACTCTGTGTGCTCATGTGTCTTTGTTTGTGTGCGCCTATCAAAATGCTGACAGCAAGGTTTTCCTGGAGGGCAGACAGGGTTGAAAAGAGGGATGCTGGTAAAGAAACGACAGTCAGTCGTTCTGCGATGAGTCAGGCTGCTTATTTTGGTCGCGTTTGAAGAAAATGATGAAAGATGGTTAAATGACTTTGATTTTTAGTGGTCGACTGAGGGTGATTTATGCCGCAGTTTCCTATAATAGCCCCCTTTTTTTGAAGTATGTGGGTGTGTACATTTGCTTAATCACACACATCTGAATTATTTTCCTCTTTCATTGCATTAGCATGTGGCAATGTCAGCTCCAGCTGCCAAACCAGTGCTCTCATAACGTCACAACGGGATTGTGTAAGCATTGCCGCAGTGGCGAGGGCCAGAGGACGAGGTCAGCTGCAGCTGTTCGCTGATGTCCTCATCCAGAGAGCAACCATGACTTAATCGCGATCGCCGGTTCCGCCTTGTTGCAGGGATGAAATGTGGACTATGCAGTTGTTATTAAATTTTTTACGCGGGTGCTTTTCAGTCGTTGTTTTTCTGCCGTGGCACGCCGTGGACTTAATGACATGTTATGGAATCTAAACTGTGTCAGCGACTTACAGCACATGTGTTAGCCTTGTTATGCTAGATGGGTGGTTCCACTCCTCCATGTCAAATTGACTTCAAAATGTTATTAAATTCTTTCTGCATCAGTAGTCAAACAAGACTCTAACTTCCGTTTTATCCAGTGCAGTGAAGCAGTGCAAATGCTTTCATTTTTTTCCTCTGTCCCTTCATGGACATGCAGTGATACTGTCCAGAGGCTGGGCTCTGTTTTTCCTCACCTCCTTTTAATGGCTTCTGATACTCCCCAGCTTCCAGGATCGTGCTCCCACCCCGCTAATACCCCCTTGACAAATGGCAGAATATAACTAAACACACCCATTTGGATTCTTTCTTGGACAACCACACCGAACTGTACAGTTCAAACATTCTACTTCAGTGAAGCAGACTCTATTCCCTTGAAATTAGATATATACATTAAGCAAAAACACGACAATGATTTATCTTTGCACTGGGATTTTTGGGTGCTTCTCCGAGGGTGGATCATGATATCAGCTCACTGGGCCTCCTGTCTATCAGTGTGTCAACCCTGGACTCTGACTGTTTATTTTGTGTTAAGTGGGAATTCCTCTTATGGACTTGGCTTCTCCACTTAAAAGAATGTTATTGGACTTGCAGGTCAAAAGTCAGTGTGGCCTCAGAGCTGTGTGAGGGTCTGGTTGCATTTACTCAAGCGTGATACTAATCTTGGAAAGAAAGTGCAACGTTGGAAGCAGATAATAAGACAGCCAGACTGTGGAACTATCTGTAGTGATGCCGTGCTGTTGTCACTGGCTTGTGTAGAGGAACGTGCATTATCAGCGTCTGTTGGCCTGATTTTACTGAGAAAAAAAGAGAACTTTCTGCTGTTGTGTGTCTGGGTCTCATGGTCAGTGACCTCGAGGTCAAAGGTCGACTTTCTGTGAGAGTCCCGTTTTGGACTTATAGTACAACATACTGTGGAGGGGGTGCTTAAGAGATGACACACTAGCAAGTGCATAAAGCGGGAGCTTTCTTTTCCAGATCTGTCAACACACTTAGATAGACGACAGGAAGTCAGCAGCTCTGTTGTTAAACTGTGTCACCCGCCTCGGCAAAATGGCCCGGTGCACTCTGACACACTGACACGCTCACACAGAAAACCCACCAACCCACAGAGTCCACGCACACTGCTCACAGATAAATCATTGTGAGCAGCCTAAGAGTGCGGCAAGCTTTTAGGGAAATAGGTCAGTGCCCAGGGGCAGCGGCCAGTTGGCCGACAGGGCACCACAATCACCACAAGGACTAAAACACCCTATTTGATCATTCTGGACACGTATGCATGCAATAAAAAAAAATCCACCCTGAAACTGCAAAGAAAAGCAAAAAATCACAAAGAATCTGTAAAAGTAAATCAAAAATTACTGACTGCAGCAGTATTTCAGTGCTATAATCAAAAACACACCAGCATCCTGTCTCCCCTGACATGGATATAATGAGAATCTGATGTTAGCTGTTATGACTTTACTCAGTGTCATCGCTTGACCATGGTGCGCTGTGTAACTAATCTCTGTGTGGCTTGTTTGAATGAAAACACACACACAGGAACACACAAACGCGATCTCTTGACTCAAAAACACACACGCGCATGTGATCCAGACATGTAATCACTACCCCCTTACACACAATACAAGGCAAACACGAGAGCAGCGAGACACTTAACATAAGCAGTGGCACTGGCTGTGTGTCCGTGCGATGATACAATTTCATCTTTTTTAAGTAGGTTGGAAATATGTGTCATTAAATTAAAACTAAATGCTACTGAATCCTAACTATTTACAGTAAATGCCATGAAAACAGGGAATGTTATGTCAAATCCATCACGTAACTTATCAAAGGATTAGAGTTTGAACTAAAGTGAAAACTGTGATGTTTAAAACGATCCTGTAAATGTCTCACTCACTTGTTTCTTTTCTGCCTATATCTTGACCTGTTTTTGACATTCCTGCCTGTCTTGCTTCCTCCTCTTTTTTTAAGCTTTTTGGAGTAAGGTGCACTTCTCCTCCTGCTCCTCCTGCTCCTCCTGCTCGCACAGAGACCATATGACTGTTCAAAGACTGGAATGTGTTTTTGTGAACCACACGCACACGTGTGTGTGTAAAACCAGCAAAAAGGGGCAAAGCGATCACCCAGCTCACCTGCTCACTGTGCAGTGTAAAACTCTCCTGCCCTACTTTCCCTCGTTCTCCCTCTACCTTTCTCCTTACCTCTGTCCTTTTGACCTGCACTTTTCCACCACCATATTTCTGCCTATTTTCCTGTGCAGCAGGAAATCTAATCAGGCAGGGAGTGTCTTGGCAAAGATTGTTAAGGGTGAGAGATCAGTCATGGCAGGCACTTCACAAGACTGAATGAGTTAAGGATGAAAGAGGTGTGAATATTCTGTACACTATGTTTTACTCATCTAAGGAAAGTCAGATGACCACAAGTGATATTTAATTAATAAATTAATTCTCCTATTTTCAGCATTCAGTTTTTTTCATTTTTTTACAGATGTTTTGATCCATCCCACCAGTTAAAACTTACTACTACCAGCTAAACTTCACTCACAAGTTCTGGGGGTGAAGAACCCAATAGGGAAAAGTGTGACCAGGTGGTGGAGGTTTTTTTTAAAGGGCCCCTCCATCAATTCTATGAATGCAAATCACAGGTGGTCACATGAAGTAACTACTAAGACTGTGAAAACACTTGTATAATGTCTTTGGCTCTGGAGGAGTGATGTCAGTGTCTGAGCATATATTACCCCACTGATGTCACAGTCATGTAATCTGGGTTATTTCTCAGCTTATGGTTGAGGTTTTCAATTTTATAAAGTTTGAAATAATATGAATTTACAAGGCCATGCACGCCTTGTGAAAAATGGATGTAAAACTCCAGGCTATGTGAAAACACATGAACAGAAACACAAAAAATGCTGATGTTCTTCAGAATTATCCTGGGTGAGCACAGTGTAACTGTAGCTAACAACAGAAATCACCAAAACTATGACAATAAGACCTAGGAATTCAAACAGAAGAAACAGAATCATTTTCCTTTGTGCGCCTTGCTCAAGTGCACCTCCAGAGTAGATGATGAAAGAAAACAAACATCACGTCATTAGCTTCATGCAACAGCACTGATGTCATTATCACATGTGTGTCTAATGCAAGTGAATATTTATTACAGGTCTCCATTTGTCTCTGTCATCAACATGTATGTGGAGGTGTTTTTAGTTTCTATCCTCCTCCGACCCATCCAGACCCTGACAGAGATTCTTTCCTGTCTGTCAGCAATGCCCCATTAATTCCTACGACTTCACCTACACACTCTCCCTGTCTGTCTCTCTCTCTCTCACACACACACACACACACACACACACACACACACACACACACACACACACACACACACAAAGACATCTGTCAGCACCTGTGATTAAGGCTTACATGTCCGGGGGCCGGACATAGATTTAAAATTCCTGGAAGTTCATCCAACTCAAACAAGAACTTGAATTAATTTTTGCTAATAAACAAGCCACGAAGTGAATGGGAAACATTGTTACATCATTGCTTGTAATGACGTAAGGAAACACTAAAATGACAGTAGGGGTTTGATCACCACAATATATTTAATAAACTACACACTGCAATCTGATCGGAGTGCTCCTTGGTGTACGTAACACACACTCCTAAACCAAAACCTTAAGATCAGCCAGTCTTTGTCCCTTGGTTCTGTGTTCAATCTGATCCACTCAGCCGACCCCGACCAAAGCAAAGTGCTAAGCCAGACAGGCAGTCGCTGAGGTCAGTTCACACAGTGTGAAAAGTTGCAGCCAGAAACTGTATATCTCCCCCAAGCACTAGTGACTACACGATGTAAGTTATGTTTGAGTTGAGGGATGGAAAAATAGGGGGAGAATAATACCATTAGAAATAAGAAAAGACACGCATGTGCGACCTATTTTCACTAACTATACGCTCTGCCTCTAATCTTTTTGCCAGACATGACAGAAAGACAAAAGGAGAATACAAAAAACAGAGATGGAAAAAGGAAAAATTAGACTTTAGTGAGATAGAGGCCCCCTGACCTGAAATTTAAGATCAGTTGATTACACTGCTGAAAACATAATCTACTGTACTTGTGTCATCGTATTGTTTTTTTTACGGAGACTGATGTCAGCGGTAGAGCATACAGTCGAATCTAAGCCCAGGGGACACTGGAAAGTCTGGACACATAACCAGCTACTTCAGACACACAGTTTATACATCGTGGTCATGGCTGGCACCAGATTATGTCAGCGTGTGTGTGTGTGGGGGGGAAACACCAGACTAATCCTGTGGGATGACCTGTCTGCCTCAGTGTGTAACATGAGTGATGTCAGACTACTGTTGTATTCCCACTAAAGGCTGTGAAAAGTGCAAAAATACAAGGTTTTATGACTTTATGTGTGTGTTGTGTTCAGAGTGCTGTGGGATTTGAGAGTACCTCTCATCAGTCTGTCTGATGGCTGCAGGGAAATGGCTTTTCTCAGTCGAGCGAGGATAAAGACACAACAAACTGAGAACTTGCTGACAGTGCTTTTAGCACTGGTTTCCAAACTCGATCCTCGGGGCCCCTCTGCCCTGCGAGTTTTTCCTCCTATCTCTGCCCTACACATCAGGATCAGGTGTGTTGAGTCAGTCCGAAGCTGGAAGATACCAGTACACTTTGCCCTCATTCACTCCAGACTCTCCTGAGATGGTTCAGTATCTCCCAGCTCCAGATGTGAGGCCTGTTGTCTGTTCAATTGATTTTGTGTGGTTGCTGTTACATCTTCCCTCTGGTGTCTTTCCTCACTATTTGATTGAAAGCCACATTATTAATGAGTGAAGTAGTGTTTCGGAGTTTTAGGTAACTTCAGCTAAGCTTTGTACATTCCTCGAGTTGAGAGCTGCCTGCAGTATTGTTTGGAGGAGTTCGGGGGATTCCATGGGAGTATCTGGCTTTATGTCCTCGCTGCTGCAGCTGCTTTCTTACTTAACACTATCTAACCTCCCTGCGGACATG
This sequence comes from Ctenopoma multispine, assembly GCA_034779795.1. Classification (NCBI taxonomy): domain Eukaryota; kingdom Metazoa; phylum Chordata; class Actinopteri; order Anabantiformes; family Anabantidae; genus Ctenopoma; species Ctenopoma multispine. The sequence continues at coordinate 7,931,249 of JAUYWH010000012.1, read as the reverse complement.
CAAACTATACCCTCTCCCAGCTCTTTGCCTCTGTCAGCCTCAACTTGTATCTACACTGCACTTGTCAATAATTTTCATATTTTCATGGATGCATCTCATTTCACAAGAATTTTACTCTCAATGACGCTAAACTAATAAAGCTACTATAAAGCCAAGTAAATAAATATGTATCTGCTTCATTTTTCTCTGTTCTCATTCTTATTTTCGTGTCATTTCAGTCTCCATTGCTTCCGACATATCTCCAGGCTCCAAACCACTAATCTATATTCCTATTCTGTTAGGTGTTGAGCTGCAAATCCTCACTGACGTGGGTGAGCTGAGATTCCAGTCTTACTCTTTCCAACTTTCCCAGAGCATGCGGAACTATATGTTTTTTCATTGCTGGCAGCAGTGCAGAGAAATATCCCAAAGGGTTATTCCTGTGTATATATTACATGCACATTTTGTTTATTTTGTATGTCTGGAATAGAGACAAGGTTGTGACATAGCTCGCTGTAATTTTGTTAACATATAACTATAAAGTGAATTAAAGTAGCAATGTACCAGTGCATGGGTTGAATTTCTAGCCTTCTCCTCCTCCTCTCTGTGTATTTCCATTAGATAGCCAGGACAGGAGCAAGGGTCTCTGTCTGAGGCACCAAGCCAACAGCTGGATAAACACGACATCACAGCCGTGGTCTGTGGGGTGAGAGTAGGAGTGATCCAGCCTTTGATAGATGGCTCCTCTGTTAGCGGATCCCTTAATCAGCATGCGGCTGACTCACTCGCATGCGTAGGACTGACTGTCAGTATCTTCATTAGCTGCACCCACACTGCTGAAAACTGTAGAAACTGCACAACTACTTGTCTAAGTATGAGTAAGTCAGACACGTTGTGATGTACATTCAGAGTTTTATGTTTCTGTCAGTGTTTTACAGTGGTGCAGTATAGAAAACATGTCAAGATAACTGACATGAAACTGTGTTTATTGTTTATTTCTATAAAGTAAGAGTGGATTTATCATCCAGAGAAGCAGGAAAAAGTTAGCAGGTGGGTAGATGATTCCCATCAAAATACACAAATTCAGCTATATGGGAATTTTTCAGGTACCGTATCATCTGATACACGGACACGCTTGTGCAGAGGAGGCAATTCTTAAAATATGAGTTATAAAAGTTAACGCTGTTATAAAATGAACGTTTACAACTAACTACGAGAGTAACATTACAGATACTATAACACTGCACCATACTGTGATACCATACTGTACATGGTGCATATTCCTGCAGGAAGAAATATGTCTGGATAATTCTCTTAAACGGATTGTGGAAATAACTCCGGAGAAGACAGCCCTTCCACTCCAGCGGATACATGAGGCATATACCACTGAGCCCAGACCCATTTTAAACAACACAAATCTCCACATTAAAAACCATCTTTTTGGCTTTCTGTGAAACGCTCCACTGTTAATGTTTTTCCTGGGAGAACAGGCTCGTCCTCTGACCTCCTTTAAACGTTGTGAAATATTTCCCAAAGGGTGTAAATTCACCTCCAACGCTACATAAGTTTCCATGGCCTGACCTATACCATTTGCTTGCAGATGATTTTCTTTGGGATAGTAAAAAAAAGCCATAAGATGACATAAGATGTGCTAAAGTTGCTTCTGCAGATGCTTAGCTCTGTTTTCTTTATCAGCAAGACAGAGTACTTGAATATTTTCCAATTTTGGCTAATTTGCAGGGATGTAATTTTCTACACACTACCACCGTGAAGAACTAAAGTGCATTTAACTGCAGCTGGAGTTGAGCTTGCAGCTGATGAGCATGCTCTGCTAATTTATGTGTTTATGGTGGGTCTCCTGGAGAATTAAGAGTCAATGGCAGCTGAGGAATTCAATATACGTAAGATGCAGATTCAGTATAAGTTTATGAATTCAGACAGAGTGAAGAGGACATAGTGTTAAACGCACACATGCTACAGGCACCGCCAGCACCCACATGTGCTGTGCTAATATGCAGTTTCCATTCTCTCACCCTGGTATTAGTAAGGGGTTAGTGTGGAAACAGGACAAACAAGGTAGGCATATAGCACATCATAGAGAGAGAAAAAGAGGGGGGAGACATATATTATAAGTTGAGATAATGAGCACCAACCACATAAATTTCCCATTACATTAAACATGCACTTAGTAACTGCATTTACTGTTTATATTGAGTAGAATTAATCTGTAGATATTTCCTTATTGCACCCAGGTGCCTGGGTATATGTTACACACCTCCATACAGTACAGTTTTTTAGTAGGCATGTAGAGATTTCCTGACATGAAAGGCCGTTTGCTTTGCTGCTCCTGCCCGCCGAGTCCCTTGTGCCCATGACCCTCTTAAGGCACATCCTGTGAGACAGGACGTCCACTCTGCTCAGGAAATGACCCTGATTGATTGTTCCCTGTTAACAGAGGGCGAAGCAGTTCGCGGGAACTGGAGGAAGTGGTGGGTAAAAACGAGGCAATTCGCACAATGGGTGTTAGTGTGTCGTTACGTGCATGTTTGTATCAGCGCAAACACAAAGATGTGCATATACATGTCTAATGCACTTTTTATCCCATCTTTTTTTCATCTCTTTGCATCGATTTGTGTGGCCTTCGGTTGATTTATATGCAGGTCTGCTACCTCTGAAATTAGCTTTGTGTTGTAAATGCACAAAAATCAAGCATGTTGCATTAAAAAAAAGTTTGCGTTGGCACAAGATTGTACTCTTGGAGTGCTAGCTTTCTATTTGATGGTCTAGTTGAAATCATGAAGGGCTCCAACAGTGAAAGGTCTTCAAGCTCTACAGTAACAGATGGAGTTTGTCACCAGGCATTAAGTTACAAGAAAATAACCACATTTAATCAGTTCTTTTTTGTCTCACAGCTCCTAAAGTTTCTTGTTATGTCTAATATTTTTTCTACTTTCACTCACAGGGTACAGGAGCATCCTGAACCACTCTGGGAACTGAAAGTGATACCGCAGTGACAAACGACTGAAATTCACAAGTGTGAGAGCATTAATGTAGGAGAGTGCGTAATCTAATCTGGTCCAATGGGTAGCCTCCCACAAGACAAAGGCAAAACCAGCAGGTGCGTAAAACAGAAGAACAGAAATGTTTATCCCATTAGACCCTGACGGCTGAGTGATTCTGAATGCACAGAGGAAGCAATTAATAATAATAAAAAATAGTTAGTTACACCATTGTTCTCTCCGATTCTCACTTAGCTTTCCAAGTGTTTTTTCTTTCCGTGAATACAAAACACTTAATAATTTCTTTACTCTTTTGTCTTTCTGGGAGAAGCTACATGGTTGCGTTGGTTGTTTGATCTGTTTTCCTGTCGCCTCTCTCTCTTCTGTGCAGTAATTCTGCTTTGACTGATTGTGACCAACTTTGCTAAAATAAAACTATATTATGCAGCAGCTGGGAAAAAAATGGTGCAAAGCTAAACTAAATCCCAAACACTTTAAGACCGAGGTTGAGTTTAACTTCAGAAAAACAAATGTTGACTTAACCCCAGCTGCTTGGTCTGAGCTGGACATTAACACTGACATTCAACCTTTGATCTTGTGTTTGGCTGGAGCAGACTGGACTGCATCCTGACCATGGGACTTGGGATAGGAGGAAGCTAACAGAAACAAAGCCAGGTGATTGGATGAATAAATATATCATCGTGGCACCTTTAAAGGGAGAATTCATCAAAATCTGAGTTGCTAAACACTGTGTACACGCTGTTTTACTACTTCTTAATTCAAACAAAACTTGGTTAAAAATATGTTTGCATTATTATACAGTACGTGTGAACTGTATGCATGTTAATCTGACACCTAGTGGGGGAAGAGTATCGACCATGCTTTAGCATATCCCCTGGGACGCCCACACACTGTAGACACAGCATTAATTTTGTGGCCCACATGTGTAAAAAGTTTGTCCTGCTGAAGTGCAGTAACTTCGGGATGAGCTCATCCTTGCTGCATGACTTTGAAACACTTAGCTCAAAGTCGGCGTTGAAATACCGAGGTGATGTGGAAAATCCTGGAGGTGTCAGGGCCTTTAAGGTTTCCATTTATTTCCTGACACAAAATTAAAATGGGCACAAAGTGAAATGTCAGCAGAAGGATCTTAACCCAGGATTACCTGCAGGTTGTTGTGATGAACTCAAATGTAACTGTTAGCAGTGACTCACACAATGTTTTTGTCTAATGGTTTTATCTGAACAGATGTAATTAAGTCAGGCAAAAGTCCATCCATAAAGACTATAGTCTACGGGCTTTGCAAATGGGGGGGCTGCTGATAATAAACCCATTAATCAACTTCTCAACTTGTGCTGAAAAAATATCCTCACGTATGAACTATATTTATAGTGAAAACTTTAATCTCTCCCCGGGGTTTCAGTGCATGGAGTCCTTCTCCAACCACCCTCCAACCACATGTGATGCATGAACGAGAACGAGGGGAAGCAAAATACATACCATGAATTCAGAAGTTACCGTATAGCCGAACAACAGATGGACAATGTAAGTGTGCAATGTGAAGTAGGAGTTTAACATATGAGTGAATCTAAAGTATTTTCAAACAGGTCCTTGTTTCAGGACAGTTCAGAAAGTATTCTCTGAAGTAAGCCTTTTCTGGTTTTATTTGATAAATCCCTCCAATTAATATCGAACGTCTTTCTCCGTTCTCTCTGTTCCATTACTCACAGACCGATTCCGCAAATCCCTCACCTGCACCACAGCCTCAGAGCATTTCTGAGGTTTATTTCTGACATCCAGGGGACATTCCCTGGCAGCGAGAAGCTGGCTCATCTGTGGGGAAATTACGCCCATTGGTTTGTTTTGTTAATAGATCTTGTAGCCCAGTTTCTCAGGGTGCAAACTGTGTGGTCCGTCCTTTCAGCTCCTCTGTCAGGTGTGGGCTGTGCCTTCAACTCCTTCACTTTTGTGTTTCATAGAGGAACGTAGTGGGCTGCCTGTGATTGCATATAAAACTATGATCGTTAGTGTCCTTTAATACCACTGATGAGCAACATTCCCATAATGACTATAAGTGTAATTACTTCCTTTAATGACGCTGTTGCTCCTATTGTCTGTGAGCTTTTCTTGAAATAACAATGAATGCTGTTACTCACTCAACTAATCTGTGTATGTAAAAATCACCCTACATGAAAATTTAATTCAATATGAACACTAATACAGTTAATTAAGCTGACTTTATAAGCTACTGGTTTGTTTGATCTGGTTTCACTGGTAAGAAACTGATACAAATGCACAACACAGTATGAGTATTTTGTTATTCGCACTCCTGCTGAGGAGGGGGTAATAAAGTCCTCTTTTGTGTGCATGACATTTCCTATAAAGCAGCTTTAAGTTGTTGTTCACCATAACCTTCTCTTATTGTGAAATTAAAATGTGGTAAGAAACATAATACACATAATTACTGCATATCTTTCACAATCTTAGCTGTTGCAGACACAGAATGAGTGACAAACGGGCTCTTTGAATTCAGGGAAGAGGTTGTGTGAGGATTTGTTTTCCTGTTTACTGTCAGTCTGTGCAGACAAGGCTTCTTAATTGAAGCACCATTAATAGATCAGACGTACGTGACTTTAGGTTCAGGAGTTTTTATTTTAGCTGTTTAGAATGATATGTTAAAGCCATCTCTGCATACAATACGGACTTTTTTATTCTGTGTAAATTCCCCCCCTCCCTTGCTCAGTGGCTGTTGGCGCGGCATAAAGGTGGCTCTGTAAGTCGGAGTTGTTTTTAAGCTACTGCACTATGGCACTAGCGACATGTTTAATCCCCATAGACTCTAGAATAAATCTGTCTTTTGATGGTGACATGTCAACCATAACTGAAAAGTCTTTTTATAGTAAATTACTTTCCACAGTCTAAACATGCCGTTATGTCATGTTGAATACCTTACACCCGAGTGGTGGAGTTTTTGGACTTTGGTACCTATGAAGTTAATTATTGGTATTTGGGGTCTTGTGAGCTTTATGAAGGGATGATTCTTCATGTTTATATGTGCTCTGGACGTGGCCCACCCCTGTGACTGAGCTGCATAAAAGTGGAAACAGTGCTACATAAAAATCCAAAGATTTTGGTGTTCACGCCAGCAGCTATGACAAACTTATCTGTAAGGTGTTAAGGTTAGTGTGTGTGTGTGAGAGCGAGATTGTTTCAGAGGGGGGGAGTGTTTGCACGGAAGTACCAGGAGGAGCAATTAGACTTTTTATGAGAGGAACTGAATTTCCAAGTCGCCTCATTATTAACGTAGAACATTTGATGGGAACCGACCCTCGCAGGACAAAAAAAACTCAATAAAGGAAGGGGGGCACAAACAGAGAGTCTGACAGGCTGAATCCTGCAAACAGGAAGAAGCCTCTTATGATTTAATGCTCCCTGTAAATAATGTAAGTAAGCAGCATGTTTACATGGTCCAGATTGGCCTCTGAGTGGCTACAAAACTTTTGCACAGTGAGAAACAGCCTTCTTGTAAATTACAACAGCCAGCTAACATGAACCCATATTAGGTAAATGTATTTTTATCCTGGCAAAAAATACTTGCAACCTGTCCAGGGTGCTGTCTTTTGCTCAACGCATACTGGTGTACGACTTTCTTAAGGAACAAGTAATAAAGTAATGGGATAACTGGGTCATGGATAAAAGTGTTTACCAGAGCTGATGTTGACTCTTAATTAACACCTGCAGCAGGAAATGCAACATCGAACTGTGTAGTGTGATCCACAATAACACATTCATCAAACGCATGGTCCATATAATTTTAAACCTTCTGGTGAAGTTGCACTCTGCAGGTCCAGGTTCAGTCACCAGTTGCAAATGTTGGCTACATATACTACATTATATTAACACTAGACTACATAAATGTTTGCTTTTTATGTCCTACTGCGCCTCAAGGTTTGTATGGAATATTAAAACAGTAACACATGAACCATGTTCAAACACCCTCTTGTTTTTCTATTCTCTGATCCGAAGTCAGTTGACAAACCAATCCTCGAATCTGCGTGTGTCATCAGTGGGAGACATCTGCTGAGCACACAGAAAAGCAGCAGCAGGAGCAGAGTTCAGTGTTACAGCAGGGGCAGATTTCCCCTTTGTAGAGACACAGCTTTCAGCCGACTCAGGCCTTCCCCCTGAGCTTCGCGATTATGATCTTAAGCCGGGTTCATAAACATACCTCCCCAAAATGTTTTCCCCGTCACGCCTGGAACCACTTTCATCTTTGTTTCACCTGCTTTATTCTATTGCTCCTTCTGCTCAGCTACGGGGTGGCAAGTGCTTGCCACATAAAACGACCACTGTGCCCAGTGAATTTCTGTCGAAGAATGCAAATCTGAAGTCAGAATAGAGGTAAACAAGAGTGTAGTCCTGAAACCTGTTCTTCAAACATGCGCACAATCCCAGATCAAATGGGTAATGCTGGATGTTGCAATCCTGGATAAGGTACAGTTTTCAGTTATGTCCATTCTTCAAACCCAGTAGATGGGTGGATTAGAAAAACTAGATTAAATGATCTGGAATAACTGCACAGGTTATTGTAGGTTGATTGTCCAGAGTAGTAAAGTGTAAAATGTCAAAGAGAGTAAAGTCAGGAAAGTTGGATGATGTAATTTCCTTACCAGAACGAAAACATGTCAAATTCAACCCACAGCTGTGCAGAGAACACCTCATTTACAGTAAACTAAAACCTTATTTTCTTTCAAATCCTCAATCATCTACCTCCATGACATGTTTGCTACCACCAGTGCCTCAAATTATGACAACACTCATAGTCTTGTTTAGTTTAGAAGTGACCAAAGTAAACAGCACAGTTAGTTCTCACGTGGGCCTTGGCTCCTTTGTGTGAGAGTCTCGACCTCTTTCCCAACCGGCATCGCAGACGCGCAAGACAAGACACAAGTCGAGATGCTTTTGGGAAACCCAGACCCGGAGCAGACCACCACAGGCTGTGAACCGAGGCCAAGGGCAGATCCCAAGCAGCCACTTGTGGGGGTGAGGATCGACAGCTGTCGCCATGCCTGAGGCTGGATGCACTAGCTGACCGGGACCTGTATCATATAACTATAATGACATGTGCGATCTTTATTCCTGTGATGTGTTAAGCGAGAAAGAAGACATCTGCTGATTAATGTGTTTTTAAGGTGCACACACACACACACACACACACACGCACGCACACACACGGCGCCATGGGCAGATGGACAGACAAGCCAAACAATCATCTACATTGTCATCGTGGTGAAATAC